>CM041779.1:267437035-267914061 GCA_023374045.1 Limonium bicolor
TCAACAATGATCAGAGGACTTTCAACAGGAACATCGAGACTCAGCTGTCTCAGATATCGCAGCAGTTGGCTCAGCGTCCTTTGGGTTCTTTGCCCAGTCAGTCAGAGCAAAATCCAAGAGAGCATGCCAAGGCAATCACGTTGAGGAGTGGTACGCAGCTTGACCTGGTGATCCCTGAAGCTGAGGCTCCTCGTCCTAATGTTGAGCGGAATGAAGAAACTGCACCAGCAGATTCTCAGGAGAAACCAGTTGAAGAGGAGGTGACGATTAGCAAGACTCCTAAGACTTCCACACCTCCACGACGTGCAGTTGCTGAAGCACCGGTTCCTTTTCCAACCCAGTTAAAGAAAAGAGACTTGGATGAGCAGTTTGGTAAGTTCTTAAGTATCTTTAAGAAACTAACCATTAACATTCCTTTTTCTAAAGCTTTGAAGCAAATGCCGATTTATGCGAAGTTCATGAAGGACATCCTGTCCAATAGACGGTCGTTAGTAGAGAAGGATACTGTACAGCTTACCGAGAGCGTTTCCGCTGTTCTTTTGAAAAAGCTTCCACCTAAGCTTGATGATCTAGGTACTCCAGTCATACCTTGCGCGATAGGTAATGTAAATTGTGGTAAGGGTTTATGTGATTTAGGTGCGAGCATTAATCTACTGCCCTTATCAATGTATTTGAAGCTCGGTTTAGGAGAGTGTGAACCGACCCGAATTACTCTGCAATTAGCTGATAGGTCAATCATCCTACCTAGAGGGGTGGTAAGGGATTTAATTGTTTCGGTTGGTACTTTTGCTTTCCCTGCTGATTTTGTTATTTTAGACATGGAGGAGGACAAGGTAGTACCACTTATTTTAGGTCGACCATTCATGCGTACAGTAAGGACCCTCATTGATGTTGAAGGAGGAAAGATTATACTACGGTTACATGATGAGCAGCTTGTATTTGATATGACCAAGGCTACTACCCACCCTTCCGATGCTCATGCTTGTTTCAGTTTAGATTGTATTGACACCTTGATGCAGGACTATTCTTACAGTCCCACGGAGCTGGATGCATTGGAGAAGTGCTTAGTAGATTCCATAGAGACTTCTCACGATGATTCTGAGATTTCTGTTGCAGCATTTCAGCTTGCTGCTGGGAGGCCATATAGGAAGAACCACAAAATCAAGGAGGAACCGCTAGACCGAATTCCAAACACGCTAGCTCCTTCTGTGGACTCACCACCTTCTCTTGAACTTAAACCTCTTCCTAGTCACCTAAAATATGTTTTCTTAGTTCCTCCGTCTGATTTTCCTGTCATTATTTCTAATAGCTTAACTGATGAACATGAGGAAGCTTTGTTGCAGGTTCTAAAGAGGAACAAAGAGGCACTAGGGTGGTCCATTGCTGATATCAAAGGCATTACCCCTACGTTCTGCACTCACCGCATTTACCTTGAGGAGAATGACAAACCAACGAGACAGCCTCAACGAAGACTGAACCCGCACATGAAAGAGGTGGTTAAAAAGGAAGTTATCAAGCTCTTGGATGCGGGTATCATCTACCCAATTTCTGACAGTGAATGGCTAAGTCCTACACAGGTCGTACCTAAGAAAGGAGGTTTAACTGCGGTGCCTAATGATAAAGGTGAATTAATTCCTCAGCGTACTATTACAGGGCATAGAGTTTGCATTGATTATAGGAAATTAAATGCCACCACTAGGAAAGACCATTTCCCCCTTCCTTTTATTGACCAGATGTTGGAGAGGCTTGCAGGACAAGAATATTACTATTTCTTAGATGGTTACTCCGGTTATTTTCAGATTAAAATTGCTAAGGAAGACCAAGAGAAAACCACTTTTACATGTCCGTATGGTACTTATGCTTATCGACGCATGCCCTTTGGTTTGTGTAATGCACCAGCTACATTTGAACGATGCATGACTGCTATCTTTGCTGATTTTATTGAAAAATGCATCGAAATCTTTATGGATGATTTTTCTGTCTTTGGACCTACTTTTGATTCATGTTTGAGAGACTTGGATTTAATCTTAGCTAGATGCAGGGAAACTAACTTGGTGCTCAATTGGGAGAAGTGCCACTTCATGGTGCAGGAAGGCATCGTGCTCGGACATAAGATTTCTAAGAAAGGGATCGAGGTAGACAAATCAAAGATTGAAGTAATAGAGCAGCTGCCACCACCATCGTCGGTGAAGGATGTCCGGAGTTTTCTTGGTCACGCAGGTTTTTATAGGCGTTTTGTTAAGGATTTCTCTAAGATCTCTAAGCCTCTTTGTGATTTGTTAAGTAAGGATGCTAAATTTGAATTTACGAAAGAGTTCTTAGATGCTTTTAATCTGCTCAAGGCTAAATTGGTTTCTGCACCTATTATTGTTGCTCTTGATTGGTCATTACCTTTTGAGATAATGTGTGATGCCAGCGATTACGCATTGGGAGCAGCTTTGGGTCAGAGGCATGACAAGGTGTTGAGGATAGTCTACTATGCTAGTAAGACTATGAATGAGGCACAAAAGAACTACGCAACAACGAAGAAGGAGCTGCTGGCAATTGTCTTTGCATGTGATAAGTTTTGACCGTACATTATTGGAAGCAAAGTCATTGTGCACACCGACCATTCCTCTCTCAAGTATCTCTTTGGAAAGGTTGATGCTAAACCTCGTTTGATCAGATGGATTTTACTTCTGTAGGAATTTGACATTGAGATTAGGGACAAACCTGGAGCGCAGAACGGAGTGGCAGATCATTTATCCCGTATGGAAAGTCCAGATGATGGCAGGCCGATTAACGAGTATTTTCCTGATGAGTTTGTCTACATGATCAGTTGTTCCACAGACCCTTGGTATGCTGATATTGCAAACTTCCTAGCCAAGGGCATTGTTCCTCCAGAGTTGTCATATCAGCAGAAGAAGAAGTTCTTCTCCACGGTCAAGCAGTACCTTTGGGACGATCCATTTCTTTTCAAGGTTTGTGCGGACGGGATGATTCGTAGATGTCTTCCTGACACTGAAATAAGAGACATCCTTGTTCATTGTCACTCAAGAGAAGCAGGAGGTCATTTCGGTCCTGCTAGGACAGCCGTGAAAGTTTTGGAAGCAGGTTTCTTTTGGAAGACCTTGAATAAAGATTGCTATCAGTTTGTATCCACATGTGACCAGTGCCAGCGGCAGGGGAATTTATCCAGGCGTCATGAGATGCCATTGAATTCGATCTTGGAGGTTGAGCCGTTTGATCTTTGGGGCATTGATTTCATGGGACCGTTCCCACCATCTCAAGGTAACCTCTACATCTTAGTAGCAGTAGATTATGTCACCAAGTGGGCTGAAGCGATAGCAGCACCTACCAATGATGCAAGAGTGGTGCTCAAGTTTATAAAGAGAAATATCTTCACTCGTTTCGGTGTCCCACGAGCGATCATCAGTGACGGGGGTACACACTTCTGCAACAAGCAGTTTGAGGCTCTTCTACAGAAATATGGTGTACGGCATAAGGTTTCTCTACCATACCATCCACAGACGAACGGGCAAGCCGAGATCACCAACAGGGAACTTAAGTGGATCCTCCAGAAATCTGTCACATCTTCAAGGCGAGATTGGTCCCTTAAGTTAGATGACGCCTTGTAGGCATACCGTACTGCCTTTAAGACACCTTTAGGTATGTCCCCATACAAGTTGGTTTATGGTAAGGCATGTCATCTACCTGTGGAGCTAGAGCACAAGTCTTTTTGGGCAATAAATGCCTTGAATTTCGATCTACAAAAGGCTGGCGAGAAGCATAAGTTGCAGCTGTGTAATCTGGAGGAGTTTCGGGAGGAAGCTTATGAAAACGCCAAAATTTATAAGGAAAAGACAAAGAGGTGGCATGATAAGCTATTGGTCAAGCGTGAGTTTCAAGTTGGAGATAAGGTTCTTCTATTCAACTCCCGCCTGAAACTATTCCCAAGAAAGTTTGTTCACAGTGACGAGTGTCTCGCCCTATGGAGCCATAGGTTTAATCAATACAGAAGGGGAGACATTCAAAGTCAACGGGTCTCAGTTGAAACACTATCTAAGTGGTGACATCGCCGAAGTCCATTCGGTGATCACGGTGCATGATCCTCCATACTGATCTTACAGTTGCACGGTCTAGCCAAAGACCGAAAAGACGGGCAGCTCATTGGGAGGCAACCCAATCTTCTTTTATTTATCTTCTTGTTTTTAGTTTTAATTCATGTTTTTACTTGTTCTAATTCTTTTGTTAGCTATTTTTCTTTGGTTGGTTTTGTTAAAGTGCAGGTTTGGTGAAGGAAGAGGAGCAGAGTGCTAGGAAGCAAACCTGCGGTGGATTAAATAGGGTGGTCCGGGACATTGTCCGTACCCTAAGTCCCGGACCTATCACAAACAGAACTTTCGGTGAAAATAAAACATTGGTCCGGGACCTGATCCATAACCTAAGTCCCGGACCATCTAAAGAGTACACTCTCGGGGGAATTAAAAGGGGTGGTCCGGGACATTACTCATATCCTAAGTCCCGGACCAGAGAAAGCGGCCAGTCTCGAGGTAAAAATAGGGGGTGGTCCGGGAAATTATACAAATCCTAAGTCCCGGACCTACACAGACTAGAAAAAAAATATAACGACACAAACGCGTCGTCATCTACCTCAGTTCTTTCCCCGTCCAACCCTAACTCCAATCTCTCGCAACCACCACCACGTACCCGCACCCCATTTCGCTTCGCTCTTGCGCCTCTGTTAAACCACCACCATCATCTCACCACACCACCGCAACAACAAACTCACCTTCCCAAATCACTTCACCACATGCAGCACCCCACACCCCAACTTCACCTTCACGCATTCACCACCACCGCATTCTCCCGCCCTGTTCAGTTCGAAACATTCACCCTCAAACATTCACCCGCATTCTCCCTCTGTTAACCCACACCTGTTTTCGCTCAGCCCCAACCCAAACACCAACCCAGTACCCCCACGCCTGCTCTCAATTCCAGCAGTACCGACCTCCCCCACCTCAATCCCTCTGTTATCTCAACCCAACACCTAATTCCCACCATTTACCCACACCAAACACGTCCTTAATCCAAAATTCTCCATGGCACCCAAACGAGCTTGACGCAGCAACACAGCAGGCGCATCTTCCTCCGCTGCAGCTCCTCCATCCCCCGATGCAGCTCCAATTCGGGCCCGAGAGACAGTTGACTCCGAATTCATCAACGAAGCCGCTGCAAACTGGTACCACGCACGCGAAAGGAAAATCATACCCGTCAGTTTGCCCGACTTTGATAACTGAGTTTGATCTGGAGACATTTTTTAGTGCACGTCATTGGTTGTGTTTGCTTAATAGAGGTGGGAGATTCTATCCGAGATTGGTGAAATTGTTTTATGCTAATGCGACGGTGAATGAGGCTAGGGATGCTATTAATTCTGTGGTTAAAGGGGTGGATATTTCTGTGACTGCTTCTAGCATTAGGCATTGTTTGGGATTGCCCATAGCTGTTCGGGTTCCAACTGCGGAGAATAGGGCAAATATGCCATTGTTGGAACGACAGGCTAAGGAGTACTACATTAACCTGATTGTCAATGATCCCGAAGTTCAAAACCGGCAGCATAGGAATAACCGGGACAAGCAGGTTGTCACGGGGGATAAGCTACTGACCCCTAGAGAGCGTCTGATTTTAGGGGTGCTGATGTATAATGTTTGCCCCCGGGAGTGCGCTGATCTGAATATGTATGACTGCTGGCTTATGCCCTACATCTTGGACGACGATTATGCCGCTGCAGGGGTTCCACCCGCTATGCATTGAATTATCTTTAACTCCATGCTCCGGGTGGTTGAGACCGATCATTCCGCTTCTCTCCCATTCCCACACCTTCTACAGTCGTTACTTGCTGAAAAGGGGGTGGATGTATCTGATGAGCAGCCTCAGTACCCTCGGTCTACTCTCGATATGACGATGATGCGTTTCTTTCAGTGGGAGAAGATCGACGGGCAGTGGGTGAAGCGTCGACGCGCTGCACGGGCACCGCGAGCTGCTGACGCTGATGAGGCTGATGCCGTTGCTGATGAGGCTGCTGCTGGTGGTGGTGAAGCCCCAGACTTCCCGATGCCTGCTGGTCCGGCCCCGGGCTATGATGAGTTGCTGCATGAATTTAGAGCCTGGAGGGGGACGGCCACAGCTTACTTTGACGGTTTTACGAGTCGTCTGGATGAGTATGGTGAGAGACTCTCAGCTTTAGAGACTCGTCAGACTGACTATGAGGCCAGGCGGGATGCTCAGTTTGCTGAGTATGCGGCTCGTCAGGAGGCCCAATTCCATGCTTATGATGAGCGCTTTACACAGCTGGAGTCCTGGCGCATGCCCCGTCGGTAGTACATGTTTTGGTTTATGCTATCTCCTTCATCAATCTACTTATCTTTTATTGTTCTTTTAGACTTTCAGCTGACTTGGTCATTTGAGATGTTTTACTGTCTTTTAGCTTGTTAGGTTGCATCTTCTGGTACCCTTCGTTTTCTTTTTTGGATTGTTGTTGTTACTTTGGTACTTCTGCTACTTCCACTCCTTGGTTATGTTCATTGCTTTTCTTGCAACATATTGTCTGTTGCTGCTTATTTCAAACAGGATTGCCATATTTGTGTGCGATATCGACAAAATACAAAGGAGACTCTGTCAAATTTTTTTCAACACTCCCTAACTCGCCTGTTCCTTTTCATGAGTGTGGGGCAGTCATCTTCACCCAATTTTCAGGGGAGTTCTATTCTTTCTTTCGCACTATGATCATATTCATACAGCAATGAGGGCATTGCTATTTTCTAAGTGTGGGGAAGTTAGTAGTAAGGGGGATGTGCGTTTATTTTCCTATTTTCTGTGGCTCCTGACACTACTAATTCTCACTTCATTAACCTTTGATGACCCTCCATAAAATTTTTAATTCGACATACTTGGCTTTCATTTGTGGTCAGATGCATCAATCGGGAATAACGTACAAGTAGCGAATATTTCTGAGATTTAATCTGAAACTTCGGTCATAAGAACTTTGGTTATACTGCTTGTATTGTCAGTTTTGGTTAAAATTTTTTATCTATTTCCTTAAATAAAAGGTGAGACCATTTTGTGACTATTTCGTTTGAACTAACTTGGGGCTTTGGAAAGTTTTGGAATGAATGGAAGGAAAGGACAAAGGCAAGGTACTCCGCTAGTCTATTCTGAACCGGAACAGACCTCTCCCATTCGGTAATTAAGCCCATGGAGTGCCTCATCACTTATCTACCTAAGATCATCTGATCTGGGATAGAAGGCCCAACACCGCTACAAGGATGAGGAGAAAAAGTCTGGGGGGATGAAATGAATAATGCTCACTCAGAAAAATTGGAAGGACAGTTCTTTCATGCTAAACAGTTTATTCCAAATTCTTCCTTGATTATGAGTATGTGGCAATGAAAGGTAATGTGGAATATGACATTACTTCTTGCCCCTTGTCGTCCAAATGAATGGTGGAAAGCAAACGAAAAGTAATGCCCCGAGTAAAGTTTGGACTAAATAGTTATGATGATTGTCTCATGCATTTGTCAAACACCCTAGCTTCACTGTTTAAGAAAACTTGCAGTACTAATCGTTGTTTCTTATGACTGTTTTTCGGCATTAGATTTCCTTGTACACTTTCCTGACCTGATAAATACCCGCTTTTGAAATTCTGGTGCATTTTGATAGCAGTAATTGCTTGGGACAAGCAAAGATTAAGTGTAAGGAAGTTGATAAGTCAGGAATTTACCTATTTCTGCATGGTCTTTTGATACCGAATTCGTTGCTATTTACTGCTAAATTCCTGTCTTTTGAGTATTTTTATGTTTCTTGTTGCAATTGTCTTCTTTTATGGTTTTTATGTGCTTTTTCAGGTATTCAATCTCAAAAGAAACATGTTCATATCATTGTTGGAGACCATAGTTTTTCAAACAAGCTAAATGGAGTCAAGAAATTCATCATCGACCTAATTTCAGGCATGGTCCGGGACTTGTTCCATAACTTAAGTCCCGGACCACAAACTAGCTCAACTCTCGAATTGAATACATGCATGGTCCGGAACCTTATACATGGCCTAAGTCCCGGACCACACCATGGCAGAACTCTCGAAGTAATTTCAAGCTTGGTCCGGGACTTTATACAGACCTTAAGTCCCGGACCACATAAGACGCCAACTCTCGACCTGTTTTTATACCATGGTCCGGGACTTCAACCAGGGCCTAAGTCCCGGGCCAAGTGGTTGAATCCGACAATCTGTAGCGCGCGAACTTAAAGAGAATTTTATTCTCTTCATATTAAACTACCACCCCATATTCTCTAGCCTTGTCCTCCACAATCGTATTCCATCCCTTCCACTGCTACTACTTTCCATCCTCTAATCCCACTAATCTAATTACCTTCCAAAATCTGCCAACTGCATCCCCATCTTCTATCCAAACAAATAATATCATAATCATCCCCTACACCCAACACAATACAAAACCAACGTGACTCAAGTCCCATAAATAGCCTAGCATTTCTACAGGCAGAGGACACATTCCATCCATTATACTCCTCCATCTAATTACATCCATCATCCACATTTCACACACAATCCTCCATATAATATCACCTCACTATACACCTATGTATCCATACACATCCACAGAAATCTGGAGTACACAAGCAGTTGAAGACTTCACCATTTTCTGGAGATTGAGCAGAAGAAAATGCTGGTCGTGCACAGAGACTCCATCAAAGAATTTTAAATCAGAGTTTATTCTTACTCTTCCTCTTTAATGTTATTTACATATTTTGTCAGTACTTTTATTTCCATGGCTGAGTAGTTTTTATAAATTCTGGTTTGCTATGTAATCCAAATTCAAGGTTCCATTATCTTTGTGATTTATCATATTAACAGATTAAAGTGTTGTTCCTTATTTATTTTTATAAATCTTGTGATTTGGCCAATTACTGGATTTTATCAGTTTATCTGCTTATAAGTGAGAACTGCGGTAGATAATAGACAACAGGAACGATACCGGTTAATTTAGAGATGGTAATTCCTCTAGGATATTAACTGATCAATAAATTGGATTATTCTTAAAGCTATTAGCAATTAGTAAATTTGTAACGAGAGTTAAGATTTATTAGCTGTTAATTAGATTCCACCGAGCGGGAGACCGAACGTGGAATATTTCAGGTCTGGGATTTTAATCTAAATTTTGGTAAACACATCGAGAAAGGAACCGAAGAATTAGGAGGATTAGTAAACCATAATTTTCCCTTCTTATTAATTCAGAAATATCATTATTTTGCTCATTATTGCTCTTGTATTTATTACTCTTGTTCTTATTTACGTTTTGTTTCTTTACCTGGTAATTCAACAAACAAAACCCCCTGTTACTGGAGTAAACCGGTATATTAGTTCGTTCTTAAATATTAATTAAACTAAAACGCTGCCTCCCTTGGATTCGATAACCTGGAGGGACACTTCTAGGAAAACTTGCTATAATCGACCGGTATACTTGCCGTTAGGTTTTTACCCAACAGTAATCATATGTACATATATATATATATATATATATATATGCACACACATATATATGTATATATAGGTGTATACCATTGTGGTTAAGAATGGTAAAAGAACTTGCACATGAGTAAGGAAGTAAACCTAAAGTATGAAATAGATTCATAACCACTTGTAACATGTAAGAATTAGTAAGTATACTTAGGGAATGGTAATTGAATAAGGTTTGAATAGTAATAAGTCCTTAACCATACAACTCCATGTATTTTATAGGACTTGAATTGTGAACACCGAAGGAAAATCGGTTCGAGTACAACGGTGAACGGTATGAACTTCTCATGCCCAGTATGCTACCTTAGCTACTCTGATTTGTGTGCTTGTGTGCTAATTGATCACTTAACAAGATAAACGCATGAATTGGAACTATTATGGTTACTTGTGTATATTTGATATTGTTCCTTGTTTGGATATTATCTTTAAATCATAGTTTGTATAATTCATGAAATGTATGGATGATAATGAATGTGTGTGCTTGATTTATATTGTAGTGACCGAATGTTATGGTTTTGGACTTCTAACTAATTCCTAACAAGCTAACCAATCTAACATAATAAATTGGTAATTAAATTGGAATGAGTAGAAGTCCGATATAGTTTCGGTCACGCGTGAGGAGGCGGAGTCACAAGGGGTTGGCTCCATTTCCTAGCTTTAATCTTTTCCACGACCCAAACCCCTTAAATGGGTAGCATCCTGGATTAGTAAGCCACCTAAAGCCCGGTGGTGGGACGGTGTAGTCCCTGCCCGAAGGTCATACCGACTTAACTTGAGTAAAAGTAAGTAAGTAAGAATAAGTAAACGAGTATGGAAAAGTAAGTAAGTAAACTTTGAGTATGTTTGTGTAAGTATTGTGTAATGAGTAATAACATCCGATTAACCCGGATGTGTAATTGGCTAACCCTTGTGAAGGTAGGTATTGCGTATGCTATTGTATTGTTGTTTTGGCTTGTGTATTGCATTGTGTATGGTTATATGGTGTATGTAAAGCATGTATGTATGATAATAATGAACCGCATGTGCAATCGACCTTAAATAGTTGGCGTACCCTAGTTAGCACGTGGTATATGCGAAGTTTATATGCAACTTTTTGCTAAGCCCCTTGGGGCACTGTTTTTTATATTTTACAGGTGCTCGAGACGGGTGAAGACTTGGTTGTGATCATGATGTCTTCTTTTGATGTAATTAATAGACTGTGAATGGTGTACTAAGTTGTACACGGCTATAGGCCTTTTTGTTTAGCCGGTGTACCATGGGGTACACCCTTTTTGGATATTGAGAGAGTTGTGAATTGGTATAGGTGAGTGGTTTGTTTGAACTCACGATTTTTGTAGACTTGAAGGGGATGTAATTAATTATGCTTTGACACTCGGTAATCCAGCATTGTAAGTACACGGTATTTTGTTATGTGGTATGTAATATAGTAGCTCGGTATTATTTAGACATTAGACCGTTACTGTAAGTAGTGTAAGCCTAGCTAGCCGTATGGGCGGTTAGCGGCGTTGTATCACCCGCCGTAGTAGTAGTAATTCCGCTGCGAGTAGTAGTATAATTAGGATGATTAGACGGTAAGTAAAGGATTAGCGGTGTTACACATTCTAAGAGGGCCGTCGGGATGAAGAGTCTCGTACAAGAATGTGGAGGAGAAGCTAGAAGTGAAGATTGTCTCAGCAATGACAATCCTCTCCCAAGTGAAGAAGGGACAGTAGGCGTACCTTTGCTACGTTCAGGATTTGAGCTGGGAGTCAGACAAGAAGGAGGAGATCCGGGTGGTGAGCGAGTTCCCAGACGTTTTCCCAGACGAGATCTCGGGTATGTCGCCAGACCGGGAAGTCGAATTCAGCATCGACCTGGTGCTGGGATCAGCACCCATTTCAAAAGCCCCTTACCGGATGGCACCATCGGAGTTGAAGGAGTTGAAGGCTCAAATTGGAAGACCTCTTGGAGAAAGGATACATTCGCCCGAGTGTATCACCCTGGGGAGCCCCGATCCTGTTCGTGAAGAAGAAGGACGGGAGCATGAGGTTATGTATCAACTAGGGCTGCCCGTGGTAGGTTAACCACCTTATTCGGTTAACCGTTTCGGTTAACCGGGTCTTCGGTTTTTCAAAATTTAATTCCATTACCATTCCATTTAGATCGGTTAACCGTTTAATTCGGTTTTCTAAAATTTAATTCCATTACCATTCCGTTTAGACCGGTTAACCTTTAGTTTGGTTGGTTTTATCGGTTAACCTTGTAGCCATTTATTTTTTTATTGATGAGACCCATATCATTAATATTATAGTACAACATTGATCATTCACCTAAATTATATGTGACAAATCAAACTTATGTGACAAAAAATATAATAATATGTACATTCTCTCAATAGCTAACATTAATTATTATATAAAGTGAACATTACTGTAACACCCCTACTCTATTCGGCTCCTAATCATCTTACTTAACAATATAATCACAGCGGTAATCTCAACAATTGACTACTGGTCACCGTTCTTGCTCGCCCATACGAGTAATAACGTGCTTCCTGATAAGCTCTTAAATACGAAACATTTTCTCGCAGTGACAACAAGAGATAGATCTAAACTCCCAAAACCAATATAAAATACATTCACAGTGAGCTTTCTACGTATCCAAAACCTGTACATGTTTCTAGGTTCGTATTAAAATGCAACAGTGCATGTTTAAATAACTGTAATCAAACTACCCAGCGCGTCACTCTCTTTGCCGACACCGGAAGTTGCATACCTGCAAAAAATGGTAGTTTGTGGTATGGAATCAGCCCCTGCTGAGTATGTTATTACCTGACTGTCGTGCACCCTCGGACCATTCAGTTGTTTGGTCGAGAGTATGCAATTCGTTTCCATACAAATAGTTCAATGTTGAAATTGTAAAACAACAATATATATTGCAGTAATCTCAAATAACAAACCAGCCCCCGGCTTCACACATCGCATCGTAATAAACCACTGAAAGCGTTTGCAGCGCTTATATGAGTACAGAGACTCCATTCCAACAAACACTTAATATTTCATAATTGAGTTCAGCGACTCACTCGACCAGACACCCAACCACAATCCACACATGAGTACGATGACTCGACACAACCAGTTCACAACACACAATATGAGCACAATGGCTCGTTCAAACAAATCCACCAACATACCACACATAACCACAAAGCACAACCAATGAACAACAAGGCGAAGTAACGAGAATTATAAACGAGTATGAACTCTCGTCTTTGGCATGCAAGCCCAAATAATGTTCGCCTACTGTATGAGTTAATATAATCGTTCGTAATTGTTCAGTCATGTCTAATGACAACGTCTCGTTAGAACGACGTGTCTCTAAGTTACCCATCTCTTATGGCGGGTCACCCACGGCAATAGCCACTCCAGCGGTAGAGTCTCCGTCCTACGAACAATCTGTAGTTCGTTGGAAATTTATCCAGATACTTACGGCTACCACACGGTGTCCTAGTATCGTTAATGGATCACAATTCACAGCAAGAGCCACCTCCTTGATAAACTTATCTATACCATCGCATCGCTTTACTATTCATTTTTTTTTTACTAACACAGCAGACCAAGGT
The DNA here is from genome assembly GCA_023374045.1 of Limonium bicolor. NCBI lineage: Eukaryota > Viridiplantae > Streptophyta > Magnoliopsida > Caryophyllales > Plumbaginaceae > Limonium > Limonium bicolor. Next base: position 267,450,208 of record CM041779.1, read on the forward strand.
CGTAGTCCAATCCTGAGTATGTCGACTCGGGATCCAGTGCTAGATACGAGAGCGGCGTTAAAGAGGCCAATGCTCCGTATATGAGTCTCAGATATTTTATATATCTTATTATCCTAATGCTACAACGTTTTACTTACGTTCCTTATATTACACATATAAGATAGCATCATTGCCGCTAGTTCGTTTTATAATATGTTCATATATACGAACGGTACTGTTATCGCACAACAGTAATAATAAAGCATCATTAATACACAACTCAAGCATATTATTTCACACAAGCAGACATTCAATCTTATCACAGATTTTCACACCATGTCTGAACTGAGGAAATCCTCAGAGATAATCAAGCCACATAAATAACATACCGTTCACCCTGAAAGTATTACGGTGGAGTATGAATCAGCAAGATCCTATGCTCCGTGCGTCGTCTCTAACAGTCTATACAATACATAATGCTACTGATTAGCATACTGTATAACAACACAAAATTCTACGGTACCCCGTACCGTCACTAATACCTCCCGGTTAACCCCCGTTATTAACTGTCAATGTTTGTCGGGTTTTAGGTTTAACTCGAGATTGGAAAAGTGTTATATTACAAGCGTAGTCTTGTCTCGTATATTAATATACTTAATAGTTGAGCTTTTGTTATCGCATGTAACCTAATGTATGTTTGTACATCATATAGTTTGTTTCTATATTGCATGTATGATTCTTGTCATACACCATACATTTCACCTTAGTATTTATTTTTCTAAGGTTTGTTTCTCTCTTTTTTTTCTTTTTCCCAAATTCAATGTGGTAAACAATACTTTGCATTATCAATCCTTATTATCACATGTACAGTCCTAACATTCCATATCCAATGTTTGTAATTCTTTTCCCTTTATCATACGTCATTTTAATTATGAAAAGATATGGTCATTAAACCATATTATATTTTCCTCCACAACACATATTTATTTATGTGTATGTATTCATGGAACTATTTCTTATATGACAATTCTTATAATATATATTCATTCTTTTTAATGAATACCTCTTATATTACAAATGTTATAATTCTTATAACATCAAAACCATATTATAAAGTTCATTCAAAAATATTAATATTTCCGAACAGCACCTATGTTCCTTAATTATTTACAAAATCCTCCACATAATTTATACCATGTTATATTATAGTTATATAACATATATTTTGACAACTATGTCATTAAAACAATTATAACTTATAGTTATATATTGTTAATAAATACCAAACAGCCCTTAAAACTCTCGGTATTAATTAATTCCCACTAAAACTTCCATAATTTACAACTCAACCCCTGTAACACCCCAACTCAATCCAAATGTGGTCTCGCAACTTAACAGTATATATACTTACTTGTCACAGCGGAATTCTTTACAACCCAGGACCTTGCCACGGTCTGACTACAGAATATACCGAACATTAGTGCAACAACTTTAAACATTTACATATCCTTCTTACAATCCCCTCACATCCTATACATCTTGCTAACTCATATTGCCATACGAGTGTACATGCACAACTCGTAGGCCACTCTTAACCCTTAACACTTGTATCCTCTTCTTACTCTCGCGACGGCCGCTTCCTGTTGTACCTGTGTAGTAAAAACAGCCCCCAAAGGGGGTCAGCACGAATGCTGGTACGATCCCTCATGGCCCCCAAGCTAACGTGGCTACGACGACTAATTGTCGATAGCATGGAGGTTGATTAATGCACAACATAATAATGAATGTTGTAAACAAACTATCCAAATATGAACAATCAAAGTTCACACCCAATGAACGACTTAAATGCGTTCCCTTAATCAGAGAGTTAGTCGTTTAACTCTTTAAGTAATGTTCCCTCTTAATCTTAGTCCATCCTTATCTCACCTCAATCTTAGTCTTATCTTAATCTTAGAAACAACCATCCTTTAATAAGGAGTGGATGAACCTACCTTAATGAATAATACAAACCATCCTTTTAAAAGGAATGGTTCAAACTTATCTTAACCCACCTTAATCTTAATCTTAAAACAAATACAAATCATCCTTTAGGAAGGAATGATTGTAACTTAACTTAATCTTAACTTAATCTTAATCTTAACAATACAAATCATCCTTTAGAAAGGAATGATTGTAACTTAACTTAATCTTAAACTTAATCTTAATCTTAACAATACAAAATCCTTTAGAAAGGAATGATTGTAACTTAGCTTAATCTTAATTAATCTTAATCTTAATAATACAAATCATCCTTTAAAAAGGAATGATTGTAACTTATCTTAATCTTAACTTATTCTCAGAATACAAAACCGTTCCTGGAGGGGAATGGTTGTAGCCTAAGTCCAAACCTGGGATTTAGGTGATCCCACCGCACCATCTTAATGCCACCTACCCTGGACGGGAATCCAGCGTAGCTGAGCCGGCAACCGGCCCTAGGCTACAAGTCCGAAGACAAGTCCTTAAGCGGAGGGCGGATCTGATTCAGATACCGTCCCCCTTTTTCCTTAGCATGCATGACCGGAGATCGGTCCCGGGTTTCCTCACTCAAGTTCCAGTTAGTAGTAATCTCAAAACCATGTTGTTGGTTAACCTCTTTCGGTTCATATCGTCCCTTATTAGGGGGCGTTCCTTAGTCTCACTCAATTCCTTACTAAACATTGGTTAGTAAGTTCTCACGGTATGTTGTGTTAGTTTTCAAACATCACACAACAATACAAATATATATATAATAAGTTCCGGTTGCATGCTTTATCTTGTTTAGTGAGCACACAAACAAATAGCACACAAGCCGAGGGACACCTCGTTAGCAAGCAGGTCACAAGAGAACTGTACCGTTCACCGTTGGTCGTTCGGCTTACTTCTCTTCCGGAGTCCAAACTCCCAAGTCCTAAAACATTCATTCAGTTTTAGGTTGTTAATCATTTAACTTAATGTGACTTACTTAACCTGTTTAACTTACTTAATTCCTTAATGATCCCCACCTAACACCTCTTAGGTCTTACACTTAATCTTACAACTTAATCTTAAACTTTCAATTTATAACTTAACTTAACTTAATCTCTTAAGTTCTTAGGGTCTCAATCATTACTACCCTACCAAAGGCATACCTTATTACCCATTGCCATTCTTAGAATTCAAAATTTCTTTTTTTTTTTTTTAGGCTCGACGGACTTACTGACCGGACTTGCCAAGTCCGGTCCATTCCAGTACCCTTTTACCGTTGGAAAATTCACTCCGACCGGACTTACAAGTCTGGTCCTATGTCCGGTCGATTCCAGAGACTTATAACCGTACAAAATTCATGCCGACCGGACTTGACAAGTCCGGTCCCATGTCCGGTCCATTCCAGAAACATTTCCGGTAGTGTAACAGAGCCCGACCGACCTTGCAAGTCCGGTCCTAAGGTTGGTCGGCTCCAGAAACTTGTTTCTAAATTCTTTTTCAACTCCAACTTCTCCTCATATATTCTAATATGTTATAACCTCATTTGGGCACCTCAAATACACCTTAAGCCTCCTTAAATACCTTAAATCATCCACCAAGATCCACCTTAGTCATTATGCACTTTCCTTGTAATAATGCTAACACTTGTAATGCTTCCTCTAGGTTTCTAGGTGGTGGTTCATACCTAGTGTAACCACTGCCAAATGTTCTCTTCACCACTATAACATCATCTCCAAGCATCTCTCACTATCTAAAACTCTTTTTATGCCTTTACTTAAAGTTCCTTCCTAAGCTTAAGCTTCCATCCTCCCACCTTATTTCCTTCCTAGTTGGTTACCAACATTTGCCTAAATCCTACATGCTCAATTACATTCTCTTGATTCTTAAATCCTCCAAGGTAATGCCTAAGTCATTATAACTCGTTACCACACTTATCTCACCCCTTTTTCATCAGACCACCTCAAAACTTCCTAGTACTTCCTTAGTCATTAATTCCCTTAGAACATATTCAAAACACCTTAATCATTACACCTTCTCCTTAGACTTATACACAAGTCTTATATTCCTCATCTCATGATTTTGGTGTGCTCAAAACACTCACCATTCCTCTAACTCCTCCTAGAATCTCTAGGTCATCCTAAACCTCAAGAACTCCTTAGTTACTAATCTCCACTCAAATTCCTTATAATGATTCCTAGTAGATCCTAGGTCATATTAGTTCACCACCATCGCCTAAACACTTATTTTCTACTCAAATTTTGCCATAGCACCTCTAGCATTATAGCATGCCCAAACACATTATTTTTCCTCATTCAACCATCTCACACACATCAAGTTCTTCTCATCATATCTCATCACCCAAACCAACTCATTCACAACAAACTCAATATTGCAATAATCTTAAATTGCATAGCACTAAGGCTCTTAAATGAACATGGCTCTTAGGCCCTTAAATGACTTAAACTTAAACACTGAATTTCCCACATATAAAAGCTTTCAACCTGCAAATACACCCATCAATCTCATAGTAGTTATAATGCTCTTAAAATCCACCTTAAACTTATATTACTAACTCATTCTCATTAGCTCCTTAGTCACAAGTTCATAAGCTTGTTTAAGTTCTTTTTCCTTAGGTTATATAACCCAATACACAATGTAGCTCTAAGCCACATTGGTATTTTATCTAAAACTCATTCCTTAATCTTTAAACCACCATTAGGTAAGCATTTTACCTTGTTTTCTCAAGCTTATCTTAACTTCCTCCTTAGACCTTCTTCTTGCATGAATCTCGGCCACCACTTAAATTCCCCTTGCCAATGTTCTAATCAATATTTAAGGACTCATATGAGTACTAAACAATGCACTAACCTCAAGGAATAAAAACCTAGGTTAGAAATGTGTTCTAAGGCATAAAAGTGGATGATTACCTTTGAAGTCTCAAGGTAGACTTTGGCATTGAATGAAATAGGACCTCCACTAGTCCTTGGTGAATAAATCAAGCTAGAACAAGGCATAAAAACATAGCCCCATGAGAAGGAATTTTCGGCCATGTACAAGAAATGGTGGAAACATGGTTTTTCTTACATTTTCTTTACCTTAAGAGAATGGAGAAGCTAATGAGCTCTTCAAACTTGATTTTCCTCCATCAATGGAGTTTTCTCATGGCACACAAAATGGAGCTTTGAAAGATTGAAAAGATAGAAAGATAGGTTGACCTAACTAAGAATAATATGTGTTTAGTTTTTGATTTGGAGCAATATTGTGTATTTGGTAAGTGATTGAAGATGGAGAACCATGGGAAGCAACACTCTCGGTTTTGGAACAGAGAGAAGAAGAAGAGAAACCGTGGGTGAAGAGAGAGAAATGGAGAATAAAGGAGGAAGTGAGAATATAAGATATTTGCTTTAATAAAGCAAATAGTAACTTCTCTTACTTATCTCTTCTTTTCCTTTTCATTTGATGACTCATGTGGTGACTCCCCACATAAAAACCGGCCACCCTCTTAAATAAAGCTAACATGGTCTTTGTTGACCAATTAATTGACTTATGTTGATTAAAACTTAAACTAGTCACTAAATAGTTACTATTCACTAAACAAGGCACATAATCGGGAAATTTTTGATTTCCCATTGATTTAGACCTCCTAATGTGATACTAATTAGTACACATGTTGATTAAAGAGTAATGATGGACATTTAGCCACTCAAAACTCAATTCTAAGACAATTTCTCAAAAATGTGCTTTAAGACTTCTTAAAGCACATTTTGTGTTTTAACTTGTTTTCAAGCTTGGTTTTCTTTGCTAATTGATTTAAAATGACCATTAGGATATTACTAAGGTCTTATCATGATATTTGGGTACTCACCCAAGTCTCTCCAAGCTTAGAGCACGTTTTTGCCCTGGTTGCCTTTAAGGCACTTTCTTGTGTTTTCCTTGGTTTAAATTATCTACCAATCTTTCTAAGGCATATTTTAGCCTTAATACATCATGATTTGATGTTTACTTAGCATACTTAGGTTTGGGGTATTTCAATCTACCCCCCTTAAAAGAACTTTGTCCCCAAAGTTCCCATGCATCCTATCTTATTAGAATACATGTCTTACCTCATTCCTTAGATCATATAGATCATACTTATGTATACTTAATCTCATTGGATCATTAGATCCGCCATATTCTTATACTTAAATATCACACCACATGCTTAAGCATGTGTAGCACTCAAAATTCCTTTTGTTCCTTTTTGATGATTAAAACATTCACATAACTTCCAACGTATTCTCCCATGTCACCGGTCCGTAGACAATGGCTCATTCGTCCTCGTCACCATGGGCCAGAATACAAAACACTCTACTCTCCCCATGTCACCGGTCCGAAGACAAAGGCTCGTGCGTCCTCGACTTCATGGGCGAGACTCAGTAAAACGGTAATCCTTTTTACAAGGTCATGTGAGGAATAATTCCTCTAATTAAAAATACAAGCAACTCCAATTTCATTTTATACTAACGCCTCTATCCTTAGTGTGATTTAATTGTGACCACTGGTAGGCAGTTTCAGGAATAATCCTACCCTGATGTGATCAGCATCAGTGTAGAACCATCCTTCCACTCCAATTTGTGTTCGGTTTCCCTTGATCCCTAGAAAATCAAGTTCCACCTCCCACGTCATTTTCAAACATCCAAATAATTCACTCATGTCCAATTTTCTATCTTTTTAGTTCTTCTAATCATAATCAATCATCTCCAAAGTGTGAACTCATTCCATCAAGCATTCCCAATTCATCTCTTAGTAATTACCTCAAGACTTAAATTCCTACTAAATTCTATATCAGTCTCATACCAACTTCCACTGTCTCATACCACATAGCATTACTATATCCTAACTCATGCTCATATCAAATAATATCTCATAGTGTTATCTTATTCTTATCTCTTAAGTCTCCTTAATCATCTTCCTTAATTCTCTTAACTTGTACTCACACCAGAGTTAACAAGATAAGTACTCAATATGTATGGTATTCACATCTTCTGTGTGCAATAACCATGATTTATCTCAAAGTGTTTATGTAAAACATATTCTCAAATTATTTGTGCTATGCACACCGTAGTTTATGTACTCAGTACACAAACATACGCTAAGCGGTTTTCGCTCTACCCCCCTTAAAATGGATTACGCCCACGTAATCAACATTACATGATCTTTGAACATAAGTTCAAGATGTCTATTCTCACCACGCATTCTAGCTTCCACGTCATCTATCTTACTTATAATTCGATCAGAAATGACTTAGTCTCTGTATCGAGGATTCTTAACGGTACTTATACCGTTTCCTTAACTTGGTTTGGTCTAATCTGAAACGTAGTGGTCCGCTAGCTTCCGCTGCGCGACTCTTAATCTTAGGCTTAACTGCTTTTCTAATCGTTCATAGTGTGGTATATCCTTCTACCTCCTTACAGTTTAGGAATATTGGTCTCTTAAAGGACACGTGTTATCTTTATATATACACGGCCTTAATGAGTTGTAACTCGTCTATCTATTCTCCTTGGAGATTTTATGCTCATACTCTTAGTATTTTCTCGAATGTCTAAATTGTTCTCCCCAAATGACCTTTGGTCTGAGGATGATTCTTAGTCTGAAACTACTGTTTAGTGCATATCGCGCTTTACAGTCTTAACCTCTTACATCTTAAGACATGTCCAATGTCTGTACTTAACAATCCGTGCTTCTCGCACTTCATAGTCCTTAATTATTTGTTCTCTGGTTCCTCTGTGTTGCTGGTTCGACTGAATTCTTCTCTTCGACTGTTTGTGGTAGTAGCTGCTCTTGTCTGATCTTGCGTCGTCGTCGGTTGTACGGAGTCGACTACTTCCCGTGTTCCTTACACCACTCGTCTACATGCATGGGGTACCTTACTGGTACATTACTACTTACCCAACTAACTCATAAATGAGCGTGTCAGGCCTGCAAGCCCCTGTGGGGTGCAGTCGTCCCACGTCTCGTTTTAGTAAACTCATAGTGTCCGTCACACGTTTAGCTATTGCTAATTATGAAGTATTCTGTTGTCGATCTCCTCTTCCATCGTTCCATAATAACATTTATTGTTCTTCTTGAAGTTAATCAAGGGAAGTCTATTTACTGCGTTCTTGGTATTGTATGCTCTAGCTCTTTCTGTATCCCGTACTGATTCTATTTCTTAGTAGCTTAGGTCTCTTTCCATAGAGCCTCTTATCTTCTTTCTCATATTCATTCTACTAGGAAAGCACTTCCAGTTCCTTAAGGAATGGGTTGTGTGCTTCCTGTGTAATCTTACCAAACCATGTCCAGACTACTGGCATCAATGCTCAGTTCGTCTTCCATCTTATTTTCTTACTTATGCTGGTCTTAACTCATACATCTAATTGCCTCAGTGTCAATATTTGACGGCTCATTCACAATGGTCGCCTTCCGCGCACCATGACTTAATCCACTTATAACTATTATACTGACGACCCCTACTACCATGGTAGTTGGCCCTTACCATGTTGCCCATCAATGGTGCAACCTCTTATTCATTTATTCTAATGTCTTACCTTATACTCAATCCCTTCTTGGTGTAAACACACTGGGAGTTCTCTCATTCCGGCATAGGCGGTTGTCGTACCGTGTTGTAAAATAGTTGACTCTAGATATGAAGATGTTATGCTCCAATCTCAGATTCGTAAGTAAGCTAATTTCTTTCACTTTCTTTCATCCTTAGTGACGTTATCTACCATGTGATTTAATTGGTTACTGAAGAAGTCATCCGCTGATTCACAAGCTCTTCTGAGCATTGTTTATTTGACGTGCCATAATGTGCAGTCACAATGTTTATCTCTGCCCATACTAATTCTTACATCCTGGGTGTTGGATATGGGGTATATCTGTGCAACCTTCCTTATACTCAAATGTATCTGGTATGTTCTAAGGTAATCTCAAGGTTCATAGTTCCCATCTTCTAAATAAAGTGTATTTTATCTCTAATATGTGAAAACCCTTTTGAGGGGTTCATTCCCACTCATGGCCTCACAACAAGGAGGGGTATCCCCACCCTAAAAGGCATGGTTCGTTCTCTGCTCCTGTCCTTAGCATTATGTCAATATTCTCATTGGTACCTTTTTTTTTTGGCTTATACAAGCTCTCTTATAACTTATTGCGCCTCGGGCTCTGACGTGGTTAACATCCTTGGCTCGTAGGCTCTTAGTGCTTAATGTCTCAGTTCGTTATTTGTACTCTTACTCATCTGCAGGTCATTCTCTTAAGATTCTGGTTCTTTGAGCAATATCCACCGTTAGGTTACATACTAAATGTAGTATCGGATTTCATGATAAGTTGCTGCATCCTGCTTCCCGCTAGGGAAGTTTTTCAGGTGATCTGAGGTTACTTAATGTCTTTGACAACGCTGTCATTTTACTAGACTTATGTCTTTTAATAGTCAAGGTTAGGTCGTATTAGGCGTTCGCCTTAAGGTGTCCAAGTTGGATATAATCCTGTTATCTTATACTCCCATCTCAACGCTTCGTTCAACTTCCGTTGACTATGCCACCCGTTGATGATCAATCATACTTGGGTGTTTGAGTTAAAAAACAGTGTTAACTGTCATTCATCAGTTGTTCGGCTCGACTATGCCCGCTCTGTGGGGGTAGTCCTCTGAGCTTTCCTTTTCCAGGGTTCTACGACTTTAATCCTTAGTAGGTTATAGCTTATGTTTATTTCTTTTATCCTTGATTTCCGGGTTTTCCAACATCTTCATTGGAGAATGTTGTTATTGGTGTCCTTAATGGTCACTCTGAGAGTCTTATCCCGTTTTCGTTGTAAGTCGATGCTTCAACAGTCTCAATAGTATCTTATAATACATCCCTTGTATATCATTGCTTATATAGTGTTTTTGCTCGCATTACCGAGCGATCTCTTAGGTTTTCCCCTTGGAGTTTGGGATTGTGTTCTTACCGTACTGTCGGTTGTTGTTGTAGTGGGTTATACCGTTGCTAATATTTATACGGTCTAATACTTTGTCCAAGTTCCGCTCCCGGCTGACTGGTGTGTCACCTCATCTCATCATGGTCAGGCCGTCGGGCCTTTCCAAGGTCTTATTTTTCTGTCCTTTAGATTGCATTCCGATGTTAATGCGTACTACGACTGTAGCGTTCGGTTACCTCGCCATGATGGCTTTCCATGTAGCTTAACCGTGGTAGCACTTGCTATGGCAAGTGCGCCATGCAGGATGGGCTATTGGTACAAGGTACATTGGTAGTGATACTTCCTTCTAATTCCCATGTACTTGGTAGTCCTCGGGACTCCTTCGATAATCTCCTATTTTGGATAACTGACCATCCGGCAGTTTCCTTGTTGTTTGACAGTACTGTCATCTATTAGGGCGTTCCTCTTTCTGAGGGAATCCCTTAATATTTCCTTATGTCTTAATCCTCGCTCTTGTCTCCACACATCTTGTTGTGGTTACTAAGTAATGATTCTCCTTTAGGCACTACATCGTAGTCCTATTTCGGTATACAATTTATATGTGTTTCCACCGTTGTCCGTTATGTCGGCCAGGTTTGTAACCTTCCTCGTAATATGGGGTTTGGAGTTCCCGTTCTAACTGGACTTTCCAGTAATCTCAATCCTTATGCTTGGTATTATCCTACTGTTATGCTCCTTCGGACCGTTGTCCGGTACTCATGTCACTTCCCTTTTCCTTTTTATTGCACCCGTAGTGCTTTCCTTACCATTGGTATTGCGGGTTATTTCGACTGCGTAGCATGTCGACCCATGTTGCCGGTAATTACCGTTCCTTATGATAGTATTCCATAGGTAGCGCCTGTTTCTCATACGCTCCATTAAAACCTCCAAGTTCTCCATAACTGTTGTGCAACAAGATGTTTCTCGTATTGCTCACTGTTAGCTAACTGCCAGATCGGGTTTCCCCGAGTAAGAGAAGGCTTTCTTCTCTCTGGCGTTTGTTCAACACATTTAGGGTTAGGGATGTGGAGGGCGGGCCTAGGTACTATGGATATCCGGTAAACACCGGGAAGTCCTGGCTGACGCACCTCACACTCTATCTCTTAACCCTTAACCCGTAACTCAATCTCAGCCTCATATCTCCTAAGTTCGGTATTTCTTGTCTTCAGAGCGTAACTACGCTCTGATACCACTTTTGTAACACCCCAACTCAATCCAAATGTGGTCTCGCAACTTAACAGTATATATACTTACTTGTCACAGCGGAATTCTTTACAACCCAGGACCTTGCCACGGTCTGACTACAGAATATACCGAACATTAGTGCAACAACCTTAAACATTTACATATCCTTCTTACAATCCCCTCACATCCTATACATCTTGCTAACTCATATTGCCATACGAGTGTACATGCACAACTCGTAGGCCACTCTTAACCCTTAACACTTGTATCCTCTTCTTACTCTCGCGACGGCCGCTTCCTGTTGTACCTGTGTAGTAAAAACAGCCCCCAAAGGGGGTCAGCACGAATGCTGGTACGATCCCCTCATGGCCCCCAAGCTAACGTGGCTACGACGACTAATTGTCGATAGCATGGAGGTTGATTATATGCACAACATAATAATGAATGATGTAAACAACTATCCAAATATGAACAATCAAAGTTCACACCCAATGAACGACTTAAATGCGTTCCCTTAATCAGAGAGTTAGTTGTTTAACTCCTTAAGTAATGTTCCCTCTTAATCTTAGTCCATCCTTATCTCACCTCAATCTTAGTCTTATCTTAATCTTAGAAACAACCATCCTTTAATAAGGAGTGGATGTAACCTACCTTAATCTGAATAATACAAACCATCCTTTTAAAAGGAATGGTTGCAACTTATCTTAACCTCACCTTAATCTTAATCTTAACAATACAAATCATCCTTTAGAAAGGAATGATTGTAACTTAACTTAATCTTAATCTTAACAATACAAATCATCCTTTAGGAAGGAATGATTGTAACTTAACTTAATCTTAACTTAATCTTAATCTTAACAATACAAATCATCCTTTAGAAAGGAATGATTGTAACTTAGCTTAATCTTAACTTAATCTTAATCTTAATAATACAAATCATCCTTTAAAAAGGAATGATTGTAACTTATCTTAATCTTAACTTATTCTCAGAATACAAACCGTTCCTGGAGGGGAATGGTTGTAGCCTAAGTCCAAACCTGGGATTTAGGTGATCCCACCGCACCATCTTAATGCCACCTACCCTGGACGGGAATCCAGCGTAGCTGAGCCGGCAACCGGCCCTAGGCTACAAGTCCGAAGACAAGTCCTTAAGCGGAGGGCGGATCTGATTCAGATACCGTCCCCCTTTTTCCTTAGCATGCATGACCGGAGATCGATCCCGGGTTTCCTCACTCAAGTTCCAGTTAGTAGTAATCTCAAAACCATGTTTGTTGGTTAACCTCTTTCGGTTCATATCGTCCCTTATTAGGGGGCGTTCCTTAGTCTCACTCAATTCCTTACTAAACATTGGTTAGTAAGTTCTCACGGTATGTTGTGTTAGTTTTCAAACATCACACAACAATACAATATATATATATAATAAGTTCCGGTTGCATGCTTTATCTTGTTTAGTGAGCACACAAAACAAAGCACACAAGCCGAGGGACACCTCGTTAGCAAGCAGGTCACAAGAGAACTGTACCGTTCACCGTTGGTCGTTCGGCTGCTTACTCTCTTCCGGAGTCCAAACTCCCAAGTCCTAAAACATTCATTCAGTTTTAGGTTGTTAATCATTTAACTTAATGTGACTTACTTAACCTGTTTAACTTACTTAATTCCTTAATGATCCCCACCTAACACCTCTTAGGTCTTACACTTAATCTTACAAACTTAATCTTAAACTTTCAATTTTATACTTAACTTAACTTAATCTCTTAAGTTCTTAGGGTCTCAATCATTACTACCCTACCAAAGGCATACCTTATTACCCATTGCCATTCTTAGAATTCAAAATTTCTCTTTTTTTTTTGTTTTTAGGCTCGACCGGACTTACCGACCGGACTTGCCAAGTCCGGTCCATTCCAGTACCCTTTTACCGTTGGAAAATTCACTCCGACCGGACTTACAAGTCCGGTCCTATGTCCGGTCGATTCCAGAGACTTATAACCGTACAAAATTCATGCCCGGACTTGACAAGTCCGGTCCCATGTCCGGTCCATTCCAGAAACATTTCCCGGTAGTGTAACAGAGCCCGACCGACCTTGCAAGTCCGGTCCTAAGGTCGGTCGGCTCCAGAAACTTGTTTCTAAATTCTTTTTCAACTCCAAACTTCTCCTCATATATTCTAATATGTTATAACCTCATTTGGGCACCTCAAATACACCTTAAGCCCTCCTTAAAATACCTTAAATCATCCACCAAGATCCACCTTAGTCATTATGCACTTTCCTTGTAATAATGCTAACACTTGTAATGCTTCCTCTAGGTTTCTAGGTGGTGGTTCATACCTAGTGTAACCACTATGCCAAATGTTCTCTTCACCACTATAACATCATCTCCCAAGCATCTCTCACTATCTAAAACTCTTTTTATGCCTTTACTTAAAGTTCCTTCCTAAGCTTAAGCTTCCATCCTCCCACCTTATTTCCTTCCTAGTTGGTTACCAACATTTGCCTAAATCCTACATGCTCAATTACATTCTCTTGATTCTTAAATCCTCCAAGGTAATGCCTAAGTCATTATAACTCGTTACCACACTTTATCTCACCCCTTTTTCATCAAGACCACCTCTAAAACTTCCTAGTACTTCCTTAGTCATTAATTCCCTTAGAACATATTCAAAACACCTTAATCATTACACCTTCTCCTTAACTTATACACAAGTCTTATATTCCTCATCTCATGATTTTGGTGTGCTCAAAACACTCACCATTCCTCTAACTCCTCCTAGACATCTCTAGGTCATCCTAAACCTCAAGAACTCCTTAGTTACTAATCTCCACTCAAATTCCTTATAATGATTCCTAGTAGATCCTAGGTCATATTAGTTCACCACCATCGCCTAAACACTTATTTTCTACTCAAATTTTGCCATAGCACCTCTAGCATTATAGCATGCCCAAACACATTATTTTTCCTCATTCAACCATCTCACACACATCAAGTTCTTCTCATCATATCTCATCACCCAAACCAACTCATTCACAACAAACTCAATATATTGCAATAATCTTAAATTGCATAGCACTAAGGCTCTTAAATGACATGGCTCTTAGGCCCTTAAATGACTTAAACTTAAACACTGAATTTCCCACATATAAAGCTTTCAACCTGCAAATACACCATCAATCTCATAGTAGTTATAATGCTCTTAAAATCCACCTTAAACTTATATTACTAACTCATTCTCATTAGCTCCTTAGTCACAAGTTCATAAGCTTGTTTAAGTTCTTTTTCCTTAGGTTATATAACCCAATACACAATGTAAGCTCTAAGCCACATTGGTATTTATCTAAAACTCATTCCTTAATCTTAAACCACCATTAGGTAAGCATTTTACCTTGTTTTCTCAAGCTTATCTTAACTTCCTCCTTAGACCTTCTTCTTGCATGAATCTCGGCCACCACTTAAATTCCTTGCCAATGTTCTAATCAATATTTAAGGACTCATATGAGTACTAAACAATGCACTAACCTCAAGGAATAAAAACCTAGGTTAGAAATGTGTTCTAAGGCATAAAAGTGGATGATTACCTTTGAAGTCTCAAGGTAGACTTTGGCATTGAATGAAATAGGACCTCCACTAGTCCTTGGTGAATAAATCAAGCTAGAACAAGGCATAAAAACATAGCCCCATGAGAAGGAATTTTCGGCCATGTACAAGAAATGATGGAAACATGGTTTTTCTTACATTTTCTTTACCTTAAGAGAATGGAGAAGCTAATGAGCTCTTCAAACTTGATTTTCCTCCATCAATGGAGTTTTCTCATGGCACCAAAATGGAGCTTTGAAAGATTTGAAAAGATAGAAAGATAGGTCTTGACCTAACTAAGAATAATATGTTTAGTTTTTGATTTGGAGCAATATTGTGTATTTGGTAAGTGATTGAAGATGGAGAACCATGGGGAAGCAACACTCTCGGTTTTGGAACAGAGAGAAGAAGAAGAAACCGTGGGTGAAGGAGAGAAATGGAGAATAAAGGAGAGAAGTGAGCTAATATAAGATATTTTGCTTTAATAAAGCAAATAGTAACTTCTTTACTTATCTCTTCTTTTCCTTTCTCATTTGATGACTCATGTGGTGACTCCCCACATAAAAACCGGCCACCCTCTTAAATAAAGCTAACATGGTCTTTGTTGACCAATTAATTGACTTATGTTGATTAAAACTTAAACTAGTCACTAAATAGTTACTATTCACTAAACAAGGCACATAATCGGGAAATTTTTGATTTCCCATTGATTTAGACCTCCTAATGTGATACTAATTAGTACACATGTTGATTAAAGAGTAATGATGGACATTTAGCCACTCAAAACTCAATTCTAAGACAATTTCTCAAAAATGTGCTTTAAGACTTCTTAAAGCACATTTTGTGTTTTAACTTGTTTTCAAGCTTGGTTTTCTTTGCTAATTGATTTAAAATGACCATTAGGATATTACTAAGGTCTTATCATGATATTTGGGTACTCACCCAAGTCTCTCCAAGCTTAGAGCACGTTTTTGCCCTGGTTGCCTTTAAGGCACTTTCTTGTGTTTTCCTTGGTTTAAATTATCTACCAATCTTTCTAAGGCATATTTTAGCCTTAATACATCATGATTTGATGTTTACTTAGCATACTTAGGTTTAGGGTATTTCAACCCCAAATTATGTTTCCTTGTTACACTTATAGTATATACCTTATATTATAATCCTTATTCCTTAATATACTTATAACCCATGGTTATATTTCCTCAAAATAACCGAACAGACCCCATGGTCTATTTAAATTATTTTTCCACCACTTAACTTTCTATATTCACCAATTTCCCCTCTTTATAACATATAGTTTTCTAATTCCATTAAAATCATATATTATACATATGTCCTTATAAAACCTTGTATATAATTCCAAAAATCACCAAACTATACCAAAAGGTTATAAACCTTATTCCTAACCTTATACTTTCTCTAAATCTCGATTTTACCACATATGTTACCCATTTGTAACAATATTATGAAATACCTTATATTATACTTATTTAACTCATATTAACTCCAAATTTAACCAAATCAATTCCTAAAAATTCCTAATAACCTAAGGTTTGTACTAAACTCGATCCTTTTAGTACCCCCAAGTTTTCGGAAATCACAATACCACCCCAAGTCTTATAAATCTTTTACAATTTAATAAGTATCTTATTATAAGGTAGTATTTTAATTTCTAAAATTCTCCAAAGTTGGTCAAAGTCTCCTATATAGTCAACTTTGACTTCTAATACCAATTGGGACTCAAACTTTCGGTAATTACAAACAATACCCCATACTTTTCTATTTTTACAGTTTTGACCCAAAACTTTATAAAATGTTATAATTTTTATTAAATTTATTTAAAAAGCCTAAATTGCTCTAAATTAAGCCCACAACTTTCTAAATTCCTAGTAATTACGAATTGGCCCCAATTTTAATTATAAGCATAAACAAAACTAAATAAGCTTATAAACTTAAAATAAAATGGCCTTATGACATGGCCTTATTACAACCTTGAACTTGCAAAATAAATTACACAATAAATGTCTCAAAACATAGCATATATATTCGGCCTCACTTAGGTTTAATTATTTTTCCACATAATGTCATAATTTGACCATCATGTTAATTAAATCCCTTAAATGACTAGCTTAATTTATCTTAGCCATTTTTTTCCATTTTTAGGTCAATATGACCTATATATATATAATTCACTCTCGGCCATATATATGTATATGCTTAAAAATTACAAAACCATAAGTTTAAGGTGTTTATACCTTGATTAAGCCTTTATGCTCTCGGCCACTTGTAGAAAAAATCACCACTTGATTTAGACATGTTTAATACACAAAAACAAGATATGGTTACCCTCCAAGCTTGAGCTTAACCATAAGGGATAATTAATGTAAGATTTAAGGCAAAAATCACCTTAAAAATGCAAGGGAAGTTCTAGGTATTTTTGACCTGAACCAAACACACCACAAGGTGTTAGATCCACCATATTGACATAGGAAATAGTTAGATCTCGAAATACTACCTTGTTATTAGGTTTTACCTTGGAAAAATGCCTTAAAAGAGAGTATTTCTCTTGGATCTCGGTCACCCTTGCTCCAAATGGCTAACCAACAGATTCTACATGAAAAGGAGAAGAAGATGAGGCTATGACCAAAGTTTCACAGCCAAACTCGAAGGGAATCAAAAGTTATGAGCTTAAAGTACATTTTTACCTTAAAATGTAGATTTGAACAACCTTGGTCCCTCTACTGGTATCAACCGAGTTTAGCTCTTGTTCTAACCTTAGAACACTGAGAATAAGCCATAGGAATTGATGAGCCACGAAATTTAGGTGTTGGTAGTGAAGAGATGAAGAAAAAGGGCTAAAAATGACATTAAAACACTTACCTTAAGGACTTAAGAGCTAGGTTTGCCTTCCATGTTCAAGAGCAAGCTTTGAGAGCTTGAGAGGAAGGGAGAGCTCGGCTGGAATGAAGGAGATCGGACCAGGAAGGAAGGAGGAAGGAAGGAATGATTGAAAGAATTTGAAATAATGTAAAAGTAAGCTTAATTTTCAAAAAGTAATGTATTAGGTAGCATTATTGTCAATCAAGGAATTATGCTGCCTCCTCTCTTATTGCCAGCCGGCTGCCATGGTCCAAGTGGGTCAATTAATTGACCATTGACCATACTTGGTCAATTTGACTCATGCGGGCCCACTTTAGGGTTTTATTAATATTTTAATATTAAATTTGTAAAAATTCGTAAATTTCTGGAATTAAATTCCTAATATGATATAATATGATTATATATCATATTTAAGGATAATTATAATTTTTAAGCCCATTAAAAATCAATTTAAAAGGCAATCTCACAAAAACGTGCTTTAAGGAGTTTTAGCGCACATTTTTGTGTCACAGGGTGTTCCTGAGCTTAGTTCTCCTTGAGAATGGTTTTATTGTGTTCCTTGATTCATTATAATACTTAGGAATCCACTTTGTATCTTATTTGAGGTCATACAATCTTTATGGTGTCTTAAAGCACATTTTTGGCTTTACCGATCTTAAGGGTGTTTTGCCTTGTTGAGATCTTTTAGATTGTTCCCCAATAATATTTAGATGTTTAATAATCATCTTAGATCATTAATAGATCATTTAATTATATTTTAAAGGTTAGGGGTATTTCAATTACTATTTGAAGTTTTTCATTGCTTATATAATCGGTTAACCGCGGTTAACCATGCGGTTAACCGTTCTGGAAAATTCAATACCGTTACTGAAACCGAAACCGGTCAATTTACACTGTTCGGTTAACCATACCGCAAGAGCCGGTACGGTTAACCTGAAAACAGGTATGGTTCACTTCGGTTTCGGTCGGATACCGTGGTTTCGGAATTTTTTGGGCAGCCCTAGTATCAACTACAAGGAGCTGAACCAGATCACAATAAAGAACAGATATCCATTGCCAAGGATAGACGATCTTTTCGACCAACTTCAGGGTGCAGGGATCTTTTCGAAGATTGACTTGAGGTCGGGTTATCACCAGCTCAGAGTTGCAGAGAGAGATGTCCCGAAGACAGCCTTCAGGACCAGATATGGACATTTCGAGTTCTTGGTGATGCCCTTTGGGTTGACCAACGCTCCAGCTGTCTTTATGGACCTCATGAACCCAATCTTTAATCTCTACTTAGATCGGTTCATGGTGGTGTTCATAGATGACATCCTAATCTATTCCAAGGATGAGCAGGAGCATGAGAAGCACTTGAGGTTGGTGTTGCAGACATTGAGGGAGCAGCAGTTGTATGCGAAACTGTCCAAGTGCGATTTCTGGATAGACCGGGTGGCATTTATGGGCCACATCATCACCAAGGAAGGCATTTCAGTAGACCCATTGAAGATCCAGGCTGTGAAGGAGTTGCCAAAGCCGAGCAATTTGACAGAGGTTCAAAGCTTTTTGGGCTTGGCAGAGTACTACAGACGGTTTGTGAAGGACTTTTCGAAGATAGCGAGGCCTCTCACCAACCTTATGAAGAAGGTAGTTAAGTTTCAGTGGGATGATGACTGCGAGAAGGCGTTCCAGATGCTGAAGGAGAGGTTGACCACAACTCTAGTGTTGATCATGCCTTCAGGAATAGATGGGTTCGAGGTATTCAGCGATGCATCCAAGTATGGACTAGGATGCGTTTTGATGCAGCACGGGAAAGTCATAGCCTATGCGTCAAAACAGCTGAAGGAGTATGAGACCAGATATCCAACGCACGACCTGGAGTTGGCGACCGTAGTGTTTGCACTCAAGATTTGAAGACACTACCTCTATGGTGTCTCGTGCAAAATCTACACCGACCATAAGAGCCTCAAGTATATTTTCACGCAAAAGGAATTGAATATGAGGTAGAGAAGGTGGTTGGAGCTGATCAAGGATTATGATCTGGAGATCCTGTATCACGAGGGGAAGTCCAACCTGGTGGCAGATGCCTTGAGCAGGAAGAGGAGTCACTCAGTAAACTCAATGTGGGTCCTTCCAAACGAGTTGGTTCGTGACTTCTAGAAGTTGAACTTGGGGGTAATGGAGTCGGGAGGCGTAGACCAGGAGGTGAAGTTGTTCCATATGAGTGTCTCCTCCTACATTTATAGGGAGATACTCAAGGGACAACCCAGCGATGTGAAGTTAGAGTGAATTCGGGAAAAGATGAAGGAGGATAAAGCAGATGGTTTCGAGATCCACGATGATCGCAGTCTCAGGTTCGGAGGTCGTTGGTGTGTTCCTCAGGATTGTGCAGACGTGAAGGAGAGACTGATGAAGGAGGCTCATAATACTCCCTATTCAGTCCATCCAGGCGGGGACAAATTGTACAAAGATCTGAAGAAGTTGTTCTGGTGGCCGAAGATGAAGTGAGAGGTGGCAGAATTTGTGTCTAGATGCCTCACCTGCCAGAAGGTGAAGTTTGAGCATAAGAGGACGGGAGGGCTGTTGCAGCCTTTGAAGGTACCCAAATGGAAATGGGACTCCATCTCTATGGACTTCATGGTTGGTCTACCACCAGCGAAGGGTGGAGTCAACCAGATCTGGGTGATCGTGGATCGACTCACCAAGTCTGCTCGGTTTATACCTATGAAGAGCACTTGGTCTATGGGTCAGCTGGTAGATGTGTATATTAGAATGTGTGGTAAGATATCATGGAGTTCCACAAACTATTGTATCTGATCGAGACTCGAGGTTCCTGGCGCATTTCTAGCAGCAGTTTCAGAAGGCCATGGGTACTAAGTTGAAGTTGAGCACCGCTTTCCATCCAGCTGCAGATGGCCAAACAGAGAGGACCATCCAGACCTTAGAGGACATGCTTCGGGCATGTGTCATGGACTTCCAGGGTTTGTGGGCAGATAAACTTCATCTGGTGGAGTTCTCGTATAATAGCAGCTACCACACCAACATTAAGATGGCTCCTTATGAGGCCTTGTACGGGAGGAAGTGCAGAACCCCTTTGTGTTGGAGCGACATCAGTGAGACCGTAGTTTTGGGACCTCAGCTGATAGAGAAGACGATGGAGCAGGTTCGAATCATCCTGAGCCAAATGAAAGTAGCCCAGGATAGACAGAAGTCTTATGATGACTTGAAGAGGAGACCGGTTGAGTTCAAGGTAGGGGATAGAGTCTTCCTGAAGGTGTCTCCTATGAGAGGGGTAACCAGATTTGGGAAGAAAGGGAAGCTGAGCCCCAAATTCGTGGGTCCCTACGAGATTTTGGAGAGAATTGGGGAGGTGGCCTACAGGCTGGCACTTCCTAGTGAGCTAGAGAGAGTTTATAATGTTTTCCATGTCTCTCAGTTGAAGCGATATGTTCCCGACCCATCCCATGTCCTACAGCCTGAGGTGTTGGAATTGGAGCAGAATCTGTCATACGAGGAATATCCCATCAAAGTGTTAGACACTAAGACCAGAGAGACCCGATCGAAGTCCACTCGAATGGTCAAGATACTATGGTCCAATCATGGAACTGAGGAAGCAACGTGGGAGGTCGAAGAAGAAATGAAGAAGAAGTATCCTCAGCTTTTTGAGCAGGTAACAGTTTAAGATTGAGTCAAGGTTCAGTTGGATTCAGTTTTCAGAATCATCTTTCTAATTAGGGAATTGACTAGGCTTAGCTTCGAGGGCGAAGCTTTCTTTTAAGGGGGATGAGATGAAATACCCGCAATTTACGACATATGATATATTTAGTATATAGTTAGAAAAATGGTTTATTATATGGTTAGTCGGGAATAGTATTAATAAAGGCCCAGAGAAGTTACATAATTCTCTTATCTTCTAAAAATAATATTAATGATTTCAATTCCTTTATTCTTACCAATATTATAGGTATATATTTATTTATTCCCAACTCTATTGACGTTATCACGTTCTTCAAATCCTGAGAGTTCAAATTAGATTTTGCTACCTATGATAAATAAGTATTATTATTATTCCTAAGAGCACAAATTGAATTTTACCTCTTCCTAAAATATCTTTCTCTTTCCTAAATTATATTGAACAACAAATACGTTTCCCACTCTTCACGATCTCCACTCATTACTTAATTTATTTATTAAGTAACTATTTATTGTTTTAAACAATCTCTCTTAAAGGATAATTATTCATCCTTATCATCTCTTAACGGTCAACTATTCTTTTTCCTATTTTGATTTCAATTAAGTAATATCTCCTTATTTTTCTAGCCCGTTGAATCTAGATTCTTCTATGGATTACAACATTACTTATTTATTCAACTTTCAAATTGTTATTATTGTATTACTTATTAATTCCATCTTCCAAATTAATTCACAACATTGATTAATAATCCTTCCTTCTATAAATTAAAGGCACTTATTAATTAATTATTATAATCCCTCTATTATTTTATTTACTTTCTATTTAATATCACGAACGATCTCACGATCGTCTTCATCTTCATCGTATTGTTACCACACTCCTCTCTCTCCTCAAACTCTCAAAAACTCTCGCTCTTCCATTTTCGTTGTTGATTTACTGCTTCTCTGGTGCCGGATTAGATAGAAGGGTAAGGGTAATAGTCTGGTAAGGTTCTTTAATTATTTCAATGGTATTTTGGATAGTCTTTGATTGAATCTTTGTTCGTAATTCTAGACCCCGAGTTCTCTGGCGGGCGCTTCTAGTGATCTAGCTGGGTGACCTCGTTGTGGTGAGCGTATTCAGGTAAATGTTGTGCTCATCATCTTCTATCTCTGCGTTTTGTGAATTATCAATGGACTGGTTTTAACGTGGATTTTTGGCGTTGTTGGAAGTTTGGGAATTATTTTTCCCTGTGTGTTCTGGTGCAGTGATTTTTGCAATTGGTGTGGATAAATGTTTTGGGAGACTTTCACTGGTTTAATTGTTGGCTTGTTGGTGCCTTTTGGTGCCCCGTGTATTTTGATTGTACTTTATGGTACTCCGTGGAAATGCTGGTACTTCGTACCCCTGAATATTCATATTAATTTTGCCTACAGACATTACTTGCAGTTAAGCTGTAATGGTCTACTCCATCAGGTCATAACTTACCTTCTGGGGGGTGTGCACACTTAATAAGGACGTAGAGTGAGGTGGGATAATCTTGTTACTCCACCGGATTTTGCTTAGAGAGATTTTAATGAGGCCCATCTTATCACATCCACCTGGGTTTCCATGTAAGCTTATTTACTAATAAAATGACATTATACCCAAATTATAAAAAAAATTAGATCCGTTTGTAGATTTTAGCTTTTGAAATTACGTTTTGCATCTATTTCTTTCAGTGTTGGTTACACCATTAACAACTGTCATCAATTCAACACCGTCTCCTTTATTTTAGTTTGACAGCTGACCACAATTGTTGACAAAAATTTGACTTCAACCGGTCAGCAATATGAACTGTGACACCGACGCCACGGAGATATGTGGCGCTCGCACCACAACGAGGGGAAGATGCCCAAAATTATTTATGGGCATGATGCTCAAGTAAATCATGACCATTGAATTCTTAAAAAACAAATGAGTGATCTAAATTCTAATATTTATTATAAGGGTATGAATGTCATAACTAATTTGTAAATTAAAAGGTAAAGAAAATTAACTCCCCACCATCCCACCCACGATGTAAAACGTTTGTTTAACTGAATTTTTTTTATTGAATGGATCATGATAGATGATGTAAAATTTAATTTGTAATTTTGTAAATAAAGAAAAAGAAAATATCCCTAAAAATCAATATTCCCAAAATTTGAGTTAAATTTTGTTTTACCGTAATTAAAATGGAATGGTGATTTGAAAAAAATCCCAAGTTTTTAGGAAAAATTTACTTAACCATCACAAATTAAAAATTCTTCATAAAAATAAATATAACAAAAAGTGATGAATTTATTTATTACTAACTCAATTACGATTAAACAAAAATAAACCTTTTTTTCATTTTGTAAATTGTATTAATAAAATTTAAAAAATACACTATCATCAAACAAATCTACAACCACATTTTGAAACATCTATCACTTTAATTAAATATCAACACTTTTAATTAAATGAGAAAATTCTTAAAATGTACACTTCTATCAAAAAATTCTACTACTATATTTTAAAAAATCTATCACTTTAATTAAATATCTACACTTTTAATTAAATGAGAAATTAATAAAAATGTACACTTCTATTAAAAAAAAGTTTGCATTGGAATTTATAAAATCCTATCATTTTACTTAAATATTCAATTCGAAGAGAAAAATAATAAACCATCCATTCTAATATAGATGCCACCTTTTAAGCAAACTACTTTTTTAAAAAAATTTAAAAAATCCTTAGACATTAGCTATGCAACATTAAAATCTCACCTACATTAACATAAATTATTGAAAATAAATCCAAGAAGATAAGTTGTTAGTTTGAGTTTATTTATTACTAACTACAAATCCGTGTACTATTTCATTTTAAAAATTGTGTTGTCTAAATATAAAATCTAGACTTTGATCAAATAAATCTACAGTGTAACAAATCTTTCATTTTACTCAAATATCTACACTTTTACTTAAAAGATAAATTAATAAAAGTGAATTCTATCATATATATATACTTGCATTTTAAAAATTCGGTCACATATTGTATATCTACACCTACGATAAGCTGTGGGTGGTCAAATTAATCATCATGACCATGTAACCACTTAATTAATTTGACATTTAAATACACCACATTGAATAATGAATCTAATACTTCGTCAAGATATACATTCCACGGGACATTATTAAGCTTGAAGTATAGATCCGTAAATGTAATGTGTACATTTTCGTCATGAGTGTGTACATTTTTGTCATGAATGAGTACATTTTGATTCAAATGTATATTCTATATTAGCAAATGTGTACTTTTTCAACATCAGTGTGTACATTTTCATCATAAATGTGTACATTTTGATTGAAATGTATATACTATATCATCAAATGTGTACTTTTCAGCATGAGTGTGTACATTTTCATCATGAATGTGTACATTTTGAATCAAATGTATACTATATCATCAAATGTGTACTTTTTCAACATGAGTGTCTACATTTTCATCATGAATGTTTAAATTTGCATCTTCGATGTGTACATTTTGGTACCAAAAATTTATGGCTCATTAAAACCATGTAATCAAATAAAAAAAAATCTACACTTTCACTAGTATCCAGCACATCATCAGCCTTTACTGCTTCATTCTTTGGATTGTTTGGACTTGACTCCTTCCATCCCTCCTTGTTGCAGAGATATTTCATGTGCAAGACCTTACCTACATCTTTATTCACCCATTCCGACTTAATTCTAACAACAAATCCATGACGATGAGCATAGTCCTTATAAAATTGCCGACTTGCTTCTACGGTTGGAAACTCTAAATTTCTCCAGTCTTCACCTTCATCTTGCAATTCTGATTGATTTTGCAATTCCAATGCCACACGACTATCATCTTCATCAATTTCTTTGGAAACTGAAAAAAAAAAAATTCACGCACAAAACAAACGTGAATGAAAAAATCAGAAAAATCAGAAGTCATCAATTTTTTCTGCAGTAAATTGATGTTCGCAGAACCTAATCTGCGGTTCTGTTTTCAAAAGTAAAAAAATAATACCGTCAATATTCAAGTCTGGGAGTGACAACATGATGCTGTTCTATTTTGCCTCATTCATACTCTTCTGCGGACAGAATTTCAAGCTTTCATCTTCTCTTGTTGTCTGATGCAAACTTCTTCTTCTATAGATCAGTGGTTAAACAGGTTTGACGGAAAATTGTATAGATTCACACCAGAATTAGTGAGTGAAGAGAGCAAAATGGGTAGAGAGCGTGAATTACAGAATTTACAGAAAATTGTATAGACCGTGGTTTTTTTTAAAGATGGATGAGAGAAGTTAGTGGGAAAAACTTCCGTAAACTCTATTCCTTATTATTGAGGAGTGGTTGATTATAGTTAAAAAAAGTCTCTTATACCCTTATTATTATTATTAATTGTTTTTCTTTTTTATAAAACTAATTATTAAATAAATATATACATATACGGTTGAGATTTAAATAAGTTATAATCTGATGGCTAGATTTGGTTTGAGCATATGCCCAAAGTTTATAGGCATGGGCATGGTCCCCGTTTTGCTCGCACCAGCCTCATAGTGCTGCAAGAAAATGGCAAAAACAGAAACTTTTGAACAATTTGATCCAAGGGTCTAAACGCACGCCCGCCCTAGTTACAAGATTCAAGGGCTATTATTCTCTGGAGCCTTCTCTATCTAACTTCCCTCGTCGCTGGCCTATTTTGATTTTCAAAAAACTGAATCGCAAACCCAACGGTTGGGAGACTGCGTTCTCACTTCTCATATACTTCTAGCGCTCAGCCTAGGGTTTTCGCTAGCATTTCCACTCGACGATTCCATTTCAATCTGTGTCGATACTCTAAGAGAGATTGCAAGGAGAGGATATCAATGGACAAGTACGAGAAGCTGGAGAAGGTGGGGGAAGGAACTTACGGGAAGGTGTACAAAGCCAAAGACATCGCGACAGGGCAGCTAGTGGCTCTGAAGAAGACGAGGCTTGAGATGGACGAAGAAGGTGTACCTCCCACAGCTCTCCGAGAAATCTCTCTCCTCCAGATGCTTTCTCAGTCTCTCTACGTCGTGCGTCTTCTCTGCGTTGAGCACGTTGAGAAGAACGGGAAACCGCTTCTCTACCTCGTCTTTGAGTTCCTCGACACCGATCTGAAAAAGTTCATCGATTCTCACCGGAAGGGTCCCAATCCTCGACCCCTTCCCCCCGTTCTTATTCAGAGCTATCTGTATCAGCTCTTGAAAGGGGTTGCTCATTGCCACAGCCATGGAGTTCTTCACAGGTATCTATCATCTGAACTTTTAGTGTTAGATGGTGGACACGGATGAAATCAATTCTTAATTTGTATTCTTCAATAATTAGACTATGACGGTGCCCGCTAAAATTATGTATGTAGGGATCTTAAGCCTCAGAACTTATTGCTTGACAAGGAAAAGGGAATTCTCAAAATTGCCGATCTAGGCCTGGGAAGGGTCTTCACCGTCCCTCTCAAGAGTTATACCCATGAGGTGTTTGTTTCTGTCTACTCAGTGCCTGTCGCTGGCTAATGTTTGATCAACTTAGATATACAGCTTCTTTGCTTTTGTGCAAATGTAACCAACTTGCTCTTCTTGGGTTGATAGATTGTGACTCTCTGGTACCGAGCACCTGAAATTCTGCTGGGATCTACGCACTACTCGACAGGGGTTGATATGTGGTCTGTTGGTTGCATATTTGGTAAAATTTTGAATCATCTCTTATGATGATAATCTCGTTTGTCTTCGTGCTTTGTCACTACCCTGTTCCATTTCCCTTTTGTATAATGCAATCAATGACAAACAGGATTGATCTTACTTTTTATAATGCAACTAGTGACAAACATGACTAATATTTTTAAGAAATGTGAGCGCTACTTTGGTCTTGAGGGTTTCTGAACCTCCATTTTACTTGTTGGAGCTGGAAAAACAAATAAAAACAGCTGCTAGTGAAGTAGTATCGTGCATTGAAGATGGTCAGTCCATAAATAATGACCATAACATGTCTGGTTTTAGTAATTCACATATTTTAATTGGGTCTTTCTCCAGGGACTCTTTTTATTTCCAAGATGAGGGAGTTCGAGAGTCCCGCTTGAAGTGTTTATTATTTCTTTTCTTAAGCCTCCTCACCCGTCTCCTGCTTTCCTTGTCCAGTAAACCGTTGGGCACTATTTGCCTATATCTAGTATTCCTTTATCGATGAAATTAATAAGAAGCTCAAGGAAAGAGAACATTTTTTCATGATATTTGGGAAGTCAGAAATGCTGTTTTGATTGGTTTCCTCTCCTTCATGTTAGATGTCAGTTATTGTATGAGATTATGTTGTACGTTTGAGTTCTATCGTCTCATGGTTTTTGTTATTTCGTGACGGGTATCGACGTATGTCCTTTTTTACTAATTCAGAGGAGCGTTGGTGTACGTAGTAACCAGTAAGAAACACCAAAATTATGATCTTTGACTGCCATCTTTCAATTCCCAGTATGTAAATGTACCTCTGTGCTTCAGCTATTTGACTTCCGGGCTTATCTTTACTCACACAGTTTCTGCACTGTTTGTTTGCAGCTGAAATGGCAAGAAGGCAAGCTTTGTTTCCTGGAGACTCTGAATTTCAACAACTGCTGCATATCTTCAGGTACCAAAACTTTCACCACGCCAACTCTTCATCAAGTTGTAAGACATGTACGAGATTTCCTGATCATGCTCAAGAAGGAGATTTTAAATTCTTCCTTTTTACTTGAGTTGAAGTTATTCTCACTCTTTTGACTGCATTAATCTGGGAAGTGACGAGAGATGTACCTGTATGTTTTCACTATAAACACCGCAGGAATTAGATTATCTTATCTTATCCAGTCAGTCTCCGGTAATTAATCAGTCTGGGTTCCATATTTGCCGGCGACAGTATTATGTTTCATTTTATATGAGTATTGGCTATATGATGACCATCACTGTCTTCTACGCTTATTTTGGATCTCCCGAGTTCATATAGCTCCCCACTCGGTAGCTTTGACTGCTGTTTGTAAACTGTACCCAAGTAACGAAGGCTTTCATTCAATCTTGGTAGAATGCTGGGGACGCCAACTGAGAAGGATTGGCCAGGAGTCAGGGCTTTACGTGACTGGCATACATATCCACAGTGGGAACCTCAACAGATCGGTCGCCATGTTCCAACTCTTGGACCAGATGGAGTTGACCTTCTTTCGGTAAGTTGGTTGTCTTTGCTGGTAATCTGTTTATCGCTGTTATACAAATGCCATAAAACTGCAAATAATATGTCCTTCTAGCTCTTGTTAAGTCCGAAGAAGCCAATACCAATTGTTCAGATTTCTCTGTTCCAAATTTTAACTACCTTTGGTGATTATTGCAGAAAATGCTGAAGTATGACCCAGCTGAGAGAATTTCCGCCAAAGCAGCTCTGGATCATCCTTACTTTGACAGTCTTGATAAGTCTCAGTATTGAGACAGCCTTAAAATCACATGAATAGCATCGCTATGTTTAAATATAAAAAGTGTGTTTGCTGCGAATTTTGTCATCAGCTTGGTGATAAGAAGAGAAGTCCTAGATCACTTCTAGCTAGTTTTTTTTATATTCACAAGTGGTGAGAGGTCATAAAGTCACAGTATAATGTGGAATATAGGACTACCAACATAAGTATGGGTATTCAGTGCCTCTCATGCCTTGCAAAACCAGTGTAAGGCAGTAACCATATGTTATAGTGAAAATGGGGACTTGTGTCCATGTGTGACTAATTTGGGCATGTGTTCAAGTATTTTTCAGTCATTTGATTACAGTTTTTATTATTAAGAATTAATCCACACCGTGAATACTTTTGCCTTTTTATTAATTTATTTTGTAAAAAGAAAAATCAACTAGATAATTATACAAAGGGTATTATGGACTTTTGTAATTGAAATTTTAATAACTGTTTTTAATCGATAATACTTTTACAATTATAACAAATTTTTTTCACTAATAACTTTCCCTCATTATACGGAAGTTTCTTCTCACCCAATTTTTTTCACTAATAACTTCTCTCATTATATGGAAGTTTCTTCTCACTCAATTTTTTCACTAATAACAATTTTTTTCAATAATAACTTCCCTTCATTATATGGATCTTTTTTTTCTCTAAAATATGAGTGTAGATTTGCTTGGTAGAGGTACAGATTATTAATTTATCATTTAAGTAAAAGTGTAGATTTTTAAGTAAAATGATATATTTCTTAAAATGTAGGTATAGATTTGTTTGATAAAACTGTAGATTTTGTATTTAGACAATACATTTTTTAAATGAAAGAGTGGAATTTTATTTAGTATAAATAAACATTTGTGATCTTATTATATTGATTTTAAAGAATTCATGTCAAAATATTTTATATTTGCTTATTTTTAAGCAATTTGTTTAAAATGTGGATCTTTCTTTTTAGTTTTCTCAAATGCAAGTGTAGATTTGTTTGGTAGAAGTGTAGATTTGTTTGGTAGAAGTGTAGATTTGTTTGGTTGAAGTGTAGATTTGTTTGGTAGAAGTGTAGATTTGTTTGGTAGAAGTGTAGATTTGTTTGGTTGAAGTGTAGATTTGTTTGGTTGAAGTGTAGATTTGTTTGATAGAAGTGTAGATTTGTTTGATAGAAGTGTAGATTTTTATTAATTTCTCATTTAAATAAAAGTGTAGATATTTAAGTAAAATGATAGATTTTTAAAATGTACGCGTAGATTTGTTTAATAACAATGTAGATTTTATATTTAGACAATACAGTTTTTCATGTCAAAATATTTTATAATAACAATTTGTTTAATATGTGGATCTTTTGTTTTTTTCCTAAAATACAAGTATAGATTTGTTTAGTAATAGTATAGATTTTTTTATTAATTTCTCATTTAAGTAAAAGCGTAGATATTTAAACAAAATGATAGATGTTTAAAAATGTAGGTGTAGATTTATTTGTAAATACATAGATTTTATTTGTAGACAATATAATTTATAAAATGAAAAAGTGGATAGTGTTTTTGTTTGAAATCTTGTATTAAGTAATAACTTAATTCAACTTTTTTCTTATATTTATTTTTAAGTAGAATTTTTTTTTTCAAATCAGGATTCCATTTCAATTTTAGTAAAAACATTATTTTATCTCAAATTGTGAGATTGATCGTGGGAATGTTTTTTTTTTCTTTACTTAAAATATTATAAATTCATTTTGACATCTATACCCCTATATTAATTAGTATAATTTCGACCATCTATTTATTCTTTTAGAATCCAATGACCAAGATTTAATTGAGCACCATGCTCAAAACTCCTCACGGGCACCTTCCCCTCATTGGTCTCTATGTGATGATGGATACACAATAGTTGCTCGGTTTTACGGCAGATGTCTAGCTCAACAGTTTTATTTTTGAGAAAAATGTTAAGATCAACATTTAGAATCGAATAATGCGAGCAAGGCCCATGTACTCACAATGGCAGCTCTATCACTTTTTTTTTTAACAAATGCTTCCACTTTGTATCACTTTAATTGGAGTATATTTAAAACAACGTTTTTTAAAATCAGTTGAATTTTCAATTTGTTCGGTTAGATAATGATGTTTATGCACTTGCTTTAACATGTTTTCAAAATTAAAAAATATATTGATAAGTGTCCAAATGAGCATGATTTATAGGTGTATTTTATATATAATATTAGCACTTTTCTTGCTCATTTCTCCACTTCGGTTAGTTTTCCTCTAGTTTATGTTTTATTGTTTATCTCACAAATTATTGGTTTAACATGAGGAAAACCAAGCCGGGAGTGAAGTAGACGAAGAGACGAACGCATAGCCACAGACGGTTCAAAAAACGGAGTCCAAACGAATAATCTAGAGCCAGTCGAAGTTAGCATACCCCCGAGACTTCAACACCAGCTTGGTCCGGGACTTACTTCCTTGCCTGCACTATGGTCCGGGACCTGACTCCTGCAAGAAGTCCCGGACCACATGATGGACTTTCAAAACCGAGGGATTTGCTAGCTTGGTCCGGGACCTAACTCTTGCCCAAGTCCCGGACCACATGTAATTTTAGAACCGAGGGATTTTGCTGCATTATGGTCCGGGACCTTACTCTTGCTCAAGTCCCGGACCAAACCAAGCGCTCTGATAGGCGGATTCCAGGCAGACAGGAGACGCTCCTGTCTTCTTCGCGACGCGTTGTTCTGCAAATGGATTCTGTTATCCATCTACTCCCGCACCGCCTACCTTAAATCTCTGACGCTTTCCAGCTCTCTGTCCCCTCTGCAATCAATGAAGATAGCAATCAACTGCAATCGATTATTTGTACGGATCAATCCTCTTCTCTTCTCTATTTAAACCCACGCCCTCTGCTCAAATAAATTCATTCCCTTCCTCACAATCCAAAATAGACCACGACAGACCACAGTACACCACCGATACAGTTTCCACACCTACGATCCATTTCATCCTCTAATCTTTCATTTCTCCATTTTAGTTTTATTCTTCATTCCACCACACAGCAGAAGCGCGATAAGAAGAACAGAAGAAAAGGGAGCTGGAGCAGAAGCGAATCGCAGTCCAGTCTCCGCCGGCAGTCTCTAAATTAATGGCTATTTCTGTTTCCTTTTTATTACTGTTAATGTCTGAGTGATTTTACTCGTATCCTAGGGTGGGGTTTGACCCTAATAATTCAATTCAGACTTATTATTAATACCAAGTTTGCTTATAAATATTTGTTTTGTCTCTCTAAATTATTAAATGTTTAAGAACTGATCATTTTTATGCATTTCCGGTTTCTCTTATTTCAATGATTTTGTAAATCTGAGAATAGACCACAAAGAGAGATAAACGTTAGATATTATTCTCCTTGATTAGCAGATAAAATCCATCGCTGTTATAAAAAGAATTCTCACTTAAAGCTAATTAATGATTTTAGACTTTTTCTGATTGTAAAAAGTCTATTGATTTAATTAAGAGTTGTCCTTATCTATGATTTAGGAAGGCCACAAGATTAATTCTTAAACAGACAAATAAGAGCAAATTAGGATTATAATTATTGTCTGTACTTAAATAAATATTTATCACCTGTTTCACTTATTAAACCTGTCTTGATTCCTTTCAGCAAATATTGTTAAATGCTTATTCTGACAAAATACTGCATTTATTTGGTAGCTATCAATATATGATTTTGAGATAGTCAAAGTACCACAAAGGAATTAATCTTGGTATTTACACTTCGGATTGAGTAGGAAAATACTAAGGCTATTAATAGGAGTTCGTAACTGACAATTATTAACTCTAATAGACAATAAATATTTGAGACAGGATTATAAAATTGTTTAAGTAATTTAGGAAATTCCCCCGCTACCCTAGGATACCTTTTTCCATCCATTTACTTTATTTTACTGTATTTATTATTTCTGTACTAATCCTAAAAATCAAGCTTGCCTCCGGCTAAACCCCAATTTACATTTTACGCATTTTTATTTATCTTTTTGTACATTTACTAAACTGGATAATTAATTAATAGTTGCGAAGTCTCTGTGGATACGACCTTGTTGTACTACAAAGATTGGGTTCACTGCCCATAATTAGGAAGATAGTTTAACTACTATTTTGCCCAACAAGTTTTTGGCGCCGTTGCCGGGGACTTCGGTCCAACTATCTGATTTATTATCTGTTTAGTTTTTCTTTTATTTTTCGTTATTTGCCACTTTTTGTGTATAAATTTTTGTTTTGTTTTTAAAGGTACTTAATTCTGATGGATAGTCACTACGATCAAGCAGGAGATTGGTATGGTTACCCCTATGGCGTAGAGGACTACAATCAATGGAGTGTCTGTCCAAGGTGCGGAGAGTACCATGAAAGCCCCCAATGTTCAGACCCAAATGCTGAATTGAGAGCTCTCTTGGAGGATTACAAGTCATCTCTCAAGCCTGTCCCCATCTTTGTGTGCCAAGAGTGTGGAGGAGACCATGAAGGTTCCCATTGTCCTATGGTTGCAATAGAGAGAGACAACACCATTTTAAGAGAAATGATGGCAAATTTTACCTCAGAGTTTGAAAGGATCCAGCAAAGAACGCTAGATCAGATCGAACGCATGGATCAACCGCTTCAACAACTGAATGAAGTGGTTCATGAGGAGGAACAACCCGCTGAGGACATAAGCTACTTTCCACCTCATCCCCTATTCGAATTAGAGAATCCATCACCAAACAACTGTCAGCTTGATCATGAAGACAACCCCTCAGAAGAGAGTTTCTCCTTGGACTTCATGGAGTTTCCTCCCTCTGAAGTCAACTACTTTTTCCCCTCCTTCTCCGTGCTCTACCCAGATGAGGGTGGACACATCCTCAACCTTGAGAAGGAGGAGATACCGCCTCCCTTCGAGCCTTCAGAAGAGAGTGCTATAATCAATTTCAAGGAGCCACTTCCCTAACGTTGATTACCATAAGCCTCAACAACAAGAGGAGGATTTTTGCATCTTCCAATTTGAGGAAGCAAAGCCGATCACACCTGGTCTCCTGTTAGAACTACGCTACCGGCAATACCTCCTCAAACACCAGGTTTTGTGGAGTATTCATTTTCCTATTATATTTGCCGAAGTAACGTTTTGTTTTGATCCAGGTGGTTTGTTTTTAATTACTGCCAACTTCGTTTTCCTGGCAGAGCTATTATCTACTTATATTTTTGATCCAGGATAACGAAGCAGGCGTCTAGCCAAAGACGTTAAAGAAGGGCAGCTTCCCGGGAGGCAACCCGGACGAACTTATCTTTTATATGCTTTTATGCTGTTTTAATTTTCAGGTTCCCTTTAATTTTGTTTTTGCTAACTCTTAACCCCGTTTTTAGTATGGTTGCTTCTAGTGTCTTATGCAGGTGCAATTTCATGACTACACCGCAACCAAGCTACGCTACTTGAGGCTGAAGCTCAAGTGTGGGGGGTCCAATAACGCAGCAAAAATAAATATCAGGGGAGTACCAGTTTCTTTAATTGTGCCTTTATTATTAAATAAAAAATGCAGAGGAGCGTTTATGTGCTGAAATGTTTATTTGTGACCTTTGTGTTATCTCTATTTAATCTACTTACCGAAAAATCTTCTGAAACCTTCCCTTGTTTTTCTGGTGAACAACGAGGACGTTGTTCAATTTAAGTGTGGGGGAGTGTGCCCTTTTCGGTGTCATTTTATGCTAAAATGCTTAATCTCTCTGGTTATCTTGCGTTTGTTCAAATTCAATATCATGGACCCCTTTTATGTAGGTTGTTCTCTTTAAGAATAAATACTATTATGAATTGTAGGATAAATTGTACAAAATTTTAAAATTTTGATTACTTTTGAGGAGCATTTTATATGCGGTGTGACCAAATAATCTGCAAATGGTTGGATTTTTATTGCTCAGGGTTTCTTTCTGTCTTCTCTCTTAGGGATTGCTAAGAGGTACTTCTCTGTTTAAAAAAAAAAATATTAAAATAATAAGGGACTTGCGAGACACCATTGGTAACCAACAAGAGAGTTGAGTGTTCTAAAATACAAAGGCGTTATGCCTACATATTATCTTCTCATCTCTTATGCAAAAGTGAAACAAATGCATGAATCTATTTTTCCTTTTGTTTTTCTCCTCAATGCCCATTCTTGAGAGAAGTTGGCCATGGTAAAAGTTCTCAAAGTCACCTAAAAGAAACATTGAAGTACCTTGGATCATACCCCGAAACTCTATATTTTATTTTTACCCTGAGCACACCTATGCCACCAGCAGTTAAGTTTCACACTCCTCAATAAGTTAAGATCATGTTTATCCTACCCTTCATAATAATATTTGTTAGTATTGAGCATTCCCTACTTACTTGGTACGTTTGCTTGAGGACAAGCAAAAGATAAGTGTGGGGGTGTGATAAGTGTCCAAATGAGCATGATTTATAGGTGTATTTATATATATATTAGCACTTTTCTTGCTCATTTCTCCACTTCGGTTAGTTTTTCTCTAGTTTATGTTTTATTGTTTATCTACAAATTATGGTTTAACATGGAAAAAACCAAGCTAGTGCAAGAGACGAAGAGACGAACGCATAGCCACAGACGGTTCAAAAAACGGAGTCCAAACGAATAATCTAGAGCCAGTCGAAGTTAGCATACCCCCGAGACTTCAACACCAGCTTGGTCCGGGACTTACTTCCTTGCCTGCACTATGGTCCGGGACCTGACTCCTGCAAGAAGTCCCGGACCACATGATGGACTTTCAAAACCGAGGGATTTGCTAGCTTGGTCCGGGACCTAACTCTTGCCCAAGTCCCGGACCACATGTAATTTTAGAACCGAGGGATTTTGCTGCATTATGGTCCGGGACCTTACTCTTGCTCAAGTCCCGGACCAAACCAAGCGCTCTGATAGGCGGATTCCAGGCAGACAGGAGACGCTCCTGTCTTCTTCGCGACGCGTTGTTCTGCAAATGGATTCTGTTATCCATCTACTCCCGCACCGCCTACCTTAAATCTCTGACGCTTTCCAGCTCTCTGTCCCCTCTGCAATCAATGAAGATAGCAATCAACTGCAATCGATTATTTGTACGGATCAATCCTCTTCTCTTCTCTATTTAAACCCACGCCCTCTGCTCAAATAAATTCATTCCCTTCCTCACAATCCAAAATAGACCACGACAGACCACAGTACACCACCGATACAGTTTCCACACCTACGATCCATTTCATCCTCTAATCTTTCATTTCTCCATTTTAGTTTTATTCTTCATTCCACCACACAGCAGAAGCGCGATAAGAAGAACAGAAGAAAAGGGAGCTGGAGCAGAAGCGAATCGCAGTCCAGTCTCCGCCGGTAGTCTCCAAATTAATGGCTATTTATGTTTCCTTTTTATTACTGTTAATGTCTGAGTGATTTTACTCGTATCCTAGGGTGGGGTTTGACCCTAAATAATTCAGACTTATTATTAATACCAAGTTTGCTTATAAATATTTGTTTTGTCTCTCTAAATTATTAAATGTTTAAGAACTGATCATTTTTATGCATTTCCGGTTTCTCTTATTTCAATGATTTTGTAAATCTGAGAATAGACCACAAAGAGAGATAAACGTTAGATATTATTCTCCTTGATTAGCAGATAAAATCCATCGCTGTTATAAAAAGAATTCTCACTTAAAGCTAATTAATGATTTTAGACTTTTTCTGATTGTAAAAAGTCTATTGATTTAATTAAGAGTTGTCCTTATCTATGATTTAGGAAGGCCACAAGATTAATTCTTAAACAGACAAATAAGAGCAAATTAGGATTATAATTATTGTCTGTACTTAAATAAATATTTATCACCTGTTTCACTTATTAAACCTGTCTTGATTCCTTTCAGCAAATATTGTTAAATGCTTATTCTGACAAAATACTGCATTTATTTGGTAGCTATCAATATATGATTTTGAGATAGTCAAAGTACCAAAGGAATTAATCTTGGTATTTACACTTCGGATTGAGCAGGAAAATACTAAGGCTATTAATAGGAGTTCGTAACTGACAATTATTAACTCTAATAGACAATAAATATTTGAGACAGGATTATAAAATTGTTTAAGTAATTTAGGAAATTCCCCCGCTACCCTAGGATACCTTTTTCCATCCATTTACTTTATTTTACTGTATTTATTATTTCTGTACTAATCCTAAAAATCAAGCTTGCCTCCGGCTAAACCCCCAATTTACATTTTATGCATTTTTATTTATCTTTTTGTACATTTACTAAACTGGATAATTAATTAAATAGTTGCGAAGTCTCTGTGGATACGACCTTGTTGTACTACAAAGATTGGGTTCACTGCCCATAATTAGGAAGATAGTTTAACTACTATTTTGCCCAACATATATACCTTAAAATTTTGACATATTATGAGAAGCACCTAAATGTCAGTATATAAGAATGATGGATATGTTATGAAATCATATTTAAATTCTGAAATCATATAGTAAGAGAGGGAAAGGGGGGAAAATTGTTTTGAAAGGTTTGAAAAAAAAATTCAAAGAGTTGAACAAAAATGAGGGATAGATGACCTTAATGTCAATGAGGACATATGGGAGGTTCATTCAGAATAAATATATAACATAAAAGGGTAAAAATAGTAAAAAAATGTAAAAAATGAAATTGTGCCTGGGCAACTGTTGTTGATGTCGGCATATGGGGCTGGTGTTGACCGGCGTCGACGGGCACAATATTGGGCTAGCTGAAATACCCCTAACATTTAAATAATTAAATATAAGTAAATAAATATTATTTTTGGGGGATTATGAAACCCTAAGAAAGTATATAAACACTTGGGCGTTAAAAACGCACCTAAACTCATTAAGGTGAAAAACGTGCGCTAAAGCCCGACCTTAAGCTAAACAAGTTATATAAGTTATAAACTTCATATGAAGTTAATCAAGGATCATTATATGACCTTTGAAACACAAGTCCTCGGTTAGAACTGAGTAAAAATACGAAATACCCGAGAATTTCCTTAAAGGCCCCTTAAGGCCCGAAAGTCCTGGAAATACCTTATTAAATAAAGTAAAGTAAAGCATTACACCTCATTCAAAATGCATAATAATACCTTAATGAACATTTAAGACAGGCTACTCAAGATAAATTCTCAGCTAAAGACAAGATACTCGGAGGAGTTTCTTAACGCTCCTTTTTGCCCGGGTAGCCCGAAAATTGTGTTATGAGTTTATATAACCTCATATAACTCAATGTAACACCTTAATATATTATTATTGACTATAAAAAATGTCAATAAACACTTGGAAGTCATAGCGACTAATTAATTCCTAGAAAAATCCTTAAAGCACAAAAAACGCCACCTTGTCACAAAAATGCGTTTTACGCAATTGCCTTGAAGTTTTTGAGGAGCCACGAGTTGATAAACTTAAAAGTGGATAAAATGACCATCTAAATCAATTGATGGCAGTGCTAAAATCATAGCACAACCAGGGGCGATTTTTGAGACAAAAAGATACCTAAAATCAGCATTTTTACCTCAAAACTTTCATCTTTTACCATCATATAAATGTACCAATTAAATGCTGGAACCTATTACATATATTAGTATGGTCTTAGTACAATATAGTGTAACAAAAATCAAATGAAAAATTAATTCCATTTGAGCTCTATTCCATGCGTGAGTTTATGTCTTAATTGGCTAAGTTTTTGCAAAAAATTGTCTTAGTAGATAATGACTCATCCAGCATATGTTACATAATTATGTATCAAATAAATGCTGTCAATGAAGCTTCCTCATACACGTATAACCTGCAAGAAGACAAGAGGATTAGTATTAGAAAGTAATGACATTAATATAAATACTACAACTAGAGTTACTTTGTACTAGAGTATAAACAATTGAGATAGCCATGTTTCTAGTCATGTGCCACCGATTGTGTGAGGAGAAAACAAGCCTTAAGTGCTGCTTGATTAATCAAAAAGAAACTTACCTAATTTAGCATGATCACATGTTTACAATTAACAAAGGAAGAAGACTTATCTATGTCTTCCATTACCATGAGCAGTTGGTGCTGGCTACCTCCACCATGGCCGATTATCTACAAGGGAGTGGAGCTCCCATTTTAATTGCAACCGAACAAACCTGCATAAATAAACAAGAATTAGTGCTGCTAATGATCAAATAAAAACAACAATAATAAGCCTAATCTAATGCCTAACATGAAAACAAAACTAAATTAATTTCCTACCTTCCATTGCAGCCGTAAGCCTACAGCAAGTGGAGCTTCCATTTGCTCCATTAACAGCCGGCCACCTACAAGGAGAAGATAGGATTAGTTCAATAATTAAGCCAAATAAAACATAAACCTAACTTGTAACAATTAACAACTAAAAGTAGTCACCTAGGTTGGCTTGGAATCGTAAGCATTTGGAGCTGACTAATTGCTCCACTACAGCCGAATACATAGCCAACAAAGAGATTATAGTAGCTAATTATCTAATAAGAATAAACCTAAACATAACATATTATTCAGCCACTTCATTGCCTTAAAACTTACGTGAGTGTTCATCTCATTCCTTGCCCTCATTCACGAATGTAAGTCTCCTCTCTTGCTCTCTCTCTTTTCTTCATTTCCTAAATTAATTCCTAAGTACTAATAAACTCCATTAATGGTGAATTAAATCCTAACACCATTTCTATGTAATTTCCTAGTTAATTCTATCAAGTCTTGAAGCAAGAAATCATCCTAGCAAACCTACAAGAAATCGCCAAGCATATATGCTCCAAGGAGGTTTCTAAAATCAACAACAATACAAGGAACAACAAGATCAAGTTAAGGTATATTTTCATGTTGAAAAACCTAAGTAATTCCTTATAGTATTTTCGAAAATTTAGGAACTTCTAAATCCATATTCTCTTCATTATTTCATGAAGGAAACTTGGATCTACAATCATCCCAAGGTGTATCAAAAATATCTTGTTAAATTCCTAAGGTAAACTCTTGTAAAATTACAACAAATATTATTTATAAACTCTTGTTAGAAGCCTAACAAATGGATCTCCTAAATATATTTAAGGAGCCAAAAATTTTTCATCAAGATAGCATTTGGAGAGCTTGGAATTCAAGGAGAAAATCAAGTACAAGAATTGTCTTGATTTAAGGGTGAGTTTATATAAATAAGGTTTATTAAGTACTTAAGCTTGAATTAAGCTTCAAACTTTGGTATAAAAATTATGTATAACCATTACATAAGTTAAGGCCGAAAATATTGGGTTATATTGTCAAGAAAATAATTTATAACATATAAGGTAAGATTATTACCTTAAGGTATAAATATGTGTCACAAAAATTAGTTAGGATGCATATAAATATAAACCGAATTATCTAAGGTTTATTTGTTCTATTTTGAGTTTATAATCATTATAAGTCATTAGCATAATTTTTAGAAGTGTTATATGGCTTATATACATTTATATGTATTTATTATAAGGTTTAAATCAAGTTTTAAAAACTATATGGCAAGGTATTATTAAGGCCGAGAATGATATGTATTATTTGGGTGATTTTCGAAATATATAAGTAAATTAATTTATATTATAAATTTTGGGTGTAATAAAAATAGCTACAAGTATTTAAATGGCTAATTTATAAAGTTATGTGGCTAAAATGTAAATTTTGAGAAGTTTAGTGTATTAATTATAAATGCCGAGAACAAAGGGGTTGATTTGGTATATTTATGTTATAATATAATCTAGGAATTAATATTATAAATTTTAGTGAATTTAAATAAGTGGTTAAGTGTTAAAATGACATTTTATAAAGTTTTGGGACTATTTTGCAATTATTGGAAAGTATAGAGTATGGCCGAGAATTACTTGTGATTTTATGGGATTATTAAAGTATTAATTATGAAATTAAGTCTTGGTCAAAGTGTTGACCAAAAACTTTGGGTTAAAATGATTTATGACATAAAATATTAAGTTTATAAAAGTTTTGGGGTGGATATGTAATTTATGGAAGTATAAAGGAAAAATAGAATTTAATATGGGCGGAAATATAAATTGAAGAAAGTCGTGGGCTGTTTCGGTTATTTAAAGAAATAAAATATTAAAACTATAATTTATAAGTTAATATGTAACTTATATAAAGTTTTGGGATTATAATGTGAATATAAGGAAAGTATATGTCAAGACCGGAAATTAATGAGGTCATTTGGTAATTTATAAAATTAGAATACCCATTTTGGAATTACCGAAATATTAAGTGGCTAATTAGTAAATTAAAAAGATTAATGTGGGTAATTAATGAATTATAAAAGTTATAAGGTTATTTGGCAATTTATAGAAGTTAATATAATTGTTTTGCAATTTCCGAAAATTAATGTGGGCATTTAGCAAATTATAGAAGTATATGGTTGTTTGGAAAAATTGTAAAAGTTAATGGGTTCAAATTATGGTTACCGGAAATTATGTGTGGTTATCTAGTAATTTATAAGGTTGTTGGGTATAAAATATGAATAATGAAATAATAAGGTTGGTATTGTAATTTAATAAGGAAAGGAAGTAAAACTAGGTAATATAATGTAATATGATATATTATGGAGTATAATATAAAGTTTATTAAATAAAGGTGGTTATAATATAACTAACCAAATAATATGATATAAGGAATAAGTGGAAATAATTATGAGTATATAAATAATGAGATAAGGATGTACCGTATAATGGAAATTCATTATCACATGTGAACTCCACATAAAATAATGAACTGCTAGGTTATCTAGAACCACTGATAAAATAACAGGGGAAAATAAATAACATACGAAGTTATTATACAACGAGTATAAATATTACAATGACAATACTTTAATATTTAATGAATAGTTATATTATTATTACCCAGTATTGCATTTAAATAAGCAGGTACGGGGAGGGACTACTGTACAGGAGGTCAAGCTAGCAGTTACTTGGTGAACGGTATGAATTGTGTGGTCTGAATGTCCTAAGGATTATCCTAAGGTCCAGACATTATGTGTTAAATTGTTAAGAGCGATATCTATGATTTTATGTGAATGATGTTGTATACTGTATTGCTCAAACTGTTGCGTTGTATTTTATACGCGGACATCTTATGACTGAAAGTTTATACATCTAAACTGGGGAAAAGACTAACTGACCTTTAGGTATTATTGAACCTAACAATGGTCAACTGTGAAGGTCTTAATTCAAATATTAGTTATTATGTCACTGACAAAAAAAAGGGCTAACTTATAAGGAGAGGAATCCAGATCGTTTCGACTTTCTGGTTGCGCATTGTGATCACTACGAGAGACTTCAATGGGGAGTCACTCAAAGGAAATCCATCAGCCACATTCGGGGATGGCGGAAGGCACTGCCGTTGGTGCACAGGTTCGACCGGATCGGTCAATTAACCAGGGCCATAGGGTCAGCTGGTAAACAGTTCCAATGGAACACAGGGGACAATCGTCCATTAATAAGTTATTAAGGTTTGACTTGACATGACACTTGAGGTGGAAATTAATTGGAAAAGGTTAAATGATTGGTTTAAAGGTTAAGGGTCAGGTGACTAACTAACAAGTACAGTTTAATATGCGTACCTTGCTTGGTGATCGTTATGGATCATTAATATGTGATTATTGATTATTGTTATGGATTATTAATGTGTGACTATGAGTTATTGTTGTGTGGTTGTTGGTGTCGTGTGCTATCGTACACTGTTGTTTACAGGGAAGTTGTTATGTGATTGTTAAATGTTTACAGTTATTACTGTTATCATTGTAAACCGGTATTTTACGTAATGAATCTAATATCAAGATGACTAAAACGACTTAAGGAATCCAAATGATTTAAGACTACATTTAGCATACCAGCATTTCGATTGCTGAGCCCTACATTTAGCTGAAGTGTTTTCAACAAACACCGTTGGTTTTATTATGTATTGCATTAAAGAGGTTGTTGTATTCAGTTAGTTGCTCATTTTGTTGGATTTGGGTTGTAATAATTAGAGTGCTCAGTATCTGTTCATCACAGCGTGAGGGGTTGTATTGTTGGAATGAGTAAGGTTGCCTTGTTGCTCACAAGGGTGAGTAACGGCGTGTAACCCCAAGGTAGTTAGGTTTTTCCGCTGTGAATTGTTATTTATTTTGCTACGACTTGCGACGTCATTATAGG
This sequence comes from Limonium bicolor, assembly GCA_023374045.1. Lineage (NCBI taxonomy): Eukaryota > Viridiplantae > Streptophyta > Magnoliopsida > Caryophyllales > Plumbaginaceae > Limonium > Limonium bicolor. Next base: position 267,493,119 of record CM041779.1, read on the forward strand.
TTTAGGATTAGGGGTGTTACACCAGCGTTGATGGCAATTGCCTAGGCCAGTGTCGACAGCAACTACCTAGGCCAGCATCGACGGTAGTTGGGGGTGACGGTGGCGGGTGACGATGGGCGTCGACATTGGTCGTTCTCTTGCTTCGTCAGCAACATATAGAGACGATGACTAATTTGACCTTCTTTTGATTGGTCTTTACTTGTTATTATGTTTTTGAATTGCTTCTAACATAAATTGATTCTTTCAGACGAGTTTGTGCTTGACCTGTCTATTTTTTGCTTAATTATGTAGGTCCACTATTTATGTGGACCATGGTGGGAGCTTTAGTTGACTGTACGTTATCATGTGTTGTTAAGGGTGAGAATGATGATGGATTTGATCGTGAATAAGTGTGTAATATCCTAAAAACCTGTAATGGTTATGATAAGAGAAGAGCGGTGTAAAGGTGTCTTAGCGCCTGGCACTTGTGCCTGACCGGGAGGATACGGCCGGGAGAACATGATCGGGACGATAGTAGGTGAGTATTACCAGAAGAATAAGGCAAGTGTGTAATGGGACCCAGGTATAGCACCGCCGTAAATAGGTGTCTCTATTTTATTGATCACCACTTTATTAACCACTAGACTCATACTACATGTTTAGAAGGTCAGTACGATTAAGATAAATGTGACACGTGTGATTGCCCAGTTAAGTAGGAACCGCCTACACCTTACCTTAGGATGAAGTAACCTTTTTATGACCGTAAATGTGTCGTAAGTATTAGATCCAAAGCCTTATATATATACCTTTAAGCCTGTACTTAAGTAAAAGAGTTAGAAAACGGAAAAGCTATCGAGAAGCAAAGAGAAGAGAGGGAACCAGGAGTAACCAAGGGAAGGGGAAAGCGAGCTAGAGCAGTCGAGGGAGGCGAGCTTGTGTATACCAGCTACGACCTTGATTGGTAGAAGTAACTAACAGGTAAATAGTTGCGTTCATCATGTATGTGTGGCTTCTGTGTGTGGAAACATTTGGTAAGGGCGAGTGTAACACCCCTACCACTAATACCGTCATTACTGTACAAATACTTACCTTCGCCTGTTTAACAGGTTTGATCATTTAATATAATGGCTATATGCCCAAATTATCTATAAAAAAAATAAAAAAACTTACCTTCGCAGCGGATATTACATACACAACGGCGGGTGTACAATGCCGTTAGTCACCCACCTGACTAACAAGGCGAGTTACAATACTACATACTATCGGTCTGATGAATTTGAACATACCGAGTACTCTACACAATACATTACTTTCCATTGCATACTCAAACCATAATTCAAATACGACTCCAATACAATACTATACCGAGTCTACTATAATCCTTAAATTACCGATACAGTTTGGACTTCCAAATTTGTATTACAATACAAATACAATTCCTATTACTCAACTACCCATGCTTACATAGCAACCCCGTCCTACACTCTCGAACGAAGGTCAGCTCCGAATACCTATAAAGTAAAAACGGTGCCCCTAGGGGCTCAACAAAATTGCTGCATATGAAATTCGCATACCCCGCGTGCTTACCGGGGTACGCCGACTACTTTTGGTTGGATATACATGGAGTTCGTTTTACATGCATATATACCTACTATTACTACGACAATATAAGCATCAATACTTACATACATATACAAGGTTCAATACCTACCAAGGAAGACAATTTGTTAGTCAACCGTTCATGTTAGTTATTCGTTCATCCGGTTTCATCGGATGCTCTCTTTCTCCTCGCTCGGGTTCATAAGGCTTACACCAAGCTTAATCTTACTTACTTGTTGCTTTACTCACACTGCACTCATTACCTTACTCATTACTTACTCGTGCTTGCTCAATACTCGTTACTTGCTAATACTTACTCATCACTCAATACCCATTGCATCACTCATACTCACACATTACTCAATACTCGGTACCATACTCGTACTTACTCCTTACTCAATACTCTTTACTTACTTGTACATACTCATTACACAATACTCATTACTCATAGCCTCTGGGCAGAGTCATACACAAGACTCGCCACCGGGCTTACAATACAAGCGGAGCTATACACTTAGCTCCTCAAATATTCAAATGTCCGTTTTTATCGGACTACTCAAATTCCCAACACTCCCCTCTCGGAGTATCTTACAATCTCATGGATTAGCCTAGAAGTATCTCTCTCGATAACCTCTACTAGCTTAGGGAATTACCAACGTCTAGTATTCTCATATTTAAGGGTTTCCCCAACGTATCGAATACTCTCATGTTCGGGACATACATTAGTCGGGTCCTCTCATTGTGGGTCGACTAATTTCCTAAGGGGTTTGGAGATCCCTCATCATTCTTTACTACTCTCATGGTCCATGCCTTGCACCATCATCAATTCCTCTAATAGAGGCTACTTATATATACATCCACTATTTATTGTTTTGTGGATTATTCATTTTGGTTCTCTTACCGTTTTCGGGAGGTTACTACTCCCGTACACTCCCTCACACTCTAGTGAGTTCATTAGTTTGCGTTATCATTTCTTGGTTCGTTAGTTTTAGTGTGTTTCTACATTTCCGTTAATTCACAACATGACTCTTACTACGAGTCACTAAACAACAAGACTCATCTAGGAGTCGGTCTACACATTAAGTTAAGCCACACGATCATTCAAGAAGGGTTAGCTCATACAACATACAACAAGACATACAATGAAAGGCAATAAACCATTTTCATGCTTTAATCTTGATTAGCCGGCATACAGCACACAAATCAACGTAGCTCGGTTAGCATACGGGGCATGAGAAAATCATACCTTTCACCGGGGTTAGCTTTACCGTGTGTTCTCGCGTTCCTTGGTTCACATTTGTTCCACTGATAATGTTTCAAACATTGATTGTAACACCCCAACCGCTAATCCTTCCATTATCCTCTCATCCTTCCCATAATTACCTTACTCGCAGCGGAATACTTACCTACTCTCGGCGGGTGATACAATGCCATTAACCATCCAAGGTTAACAAGGCTACTACTACTTACCGTATCGGTCTGACGATTAGAATGAATAGATACATACTACATACTTACAACACCAAATACTTAGTTTACATTTGATTACCGAGTATACCGAATATATGAATTACATTCATGTCTACTTCCCAAAAATGATGAGTTTATACAACTACTCCTTCACAACCAATCAAGAATTCAATATCCCAAAAAGGTGTACCACATGGTACACCGGCTATCCAAAAGCTCTAGCCGTGTACAACTCGGTACACTATTCCAATTCCTACTAACTACTCCAAAAAGAATTACACGCGGCCCTTACTCTACCTTCACGCCTCGTGGGTACCTGTGGAGTAAAAACATTCCCCCTAGGGGGTCAGCTTACGCTGCATATGATAACCGCATACCCCGCGTACTAGCGAGGGTACGCCAACTATTTGGTCGAGTACATGCGGTTCGTTTCATTCATACATACATACATGCTTCATACAATACAATACAATACATTCATTTTACCACGCATACATACATACAATGCATACAAGGAATACAATACAAGTCATTCATTCATAATTACCATACTCACCGCATCACGGAGATACAATTCTCCAATACATACAAGGTCTTGTTAGCCTTATTACACACCCGGGTTAATCGGGTGTTCAATACTTTTACTCCGGGTCAAAGACTTACAATAGTCAAGACCAGTACAAATACAATACATACTTCTTACTTACTTTACTTCCAGTTAAGTCGGTATGACCTCCGGGCAGGGAGTACTATCTCCCACCACCGGGCTTTGAGATGGCACACTAATCCAGGATGCTACCCATACAAAGGGAATTAGTCCAAGGAAAAGATCATAGCCAAGTTCCAACCTCTTGTGGTTCCTTATCCTCACGCGTGGCCGAAAATATATCGGGCTTCTACTCATTCCATTTTACTCATTACTCATGTTAGGAGTTAGGTTGTTAGGAATTAGTAGAAGTCCATACTTACTTCCATACATACATACATACACAAGTGCTCATACTTACACATACACTTCATTTCCATCCATTCATTTCATGAATTATACAAACTATGAGTTCAAGAGCAATAACAAGAACAATATCGTTCACACACATATAAGTGCAATATAAATCTGATTCATGCATTTATCTTGTTGGTGATCACACAAGCACACAAATCGGGGTAACCAAGTTAGGATACAGGGCATGAGGAAATCATACCGTACACCGTCGAATACGTACTACCGGTTCCTTTGGAGATCAACTATTTGATTCCTATACATACATGAAGTAGTATGATCAATGATCTATTATTGATCTAACTTACTCCTTCATTGTTACTTTCAATGTATACTTGCTACTTTATTACTTTCCTACTTGGTTATAACACCATTCTTTTCTCATTACTCTTAGTTTTACTTTCTTACCTTTACTATTTCATTTATTATGTACTACTACATATACATGCATATATGTATATAGGCATATATATGTATATATACATGTACATATGATTGCTATAATCATATTATAAAAATACTCTTTTTTTTTAAAGACTCGACCGGACTTGCAAGTCCGGTCGCAAGTCCGGTCCAAGTCAGTAGCTTGCATTACGGGAATTTTTCTGGCCGACCGGACTTGCATGTCCGGTCGCAAGTCCGGTCCATTCCAGTAGGTTTCATCGGGAATTTTTTTGGTCCGACCGGACTTGCATGTCCGGTCGATTCCAGTAGCATTCTGCCGGGGAAATTTTCTGCTCGACCGGACTTGCAAGTCCGGTCGCAAGTCCGGTCGATTCCAGTAACATTCTGACGGGAAAATTTTCTGCTCGACCGGACTTGCAAGGCCGGTCGCAAGTCCGGTCGGCCCCAGTACTTCAGTTTAAAATCTGTTTTCAATTGCATTCTTTACCCATTGCTTCCCCAATCTTTACCAATACTTCCCCACATGATTTAGCACTAATCAAACACTCTAAATCACCTAGGTTCATCCACCAAACTTACTACTCAATCCTTACATTCACTTACCCATTTTTCCTAATTCTATTTCAACACTTATACTAGTTTCCTTACACTAATGCTACAGATTTTGTTTCCTCTTCTTATGCTACAGATTTTTACTCGACTCTTATACTCCAACACTCCCTCAACTTATGCTACTCTTAGCATCTCGAATACATTACTTGCCACCGAGTTTCATCCCCTTAACATACTTCTTTCAAAATCTGTTACAAACTACAAAACCACCCATTTTTAAACTCTTCAAAATCTGTTACAAATGTGCCTAAGTCCTCAAATCCCTAGATGAATTTTGACATAGCCTCCCCTATATTTTTACCATTCTCCACACATTATTTCAGCTCACATAATTCCCATCCTCATATCTGTTTATCCAATACACTACACACACTTCAACACTCTTACAACAACATAAAATTCCTGCACATACAAACATACTACCCAATGTTTTCCCAAGCTTTTAAAACTCATTTAAAAACTTCAAAACTGTTACAATATCATTCTTCATTATACTACAATACACTTACTACTCATTACTCAATTCATTACTCATTTTACTTACTTAAAAACTATTACAATACACAATACAAACTAGCTCAAGGTAAGAGATTTTACCTTGTTCTTTCTAGTTTTCTTTCTTCTTTCCTTTCCTTCTCTTTTCTTCTTCCTTTGTTCTTCTTCACACAATACTCGATACTACACCACCATGCCAATATACACTACCCATTTAGCATTCATTTTTATTCTAACCCTAGAATTCAATGTTTTAGGGTTTAGGAAGAATATTACCTCTCAATGGATGGATGGAGTCCTTGACTAGCAAGAGAACAATGTTTCTAGCCCAAGGAGGAGCCAAAATCGGCTGAAGCAACAAAGGGCCAAGAGTTCAAAACATGGAAATTCTTAAAATGCTAATGAGAGCTAGAAACAATGGATTTTCGGAATTTTTTACCTCAAGATGATAAGGAGGTGAAGGTGTTTCTAATGGTGGACTTGAATCTTCAAATGGTGGAAACCCTCAAAAACGAAAATGGTCTTTTTCGATTTTTGGAAAGATGGAAGTGCTCTCCTTGCCGAGGGGATTCTAGTGGTGTGATTTTTATTGCATTTGGAGGTGGTTTGGTCACTCAAAAATGGAAGAGAAGAGGAGGGCTGCACTTACTCTTCAAATCGCCATGGAGGGCTGAAGGAAGAAGAAGGGAGCACAGAGAGGGGGGCTACGTGAGAGAGAGCAAGGGGGGATGGGTTGTGAGGAGAGAGAGTGTTAAATTTTGCTTTTTACTTCTTTTTGTCCTTTAGTGTATTAGGAGTTATTAAATAAGTGAGAGAGGAGGGAAATCGGTCCACACCCCTCACACACAGATTTTTAGTTTCCTTATTTGCAAAAATGGACACACTAAGTTTCTTTATTTGTACTCTTACCCCACAACTTACCGGTTGTTACAGTTTTCACTAACCGGTACCCGTTTCCAGAATTTTCTCGTTAATTAATTTTATTGGTTCTAAAGCTTCACTAATATTTATTAGTGACTATTTAGTTGACCAAAATTGTTATGAGTCTATTTGACCCGCTTAAAGTCACGTTTTCCCGGTTTCCTCGAAAAACGCGCTTTAAGGTTCGTTTATGCTTTTAACCCATTTTAAAGGTCCGTTTTCTTCGGGATTTGTTCCCTCGTATTTATTTAAGTGTAATTAAGCCTTTAAAAATATAATTAGCCTAATTAATCACTGTTTTTAATTACGGGGTATTTCAATCTACCCCCCTTAAGAAACTTTGCCCTCAAAGTTGCTCAAGGTTACAGTTTACCGTTTCTACTCATTTGGCAAGCCAATTGCCACAATACATTCTACTACCACCGTACAAGGTGTTCACAATTCTTACACTACCAGCATACGCTTCAAATACCATACGCAATACTCAATCCATACACAATACTTCATTCAAATACCATACACAATGCTCCATCCAATTCATACAATCCACAATACATTCGCAATACTTCACAATGTCATTCGTGTCATATACCGTACAACACAAATGCATTACTCATTAATACATACGCATATCATACTCACTGTATTACATACCGAGTACTACCAGCACTACTTTGTGCCAATAAATCCAATTAGCACTACATGTGCCAACCAAAATACAATTACAATACATACATACTACGCAATGCTAACCCGAAGCAATGCAAAAGCAAAAGGCTCTGCCCCCCTTAAAAAGGGGTACGCCCCGTACCCTCCGTGCTATACGGATACTAGACATCTAGTCTACGAATAGATTCGGGTACTTCGCCTTCATGGCGTCCTCTAATTCCCAAGTCGCTTCCTCGACGTCGTGGTTAGACCACAAGACCTTCACCATTCGTACAGATTTATGGCGAGTGTCTCTTGTCTTGGTATCAAGGATTCGCAGTGGAGTCTCGACATATCTCATGGTCGGCTCTAGGGATAGATGTTCGGGTTCTAATACATGAGAGGGATCGGCTATGTATTTCTTGAGTTGTGATACATGAAAGACATCATGAACACCCCCAATTCTTCAGGCAATGCTAGCCTATAAGCTACGGCTCCAACCCTCTCGGTAATGGCATACGGGCCTACAAATTCGGGCTCAGTTTGCCCTTCTGGCCAAATCGGAAGACACCCTTCATAGGTGAGACACACAGGAACACTTGGTCGCCCACGGCGAACTCAAGGTCGCGTCGTCGCACATCCGCATAGGATTTCTGTCTATCTTGGGCTGCCTTCATATTGGCTCGGATTTGTGTGTACCTCGGCTGTACTTGTTCCAAATACTCCGGTCCTATGATGACCGCTTCGCTTGACTCATCCCAACACAAGGGGGTACGGCAAGGTCTACCATACAAGGCTTGGAATGGCGACATCTTAATCGAAGCATGGTAGCTATTGTTATACGAAAACGTCGATAAGATGAAGCTTCTCAATCCAGCTCCCCTGGAAGTCTAAGGCACATGCCCTTAGCATATCCTCTAGTGTTTGGATGGTCCTTTCTGTCTGACCGTCGGTCTGTGGATGGAAGGCGGTGCTAAGCTTCAACTCAGTACCAAGCGCTTCCTGTGTCACTCTCCAGTATCTCGAAAGAAATCTGGTATCGCGGTCAGATACAATGGTTTTGGGACTCCGTGGTGTCGGATGATCTCCTTGTCGAATAGCTCTGCGAGCTTCGCCACCTTCCAGGTGTCCTTCATCGGTATGAATCGGGCAACCTTGGTGAGGCGATCGACTATTACCCAGATCATGTTGAGTCCTCCCCTAGCGGGTGGGAGTCCAACAACAAAATCCATGGAGATGTCATGGAATTTCCACTCCGGAATGGGCATGGATTGCACCATTCCTCCCGGTCTTCGGTGCTCAAACTTCACCTTCTGGCATGTGAGACACCTCAGAACATACTCAGTCACGTCTGATTTCATTCCTGACCACCAGAAGTACCTTTTCATGTCTTTGTACATTTTAGAGGCTCCCGGATGGACATGCAATGTCGAACAATGTGACTCACGCAGAATGCGATCCCTTAGCTCAGCATTGCTTCGGGGGACGCATAATCTGCCATTCAAACGGATCAGACCATCTTCGTGCAGTTTGAAGTCGTACTTTCGGCGCTCGAAGGTACCATCTGTAATTTTCTGTCTGATCTCTGTGAAGTAAGGGTCGCTCAACTGAGCGTCTCGCACCTCGTCAACCAAGCTAGAAGAAGCGAGTAGCGAATGGAGCGAGTGTGCTCGACGACTCAGGGCGTCGGCTACTACGTTTGCCTTCCCTTCTTTATACTGGAGGTTGATGTCGTAATCCGAGAGGAACTCCATCCACCTCCTCTGCCTTAGGTTCAATTCTTTCTGGGTGAATACGTACTGTAGACTTTTGTGGTCGGAATAGATGGTGATGCTTACCCCATAGAGATAGTGTCGCCATATCTTCAAGGCGAAGACAATGGCTCCTAACTCTAGATCATGTGTCGGGTAATTCTCCTCATGCTTTTTCAGCTGGCGAGAAGCATAGGCTACTACCTTGCCATGCTGCATGAGTACGCATCCCATACCCTTGCCTGATGCATCACAGTACACCTCAAATCCCTCTGTGCCCTCTGGAAGAGTAAGGACGGGCGCTGAGGTCAGTGAGTCTTTCAGTTTCTGAAATGATAGCTCGCACTCCTCTGTCCATACAAAGGGTGCATCTTTCTTCATCAATGCCGTCATGGGCTTAGCGACTTTCGAGAAGTCCTTTACAAACCTCCGGTAATAACCGGCTAAACCAAGAAAGCTCCGGATGTCGGTAACAGTCTTAGGTCTAGGCCATGATCGCACTGCTTCAATTTTGGATGGATCTACTGAAATGCCCGCGCTCGAGATGACATGACCGAGGAATGATACCTGATCTAGCCAAAACTCGCATTTGGAGAACTTCGCATACAGCTGGTTCTCGCGCAGTGTCTCAAGTACTTTTCTCAAGTGGTTTTCATGCTCTTCTGGTGACTTCGAATACACAAGAATGTCGTCAATGAATACTACTACCGAAGTGTCCAGCTGATCACTGAATAACCGATTCATTAGGTCCATGAACTTGGCTGGTGCATTAGACAAACCGAATGGCATCACCGTGAATTCGTAGTGGCCATATCTTGTTCGGAATGCTGTTTTCTGAATGTCTTGCTCTTTGATAGCAATTTGGTGGTAACCGGATCGGAGATCAATCTTAGAAAAGACGGATGCTCCCTTCAACTGATCGAACAGGTCGTCGATGCGTGGCAATGGGTACTTATTCTTTACAGTGACCGCATTCAATTCGCGGTAGTCGATGCAGAGGCGGAGACTACCGTCCTTCTTCTTCACGAAGAGGACCGGTGCTCCCCAGGGTGATACGCTCGGGCGTATAAACCCTTTGTCGAGAAGATCATGTAACTGTTCCTTGAGTTCTGCCATTTCTGCCGGTGCCATACGGTATGGTGCCCTAGCGATGGGACCAGTACCCGGTACAAGATCGATTTCAAATTCTACCGCTCTCTGTGGTGGCATACCAGGTAGCTCTTTCGGAAATACATCAGGGAATTCTGAGACTACTGCTACCTCGTCACTGAACTCTGGATCTCTCTCCAGGTCTTGCACGTGACACAAATACACTTCATGCCCTTTTCTGAGCTCCCGATACATTGCCATGGCGGAGATGACTGTAGTTGAAGGCTCTTTCGGTCTCTGGCGGTATGAAACAGTGACCCCAGATGGACTCTTGAGCAGCAATCGGTGCTCGGCGCATAGGATTCTCCCCTTGTGCCGCTCCAACCAGTTCATTCCAATAATTAAGTCGAATCCCAATCCGTTGAATTCGATGAAGGAAATGGGAAACGCTTCACCTTTGATTTGAATGGTGGCTGATTTGTAATACTTGGTACATTGTACCCGCTCCTTCGATGGGAGAGTAACCAAGAAGTTCGGTAGCTCATCCGCATCTAGCCCCAACTTCTTCGCAAGAGATGGCGATATGAAGGTGTGAGAGGCGCCGGAGTCGAATAATACTGAGGCTTCGATGCCGTTTACTGGGAAGGTTCCCGTTAGAATGGTGCCGCTCTTGCCGGCTTGTTCTTCGGTGAGGATACTCAGGTTACCTTCGGTACCGAGTCCACAACCTATTGATTCATGAGATTATAAGTAAAGATGGTGGAACGCAAGTGGAATTTAATAACCAACACTGCTTTTATTGAATAACCAACCATCATACATACTGTGTCTCTAATACACGTTACTACTGGATTACATGCTACTACAAAATTAATACTTTCTAAAGGTAAGGTTCAGGCGTCCTGGTATCATGTGTGTGGCATTGATTATTGCCGGTGGTGCCGTATTCAACTTGATCTTCTGGATCCCGTGATACAGCAACCTTGATTTTCCACCCATGATTAGAACATCTCCTGATCTCAATACCAATTTTTCTGCGAGGTCCACACGCTTCCGCTCGCTATACAAAAATACGGCGTCATCACCAATGGACCAAGACACTACGGGCACTCCTAGTTCAAGAGATTCCGCTGTCTCGTCCTTGTCTTGGTGTAAGCCAAGTCGTCCTTCTTTCTCATAGAAGTTGACGATACACAGATCTGCTTCAAGTGCAGGGATTGGTTCATCTTCACATTGTTGTGCAATTTCCACAGCTTGTGTGACAAGCGTTTGGAATTCTGGGGGTATTGCTGGAGGTGTTGCTCCGTCTCCTGCTCGCGTTGTTTGGTATGTCTTGGTATAAGGGTTCCAGTCCTTTCCCAAGCACATCATTTTCAGCTTCATTGTAGCTCCACCGGGGAATTCGGGTGTATAAAATCCTCCTGGACCCGTTCCTAACTCGTTGCATCGTCGGATGATTGAAATTTGTGCTTCGGGTGTCAGGTATCCTTTTAATAAGATCATACCTGGGCGGATGACCTGACACTGTTCGTTGTTGAAGTGGTGGTTGGCGATGTCGGTCTCTTCATGAGGTGAGTTTGAAGGTATTGGGTAACAGATATGGAATTTCCCTAAGGTGGTAAATTCATCTAGAATAAGTTCTAGGCTTACTAATTCATTTCATGCTCAATACATACTTCCACGTTACTTACTCATGCTCAATTTCATACTTCAAGTACTTACGCATTCATGCTGTCATTCATACAATTACTTTAATACTTAGTCATGCTCTTCAAGGATTAAAGGTTACGGTAGTTACCTGGGCCGGACTTAGTCCCGGACCCGTCACGGTCTATGATGTGTAAGGCCGGCTGCCTCTGCGGTGCGCCCTTCTGCGGACCCCGGGATCCCTGTCCCTGTGAGGTGTGCTGGGCATGAGCATCGCCAGATGCAACCTCCTTGCCTTCACGCTGCTTGTAGCCCTGGTAGTTGCCCTTGGGCTTAGAGTTCTCCGGGCATGCATTGGCACGGTGGCCCGGTTTCTGACAATTGAAGCAGCGGATCTCCCTTCCTTGGCAATCTGTGCCGGGATGATCCTTGTTGCAGTTACGGCAGATGTAGCTGCGGCCATCAGATTGGTTCTTTCCTTGGCCAAATCCAGAACCTATAGCTTTCAAGTTAGCAAGGTTTGGTATACTTACAATACTCTATATACTTACAATTTCACAAGTGTACTAATTCGGTTTCGGTTTCTTACCCCTGTAGGGCTGAGACCTCAGTGGCTTAGCTGCCACTGGTGCGGTGTAGGCAATCTGTAAAGGCTCAGTTGCCTTGCCCTTCTCAGCATGGGCACCGCCGTCTCCGGATGTATTTTTCTGCTGGTGGGAGTGCTTCCCCTTCCTTTTCTTCCAGGGTTTGGATTGGTTTTGTTCATCGGAGGGGTTACCCTTGCCGCTCACCTTGCGCTTCAGCGCTTGTTCCTCATCTCTCAGCTGGCAGGTGATCTCAACTCGAGATGCAGCGTGGTAACACTCCTGAATTACTTAGGCATTAGGTTACAGTTACATACAGGAATACTAATTCACATTACTCATGGCTTTTTAAGGGTTCAACTTGTTTACCTGAAGGGAGGTAAACCGAGTGAAGCCCATGCCATACCGGAGTCGATGGCTCAATCCGCCGTAGAAGCGGTCGACCAAGACTTGGCCGGTATACCCAAGGTCGGGTAGAAGTCGGAGAAGAGAGGTGAAGGTGCGGTAATACTCATCAACCGTCATCTTCTCAGTCATTTTTAGTGCATCGAGCTCAAGCCTTTTCTTGGTCTTGACATGCTCGGGGTAGTACTTAGTTCGGAGAAGAGGTGAATGCTTCCCATCCGAAAGCAGGGTCAGCTATGTGCTCGGCCTTAACGAGCTTCCACCAATCCATAGCCGCGTCCTTGAGGTAGTACGCAGCTATCCTCACTCGAACTCCAGCGGGAGTCTCAAGTGTCTCGAAGGCCGTCTCCATCTCGGAGAGGTAGGCCTCGAGCTTGGCGGGGTCGCTCTCGCCTCTAAAACAAGCAGGTCGAAGGTCGGCGACAGCTTTCACCCAATTCGTTTCTCGGGGATGAGGTGGGTCGGCTGCTGCTGCTGCTGCTGTGTTTGCTGTGTTTGCTGTACAGCCGTGATTACTTGCGGTAGCATCTGCGCTACCGTGGCGGCGACGATCTCAGCTATCGTCTGCGCGCCCGGTCCATCAGATGTCTCTCCTCTAGGTCGGCCTCGACCTCGTCCTGACATCTGAACAAGTGTGGATTACATTAGATGTTGTGATACTATGACCTCATGGTCTTCATTCAAGCAATGGTATCGCCTTTGCAGACGTTAAGGGTATCCGTTATTGCTAACGGTAGTTCCTAGTTAGGTTTCTAAATATCCGTCTTATGACGGTTGAAATCCTAACTCGGTAATCACTACACTTAAGAGTCTAATCATCAGAGCGATACTTCGCTCTGATACCACTTTTTGTAACACCCCAACCGCTAATCCTTCCATTATCCTCTAATCCTTCCCATAATTACCTTACTCGCAGCGGAATACTTACCTACTCCCGGCGGGTGATACAATGCCATTAACCATCCAAGGTTAACAAGGCTACTACTACTTACCGTATCGGTCTGACGATTAGAATGAATAATACATACTACATACTTTACAACACCAAATACTTAGTTTACATTTGATTACCGAGTATACCGAATATATGAATTACATTCATGTCTACTTCCCAAAAAATTGATGAGTTTATACAACTACCCCTTCACAACCAATCAAGAATTCAATATCCCAAAAGGTGTACCACATGGTACACCGGCTACCAAAAGCTCTAGCCGTGTACAACTCGGTACACTATTCCAATTCCTACTAACTACTCCAAAAAGAATTACATGCGGCCCTTACTCTACCTTCACGCCTCGCGGGTACCTGTGGAGTAAAAACATTCCCCCTAGGGGGTCAGCTTACGCTGCATATGATAACCGCATACCCCGCGTACTAGCGAGGGTACGCCAACTATTTGGTCGAGTACATGCGGTTCGTTTCATTCATACATACATACATGCTTCATACAATACAATACAATACATTCATTTTACCACGCATACATACATACAATGCATACAAGGAATACAATACAAGTCATTCATTCATAATTACCATACTCACCGCATCACGGAGATACAATTCTCCAATACATACAAGGTCTTGTTAGCCTTATTACACACCCGGGTTAATCGGGTGTTCAATACTTTTACTCCGGGTCAAAGACTTACAATAGTCAAGACCAATACAAATACAATACATACTTCTTACATACTTTACTTCCAGTTAAGTCGGTATGACCTCCGGGCAGGGAGTACTATCTCCCACCACCGGGCTTTGAGATGGCACACTAATCCAGGATGCTACCCATACAAAGGGAATTAGTCCAAGGAAAAGATCATAGCCAGGATTCGGTTCCAACCTCTTGTGGTTCCTTATCCTCACGCGTGGCCGAAACTATATCGGGCTTCTACTCATTCCATTTTACTCATTACTCATGTTAGGAGTTAGGTTGTTAGGAATTAGTAGAAGTCCATACTTACTTTCCATACATACTACATACACAAGTACTCATACTTACACATACACTTCATTTCATCATTCATTTCATGAATTATACAAACTATGATTCAAGAAGAATAAGAACAATATGTTCAACACATATGTGCAATATAAATCCGATTCATGCATTTATCTTGTTGGTGATCACATAAGCACACAAATCGGGGTAACCAAGTTAGGATACAGGGCATGAGGAAATCATACCGTACACCGTCGAATACGTACTACCGGTTCCTTTGGAGATCAACTATTTGATTCCTATACATACATGAAGTAGTATGATCAATGATCTATTATTGATCTAACTTACTCCTTCATTGTTACTTTCAATGTATACTTGCTACTTTATTACTTTCCTACTTGGTTATAACACCATTCTTTTCTCATTACTCTTATTTTACTTTCTTACCTTTACTATTTCATTTATTATGTACTACTACATATACATGCATATATGTATATAGGCATATATATGTATATATACATGTACATATGATTGCTATAATCATATTATAAAAATACTCTTTTTTTTTTTTAAGACTCGACCGGACTTGCAAGTCCGGTCGCAAGTCCGGTCCAAGTCAGTAGCTTGCATTACGGGAATTTTTCTGGCCGACCGGACTTGCATGTCCGGTCGCAAGTCCGGTCCATTCCAGTAGGTTTCATCGGGGAATTTTTTTGGTCCGACCGGACTTGCATGTCCGGTCGATTCCAGTAGCATTCTGCGGGGAAATTTTCTGCTCGACCGGACTTGCAAGTCCGGTCGCAAGTCCGGTCGATTCCAGTAACATTCTGACGGGAAATTTTCTGCTCGACCGGACTTGCAAGGCCGGTCGCAAGTCCGGTCGGCCCCAGTACTTCAGTTTAAAATCTGTTTTCAATTGCATTCTTTACCCATTGCTTCCCCAATCTTTACCAATACTTCCCCACATGATTTAGCACTAATCAAACACTCTAAATCACCTAGGTTCATCCACCAAACTTACTACTCAATCCTTACATTCACTTACCCATTTTTCCTAATTCTATTTCAACACTTATACTAGTTTCCTTACACTAATGCTACAGATTTTTGTTTCCTCTTCTTATGCTACAGATTTTTACTCACTCTTATACTCCAACACTCCCTCAACTTATGCTACTCTTAGCATCTCGAATACATTACTTGCCACCGAGTTTCATCCCCTTAACATACTTCTTTCAAAATCTGTTACAAACTACAAAACCACCCATTTTTAAACTCTTCAAAATCTGTTACAAATGTGCCTAAGTCCTCAAATTCCTAGATGAATTTTGACATAGCCTCCCCTATATTTTACCATTCTCCACACATTATTTCAGCTCACATAATTCCCATCCTCATATCTGTTTATCCAATACACTACACACACTTCAACACTCTTACAACAACACAAAATTCCTGCACATACAAATACTACCCAATGTTTTCCCAAGCTTTTAAAACTCATTTAAAAACTTCAAAACTGTTACAATATCATTCTTCATTATACTACAATACACTTACTACTCATTACTCAATTCATTACTCATTTTACTTACTTAAAAACTATTACAATACACAATACAAACTAGCTCAAGGTAAGAGATTTTACCTTGTTCTTTCTAGTTTCTTTCTTCTTTCCTTTCCTTCTCCTCTTTTCTTCTTCCTTTGTTCTTCTTCACACAATACTCGATACTACACACACCATACCAATATACACTACCCATTTAGCATTCATTTTTATTCTAACCCTAGAATTCAATGTTTTAGGGTTTAGGAAGAATATTACCTCTCAATGGATGGATGGAGTCCTTGACTAGCAAGAGAACAATGTTTCTAGCCCAAGGAGGAGCCAAAATCGGCTGAAGCAACAAAGGGCCAAGAGTTCAAAACATGGAAATTCTTAAAATGCTAATGAGAGCTAGAAACAATGGATTTTCGGAATTCTTTTTACCTCAAGATGATAAGGAGGTGAAGGTGTTTCTAATGGTGGACTTGAATCTTCAAATGGTGGAAACCCTCAAAAACGAAAATGGTCTTTTTCGATTTTTGGAAAGATGGAAGTGCTCTCCTTGCCGAGGGGATTCTAGTGGTGTGATTTTTATTGCATTTGGAGGTGGTTTGGTCACTCAAAAATGGAAGAGAAGAGGAGGGCTGCACTTACTCTTCAAATCGCCATGGAGGGCTGAAGAAGAAGAAGGGCACAGAGAGAGAGGGGGCTACGTGAGAGAGAGCAAGGGGGGATGGGTTGTGAGGAGAGAGAGTGTTAAATTTTTGCTTTTTACTTATTCTTTTTCCTTTAGTGTATTAGGAGTTATTAAATAAGTGAGAGAGGGAGGGAAATCGGTCCACACCCCTCACACACAGATTTTTAGTTTCCTTATTTGCAAAAATGGACACACTAAGTTTCTTTATTTGTACTCTTACCCCACAACTTACCGGTTGTTACAGTTTTCACTAACCGGTACCCGTTTCCGGAATTTTCTCGTTTAATTAATTTTATTGGTTCTAAAGCTTCACTAATATTTATTAGTGACTATTTAGTTGACCAAAATTGTTACGAGTCTATTTGACCCGCTTAAAGTCACGTTTTCCGGTTTCCTCGAAAAACGCGCTTTAAGGTTCGTTTATGCTTTTAACCCATTTTAAAAGTCCATTTTCTTCGGGATTTGTTCCCTCGTATTTATTTAAGTGTAATTAAGCCTTTAAAAATATAATTAGCCTAATTAATCACTGTTTTTAATTACGGGGTATTTCATTGATATTAATACTATGTTCATAGGGTACGTAAATAATTACTACTCCCTTAATTTAACCCCGTTCATGGTATGTTCTTATATGCATACTATTTTATTTTATTTTTTTCTTATCACCATTACTCTCCCCATGGTCTACTGCTTAAGCCCATATATATATATTTTGCCCGACCTACCTTGCCAAGGTCGGTCGCAAGGTAGGTCGAAGTCAGAAGACTCCAGAATTGCAGATTCCAGCCCGACCTACCTTGCCAAGGTCGGTCGCAAGGTAGGTCGAACCCAGTACCCCTTTTTTCTACTCATTTTGAACTCTAAATTCACCTCAATTCATACCCAATCCTTTCCTAATCATTTCCACATGTGAAATACCCCAAACCTTAATGTACCAATTAATTGTGTAATTATGATTTTCGAAGGCTAAATAAGTCCTCCAGATCATTGGTGAAGAAATAGAAACCAAAAAGAAGAAGAAAATGCGTAAAAGTCACAGAACGTGAAAATGCGTATTTAATTATTTTAGGAGGTACATAACCTTCATTAGGGTTATAAATATATTTCTATACCCTAATTATACACACTAAGAAATATGTGGGAAAAATTCTGGAAAAAATGGATCCGAACAATGCGTTAAAACGCTAACGGAGTCTTAAAGCGCGTTTTTCGAGAAAACCCGAAAACGTGGCTTTAAACAGTTAAATGACCCCGTAAAAATCATAGTTGATTATTTAACTATAATAAAATGTTAATGGGAGTTTAATAACCATTAAAATAAATGAAACAAGAGAATTCCGGAAAAACGGTCCCGGGTAGTAAATAGTGTGAAATCGGGTAAATAAACGAGCGTTTTCTGTAAAAGACGAAAACCGCTCTAGTGTGTATACATTAGTGGGCCGGTTTTATTAATGTAGACAGCTCACTCACACATGACTAGTTAACTAACTAATTAAGTCAAAAGAGCCAAAATAATAAAAGGGTACAAATACCCCTTTTCCCTCTCTCTCCTCCTTATTTTCTTTTTCCCCTCTCTTTCCTCTCCTTCCTCTCTCTCTTCTTCCCAGCCGGCTCCATCTCCTTCCCCAATTCATCGATTTCTCTCCTCCTTATCCAATGGCTACTCCAACTTCAATGCCATGCCCAAGCTTCATACAAGCTCCAATCACAAAATAATCACATATTCTTCTTCTCTCATCCTCTTCTATCATCCTCTCTTTTTAAAATTCCAAAAGGATGAAGTTGACCTCCATGGGTTTTCCCCATTTGAAGAGAAATGGCACCAATGTGGAGCTTGGAGTCTCCTCTTCCTTCTAAGGTAAAATTTCCAAGAAAAAGTCATTTTTCCTTCATCTCTTGGTGTAATCGATTTTTCACCATTTTGATACCTTGTTTTCCTCGTTTTTGAGCTCCAAATTAACCCTACAATGGTGGAGTAATCCCCTTCTTGATTCAAGGGTGAGAATCCCTGTTAAAAAGCTTCAAAAAGGTAAACCCTAACTTTGTGTTCTAGCCCTTTGATTAAATTGAGATATTCTAAGGGTTAGGTAATTAATGGAGTATGTTTTTTTATGTTCTTGGATGTTGGGATGGAGTTTGGAAACTCCATGCCCTCTTAACTGATTTTGGAGAAGATGAGGAGCAAGAGGAGAATTAAGGAGACTTGTGAAATTAAGGTAAGAAAACTACCTTGAACCTTGTTCTTAATTGTTTCAGAGTTTGGGATGGGTAAACAAATTAATGAACCTAAAATTGTGAATTGAAACCTATGTTGAGAATGTGTTTAATTGATTTTAGAGAGGTTGTGAATTAATAGTTGAATTGAGGGCCTTAAGAGCCAAATGTTTTGAGTTTGTGATTGATATTGTGGTTATTGAGATTATGGTGATTATGTTGTTGTTGATGGAATTTGAGGAGTTGTTATGTGCTGGTAGGACCCTTGAAAGGGTGTGGCTAGATTAGGGATGAAAAGGATGAGAATTGGTGAAGATGAATGTATATGTATTTTGGGGAGGTTATGGCAAGATTCTAGTAGAAAATGAGTGTTTGAGGATGGCTTGATGGATGAGGGAAACTTAGGTGTTCAATTGGGTTGTTTGTTGAGTAGTGTGGAGTGGTAGCCTTGTAATGATGGATGAATAATGGAGATAAGAGAGTGCAAAAGTTATAGCATAATGGTGCTTGGTAACTTGGAATTTCAAGGAAAAGAATGGGTATCTGTAACTTGTGAAGCAAGGGGTGCTTGTCTGATCAGCGGAGTACCTTGACTTATCCTTTCATTCCAAACTTTCACATCATTTCTCAAATCCCAAACTAAACTAATTCAGTTTACACAATCAGTTAATCCACCAAATTTCAGTGAAAATAGAATTAATTTGAATAAAAACAAGTAAGATTAGTCAAACAACTTGAAGCAAAAGAATTATTGAGGTTGTCACCCAGCTCAACTTCAAACTTCCACAAACATTTTCACCCAATAATTCAATATATAAGCACTCAGAGAAGTGATTCTTTCAAAGCAAGAAGACAATAAAAAACAAGTGTGGCATTTAAGCGCAACTGGCATATTTTCAGGGAAAGGTCTCTAATTCTTCACACTTAAGAGGAGCAATATCCTCATTGTTCAAAAATAAAAATCAAGAAAATACCTTTCAAAATATGCCAGACTCATAAATAATTTCATTCAATTTGCATGGATTAAAAATAATCATTAAGCATTAAAAATCATCGTAGGCTGAACACAAACATTAAAAATAAAGGAAACTGAAACTCCCCTGATATCGTAGATTGAGGAAGGTTCCCTTCCTCACACTTAAACTCGAACAATGGGGTAGCATCGTTCCTCACACTTGCGTTCAAGCAAGTGTCAAGCCTTGGAGAAGATCAAACACCATAATTCAAATTTCACCTACACACACTCACAACTACCACGAAAACGCTGAAAGTGTTGCATTAAAAGCACAGGCACCACTGCCATCTCTTAATGAAAGAAAAACAAAAATAAAACAAAAAAAAACATTAATTTAACCACTCTGTTGCCTCCCAGTAAGCTGCCTGTCTTTATAGTCTTTGGCTAGACTTTTGCTTTGTTATCCCGGATCAAAAATAAAAGTAGTTAATGGTTTCACCGGGAAAACAAAGTAGATAGCAATTAAGAGCAAACCACCTGGATCAAAACAAAACGTTACGTTGACAAATAAAATAGGAAAATGAATACTCCACAAAACCTGCTGTTTGAGGAGATACTGCCGGTAACGCTGCTCAGTCAGAAGACCAGGTGCGAATGTCTTTTCTTTCTCAAATTCGAGGACATAAACGTCTTCCTCCTTTTGTTGAGGCTCCTGGAGGCAAGTGGAAATTGTAGATCAATTGGTGGTGGTGTTTTCTTCTCAGATTCAAGGATACAAATATCCTCTTCCGGTTGGCAAGGCTCAATCGTGCAATCTTGCTCGTAAACAACTGTGGTAGTTGCATCAATTTCTTCATTCTCTATGAAATCATCCACTACTGGTGCTTCTACCGGTTTGGGGTTAGGCTCAAGCAAGATATTCTACTCTACGGGCGGAGGACTTTCCTACCAATAAAGTTCTCAATCAGATTGTGGTGGTGGTTGATACCCAATCAATCTTTGAAAAGCAAGTACTGCTTCCCGCTTGCGCTGCAAAGCTTGTTCCACCATCAATCTCGTCTCTGCATCGTAAGTGCTCTCCATTCTCAGTAACTAGTCTACAAACACAAACACAAAAACAAAAATAAAAAGCAAAATAGAACTTAAAATAGAAAAGAAACACAAAAACAAAATTAACTAGATAAATCAACACAAAAAAATAAAATAGAAATAAAAGAGAATGGCTAAAATAAATAACAAATAGATAAAACAAGAATAAAACAAAATAAATAAAATAACAAAGATAAAAGAAAATTAAAGTAAAAGAAATCCAAAAGCAACAACCAGATCAAACTTAATAGTACTAAACCGATTCATAAAACGATGAAATAATCAAACAAAAAGTAAAATAAAAAAACAAAAACAAAATGAAAAAATAAACGAAAAAGAAAAGAGAAAAAAAATGGAAAGGAGAGAAAAACAAGCGTAATTAATGAAACTAGCATACTAATTACTAACAAAATCTTTAGAAGAAAAATCATAAACATAAGAAGTCGATGCTAAAAATAAATAAAAACAAAAATAAATAAAAAAATCGAAATCAGAAACAATAACGGAGACCAAACGAACACTCCTAAGTTTACTGACTACACAATTGAATTTGAATGCAAAATAAAAGAAGAAGAGATCGAAAATCGAAATCAAATCTCGTAAGTTAACATAACCGAATTCAATGAAAAACTAAGCGTACGATAAAGTGAAATTGAAATAATAAAATAAAGTAAATAAAGAAAAACTAAACTAACAATTCAATTAAAGGAAAACAGACGAAAGACAAACTTACGTATTCCAAAAGTTTTGAACGATATAAAAAAATGAAAAAAAAACTTGAATGCAAAATTTAGAAAGTGTACGTAAACCAATAAAAACAAAATCGATGTTGAGAAAAAAATAAACAACAGAAGAAGTCAATGAAACAAAATAAAATAAATAAAAGAAAGAAAACTCAAATAAAAATCTCAATCAGATAAATAAATATGTCAATTAACCATGTCAGAGGTCCTTGTCAACGACGCCAAAAACTTATTAACAGAAATATGTTACTATCTCTACCTAGGCAGTGTACCTATCATTTTGCGGAATAGTGAATTGAGTGGGGTTGTCGATCTCAGGGACCTCGTTCAATTAATTGACAATTTATTTACTAACCGAGAAAACTAAACTAAGAAAACAGGAAATGTCACTTTTTCAAGTTTTACTTAATTTAATAAAAAGAAAGACTCAACAAAAAGACATAAAATAATGAAACGGTAAAAAGATAAAAATAAACTAGATAAAGAAATAAAGATAGGAACTCTAAATATAAAGAAGCATCCCGTATTGTTCTGCAAACCTTCACTTTATTAATCTATTTATATACTCTTCCCTAATTCTGCAACAAACTCAGAAATCATTATTAATTCATTGACCGGTCCCTGTACAACGAATCCTAACTGGCAGAAATAACAAGCCGCAAACCATGCCCAAGTCAATTCTAACCAATCGCTTTATTACCAATTCCTATTGGAGACAGATTAATCTGTAGGCAAACCATGCTTCTAGTCGTTAATCCGGTTTAACTTCCTATGTCTTGTTAACTAATCTCAGCGCCGCATTTTGATTAGAAAACTACAAGAATTGCTTTAATAATTAGCTAGAGAATTAAAGCATATGAAGAACAGGAATTAAACTACTACAATTATAATCAGGGAAAAAGATTACAAAATAACTATAAAGATTCGGTTTGCTACCCCAACCCGGGGAGCTAAACTAATTACGCTAACATAATTATAAAAATAACAAAAACAACAAAGGAAGAACACATTGACAAATTAGATAAAAAGGTAAGAAAAAACTCTGTAAAGAAGATCTCTGCTCCGCCTTCCTTCCTCAAGTGTCTCTATATTAATCCTCTGTTAAAAAAGTGATATGACAACAATAGTGGAATTGTGGTGTGCGAGAGGATGAACATGGTGGTGGACGAAAGATGAAAAGAGGCGCTAGCCTCTAGGGCTGTGGCGTCGGAGATGTAGTCGTCAGTTTACCATACCCTAATCTAATTTATAAGCAGCGGCAATGATATCTTCATTCTTTTATCTTTAATCAAACGTTTATCTCTAAATTCTCTCACGTGAATGTGTTGCTGAGTCATCAATAAGGATTAATCGTGGTTTACTCCCAGTGTATCCAAGTGCATTCGAATATATATATATATATTATATTATATTTGTAATCCTTGAGATGATGAATGTAAGTCTAAGACTTTTTCCTACATTTGACATATAAAATGTATTAGTTCACACCAAAATATAAATCCAAGAAAAAGTATATGATAAGTGAGAAATATAACATGAATTGTTATGAAAATAAGAAGAAATATAACCCTAAAAGTAGGTATATTTCACACTTATCAGGTACGCCGACCACTTGGTCGTATACATGCAATTCATTTTATTCATACATTCATACATACATGCTTTCATTCATAATACGACAATACTACACAAGGAATACATACATACATACACTTCAATACATACAAGGAAGACAATACAAGTCAACCGATACATACTTACCTTTACCGAAATACGCATACACAATACTTGTTAGCTCCATTTGTCCACCCGGGTTAATCGGGTGGAGATTACTCTTTTACTCGGGGTTAATGGCTTACACCAGCCAAGACCATTACTCATACATACTTTACTTACTTACTTACTACTTACTCAAGTCAAGTCGTCGGGACCTCCGGGCAGGGACTACACCGTCCCACCACCGGGTTTTACTTGGCTCACTTGAAATACCCCTAAATTTTAAAATACATTTATTTTCTAGTTTACAAGTATATTATGTAGTTTACAGGTACATTATATATTATACCAGTCTATATTACGAGTATATATTATAGTTTGCAAGTATACTAAATAGGTTACGTGTTGTGTTGCAAGTATAGTAGTATTTTATGAGTATATATAATGAAGGTTACACGTTTATATTACTAAAGAGAATTCATTCTAACAAATAACATGTTTTTAATTAGGCCAATTGTTATTTTATTAATGATCCTGTATATCCCAGTTAACTTGATATATTTTAGTTTTTTAAATGGAGTTATAATAATGATGATTTGATTCAAATAGTACCGTTGATTTAAAAAATATATCTATTGTATAGTTTATGAGCATATTAGTCCATAAGCATAGTATAAGTTTATGAGTATTATACTATACGAGCATACTATATAGTATTTGATAGAGATAATTCGTGGTTAATGAAATAACATGTTTAAAAATAGGTCAGTTGTAATCTTTAATGTCATATCATTATCCTTGTGTATTTCTTATATTATTTGTTTATATTGGAGTTATAAACAATAATCATACGTTTTAAAATACTTCTATCGGTTTATTACGCATACTAAATAAGTTAGTTTAATAAGTCGGTTGCATCCTTTGGTGTTTTGTGCTTTTATTTAATTAATCAACTCTAACTTTTTGATTTATAGGGTGTTACTAATGTTTATAATGTAGTTATAATAATACGATATCAATGCAATTATTGATTTTACTAGAGTTAATAAGTAGTTTAATTGATTGGATTTATTATATGGAGTTTCCTAACTCTATTTAATGAATTAATACTAACTTTCTGAATTTCCTATTTATTTAATACACTACTTTTAAACTTTCATAATTCCAAACCTTTGGTTTTCTGTAATTCATTCAGCAGTTTAATTTACCTTGATTAATTATATAGTTTATATTCCCTATCTTTTTGGTTTCCCTCCGTCTCCTATAAATTCTTACACTTGTTATCTCATTTGATTTGCACATCACTCCCTTGTCATCTCTCTTGGAAATCTTTCAATTCCTCTAATCTCAAAATTTTCACGCTCTTCATCCATCCCTCTCATATGTTGGACAAAGAAGAAAAGAAAAACCCTCACAAACCCTCCATTCTTTTCGCTCACACACCACAAAGAGGAAGGAAAAGACTAAAGAGACCCCACTCACTCACCGTAATAGCAGGAATTGAAAAAAATATAATCACTTCCGTGCAAAATCTATCACCCTCATACCCGCATCAGCCCATACAAATTCATGATTCATCCCCTTTTCAATACAATCATCGGTGATGTCAGCCACCCTTATACGGTGTCCGGGTATCCAGCAAATGCCAGTTATTATTTAGGCTCTAAATCTGTGAGCGAAGAGTAGTGGTTAATTCTTCAGTTAGTTGTGGTGCTAGTTTTGCCTAAGTCAGGTAAGTTACTACGTCACTAAGTTTATTATATTTATAATAATGAATTTTCACGTGGATGTGAATTTGTGTGATCATGTTTGAGATTGAAGTGTTAAGTGTTAGTGATAATTCATTTCTTATGTGAGTGATTTATTTTGAATGGATATCAGTGGTTATTTAAATATATTTTCTAAAAGTGATTGATGGAAAATTGTTATGAGTTATTTATGAGATCAACTGATATTGTTGTGAAATCGTTAACGAAATGATTTTGGAAAATTGAATTATTTATTCAATAAGGATGATATCATAATTTATATGGTGAAATATGTGGATTTGGATATTATATGGTAAAGAATAATAACGAATAAAAGAATTTTTAAGAGAGAAAAACCATGGTGCATGTGGACCGCATTGGGACACTGAATGAGATGATAAAATACGGGCGCATTAGGACGCATAAGTTGAGATACTGTTGGAGACTAGGAACACAGTTAGTCCTAGATTTACTCCGTAGTCTTTTGAACTATTGGGGGGTGTGCACACTTAAGGATTTTGTGGCTTGGTTGGATTCTCGGCAGCGTGTTGGGGTTCGGGTTACAGCTGCGTGTTGTACCCAAAGAGAAAGTAAAGTTGTTTTGTCCTGGCTGCGCGTTGGGACAAGGAAGATAATTAAAATAATCTGACTAATATATTTTTGGGTTACTAAAGAAATCCAATGTGAAGTATTTTACAGTTATGATAATTTTGTCGTTGTGTGTTAATATTGTTGAAATGTGTTGTATGTTGTGTGGTTATATTGTTAAAAATGATTTCTAAAGAGAAAATGATTTTTACGTGGTGAAGTGGTAGCTTACTCAGTTTTTCTGAGTTTATCGTGGCCCTTTCTATGTTTGTTTGGATTTCTGCTACAGGTACTGATGAAGTCCTTGGGGTTTGGGAAGACGACTCCACATAGTCTGATTATTTATAGTTGGATTTTATTTTTGGCTTGATAATTCTACATTTGTAAGAAATTATTTTAATAGGTGTTGTATTTACTTTATTAATAATAATAGGTCGTTAGTGAGTTAATTATTTAGGCTTTAGCACTCGGTTAGTTGCGAGTGTGACAATAATGCCCCGGGTTTAGGTTTCGATTCCGCTGCTTAATAATATTAAACTTGAATTGGAAAAAAAATTGACCAAATAAAAGGTTAGAAAATCCGGGGTGTTACAAAGTGGTATCAGAGCAAAACTGATTAGAAAATAGGTTAAGAAAGATTAAAAATGGATTAATTGGTCTTAGGATTAAAAAAATGAACAAGCCATTTTCTGGGGGAAATATTTTTTATTTAGTTGTGCTTTATTTGTGTTTAGTATATATTTTTATGATATTATGTGTGATTATGATTGAACATTTTTATACTTGAGATGTTGAAGTATTGATTGAGATATATGTTGATTGAGATATAAGTGGCCACAACGGCATGAGTGATTATTATGGATATGAGTAAAAGTTGATGAGATTGATTAATATGTCGAGAGTCTACGATGCTCAAGTGATTTTGTTATGAAATTCCTTATATTGAAGGATTTATTGAATGAATGTTACATGATTGAAACTTTATAATGAATTATTTCTAATTAGGAATGATAAATTTATCTATATGCCTATGGTTACGAATTTTGGTGAGATTTCTTGCAGCTCAAAATCTTATCTAATTGATCCTTATTTCGAGTCTGGTTTGAGATAATACGAGTTTATTACGAGGATATAATATTCTTTTAAGGGAGGTAGACTGCAATAACCAAATTTATTATGGTTAGAGATATGATATAAACCTTAGTGTAAAGTAGCTACGATTGATTAATTTCTTAGTGGGACCATTGGTTAGTGGGGTGAGATCGAGCTTCGGGGACGAAGCTTTATTTTAAGGGGGGAATAATGAAATACCCCTAAATTTTAAAATACATTTATTTTCTAGTTTACAAGTATATTATGTAGTTTACAGGTACATTATATATTTTACCAGTCTATATTACGAGTATATATTATAGTTTGCAAGTATACTAAATAGGTTACGTGTTGTTGTTTGCAAGTATAGTAGTATTTTATGAGTATATATATAATGAAGGTTACACGTTTATTATTTCTAAAGAGAATTCATTCTAACAAATAACGTGTTTTTAATTAGGCCAATTGTTATTTTATTAATGATCCTCGTATATCTCCAGTTAACTTGATATATTTTAGTTTTTTTAAAATGGAGTTATAATAATGATGATTTGATTCAAATAGTACCATTGATTTAAAAATATATCTATTGTATAGTTTATGAGCATATTAGTCCGTAAGCATAGTATATAGTTTATGAGTATTATACTATACGAGCATACTATATAGTATTTGATAAAGATAATTCGTGTTAATGAAATAACATGTTTTAAAAATAGGTCAGTTGTAATCTTTAATGTCATACTCATTATCCTTGTGTATTTCTTATATTTATTTGTTTATATTGGAGTTATAAACAATAATCATACGTTTTAAATACTTCTATCGGTTTTATTACGCATACTAAATAAGTTAGTTTTAATAAGTCGGTTGCATCCTTTGGTGTTTTGTGCTTTTATTTAATTAATCAACTCTAACTTTTTGTATTTATAGGGTGTTACTAATGTTTATAATGTAGTTATAATAATACGATATCAATGCAATTATTGATTTTACTAGATTTAATAAGTAGTTTAATTGATTGGATTTATTATATGGAGTTTCCTAACTCTATTTAATGAATTAATACTAACTTTCTGAATTTCCTACTTTATTTAATACACTACTTTTAAACTTTCATAATTCCAAACCTTTGGTTTTCTGTAATTCATTTCAGCAGTTTAATTTACCTTGATTAATTATATAGTTTATATTCCCTATCTTTTTGGTTTCCCTCCATCTCCTAAAAATTCTTACCTTGTTATCTCATTTGATTTGCACATCACTCCCTTGTCATCTCTCTTGGAAATCTTTCAATTCCTCTAATCTCAAAATTTTCACGCTCTTCATCCATCCCTCTCATATGTTGGACAAGAAAGAAAAGAAAAACCCTCACAACCCTCCATTCTTTTCGCTCACACACACAAAAGAGGAAGGAAAAAACTAAAGAGACCCCCACTCACTCACCGTAATAGCAGGAATTGAAAAAATATATAATCACTTCCCGTGCAAAATCTTATCACCCTCATACCCGCATCAGCCCATACAAATTCATGATTCATCCCCTGTAACACCCCTACCGCTAATACCGTCATTACCGTACCATACTTACCTTCACAGTGGATATTACTCACTCAACGGCGGGTGTACAATGCCGTTAGTCACCCACGTGACTAACAAGGCGAGTTACAATACTACATACTATCGGTCTGATGAATATGAACATACCGAGTGCTCTACACAATACATTACTTTCCCTTGCATACCAATCCATAATTCGATACAACTCCAATACAATACTATACCGAGTATACTACAATCCGTACATTACCGATACAGTTTAGACATCCAAATTCATACTACGTTTACACATATAATTCCCTTTACTCAACTACCCATGCTTATGTAGCAGTCCCCGTCCTACTCTCTCGAACGGTGAACGGCTTCGGTACCTGCACACTAAAAACGGTCCCCCGAGGGGGTCAGCTTACGCTGCATATGAAATCCGCATATACCGCGTGCTAACCGCGGTACGCCGACTACTTTGGGTCGG
Source organism: Limonium bicolor (assembly GCA_023374045.1). Taxonomy (NCBI): domain Eukaryota; kingdom Viridiplantae; phylum Streptophyta; class Magnoliopsida; order Caryophyllales; family Plumbaginaceae; genus Limonium; species Limonium bicolor. Next base: position 267,522,095 of record CM041779.1, read on the forward strand.
ATATACATGGAGTTCATTTTACATGCATACATACATACTCATACTACACAATACAATCAAAGATACCTACATAAATACACAAGTACAATACTTACTAGGGAAGACAATTCAATAGTCAACCATTCGTATTTGTTATACATTCATTCTCTTGCATACTCATCACTCCATGTTCAATACCTTACTCGTACACGATCCTTACTCTGTGCTCGTTACTATACTAGTGCATACTCACTACTCAATTCCCCCTACTTACTCTTACATACTCAATACTCGATACTTACTCATACGTACTCAATACTCGGTACTCATTACATACTCATACTTGCTTCTTACTCGATACTCATTACCTTGCTCATACATACGCAATACTCATTACTTTGGCCTCTGGGCGGAGTCATACTCAAGACTCGCCACCGGACCTACAATACGAGGGCTATACGCTTAGCTCCTCAAATACTCAAATGTCCGTTCTACCGGACTACACGAATTCCCAACACTCTTCTCTCAGAGCACAATACAACCTCATGGATTAGCCTAGAAGTATCTCTCTCGATAACCTCTGTTAGCTTAGGGAATTACCACTGTCTAGTATCCTCAGATTTAAGGGTTTCCCCAACATATCGAATACTCTCATGGTCGGGACATACTTACATCAGTCGGGTCCTCTCATAATGGGTCGACTAATTGCTAAGGGGTTTGGAGATCCCTCATCATTCTTTTCTACTCCCATGGTTCATGTCTTGCACCAAGATTAGTTCCTCTAATATAGGTTACTTATGTACTTCCACTACTTTTGTTTGTGGATTATTCATTTCGTTTCTCCTACCGTTATCGGAAGGTTATTACTCTCGTACACTCTCTCACATTCTAGTGAGTTCATTGGTTTACGTTATCGTTTATTGGTTCGTTGGTTTAGTGCGTTGCTACGGTTCCATTAATTCACACATGACTCTCACTACGAGTCATTACACAATAAGACTCATCTATGAGCCGGTCTACGCACTAAGTAAAGCCACACAATCAATCAAGAAGGTTAGCTCAATCAACATACAGCAAGACATATAATGAAAGGCAATAAATCGTTTTCATGCTTTAGTCTTGATTAGCCGGCATACAACACACAAATCAACGTAACTCGGTTAGCATACGGGGCATGAGGAAATCATACCTTTCACCGGAGTTAGCTTTAACACGTGTTCCCTTGTTCCTTGGTTCACACTTGTTCCACTGATAATGTTTCAACATTATTATTAATACTATACTCTTACGATACACAAATAATTACCACTCCCGTACTTACCCTGTTATCCCGGTGTACTTAATGTTCTTATACTCTCAACTTGCTTAGTTACTTTTACACTTGTTTTCATACTCATATACTTACTTTCTTACCTTTATTATTTCAATTGTAGTGTACTACTACATATATATGCATATATGTGTATAGGCATATATATATATACATATGATTATCATAATCATATAGTAAAAATATATATTTTTTTTTTACTCGACCGGACTTGCGACCGACCTTGCAAGTCCGGTCCATTCCAGTAGCTACCAGTACGGGAAATTTTCTGGCTCGACCGAACTTGCAAGTCCGGTCGCAAGTTCGGTCCATTCCAGTAGCTTGCATTACGGGAATTTTTCTGGCCGACCGAACTTGCAAGTCCGGTCGCAAGTTCGGTCCATTCCAGAAGGTTTCTGACGGGAGAATTTTCTGGTCCGACCGAACTTGCATGTCCGGTTGCAAGTCCGGTCGATTCCAGAAGGTTTCCCGTCTTTGTAAATCTGTGCTCGACCGAACTTGCAAGTCCAGTCGCAAGTCCGGTCCGGCCCAGTACTTCAGTTTTAAAATCTGTTTTCAGTCCTCTCTTTTACCCATTACTTCCCCAATCTTCTTACATGTAATCCCACATGTTTAAACACTATCTAGGCCCTCCAAATTGCCTTAGTTCATTCAACAATTCCTTACTCTTCTCTAAATCCACATACACAATTTCTCCTCACTTCCTTTCAATTCCTACAATTGTTTTCTTTACTCTCATGCTACAGATTTTCCTTCTAACCTTTACCATTCAATACTCCCTCTACCAATGCTACTTCTAGTATCCCAAATACATTTCCAAGAAATTACCATGCCTTAACCCAAGTCCAACATCTATTTCACTACATCTTGCCTTCTAATTTTTCTCTACCTTCTCCAATACATTCTCATCACTTCTTGCTACAGATTTCTATATACTTTATCCTCATCCTCCAATTCCCAATCCATGGTCAATAAACATCTATACTAATCCCAATACATACCTTGGTTCTTCCATTCACCAAGTCATCCACTAATGCACAATTCCTACTAAAATTTTGCCATAGTTCACCTACTATTCTAGCTTCTCCACATACATACTTTTCCATCAAATTCATTCCTATTCTAGCCAAACCACAAGGGTTCTACCAGCACACATACTAAGCAATCTTAATACATCAATACCCATCAATCACAATACCAATACACATACTCATTACACTTGGCTCCAAAGCCTTCAATTCAAATACTTGCTCTTAAATACTCAAATTTCACAATCCTCAATACTAGTACAAGGTTTTGGGTTCTTTACATATTTTACCCATTCCCATTACTCTAATGCAATAGAATTTAGCATTAAGGAAGAGCTCTTACCTTGAGCTTATATTTCCTTCATTTCTTTTCCAATTCTTCTCCTTCTCTTTTCTTGCAAGAATCAGCCATGTGGGGGATGGAGTTGCCAAACTCCATCCCAACACCCAAATTACATAAAGATAATATAATTAAACTTCTAATCTCTTAAAACTTCACTAATTCAATGAAGGGTTTAAATTACCATTAGTTAGGGTTTTTACCTTGGAGCTTTTAAGAGAGGTTTTCAAGCCTTGAATACAAAGGAGAGTTCCCCCACCATTGGAGAGTTGAATCAAGCTCAAACAAGGAAGAAACAAGGCATTACAAGAAGGGCAAAAATCGGCCACTATATAGAGTGAAGAAAAATGAATTTTTCTTGAACCTTTTTACCTTAGGAGGAAGAGGAGACTCCATGCTTTGAAATGGTGTCATTTATTCTTCAAATGCTCAAAACCCATGGAGATGAAGTTGCTCATTTTCGGATTTTGAAAAGATAGAAATGTAGAGCTTGAAGAGGGGAGTTCAAATATGTATTTTATTTTACATTTGGAGCTCAAATGGAGCTAGAGCATGAGGAAGAAAGTGAGAAGCCATTGGAGCTGTTTTGAGAGCTTCAAAATCGTTGGCTTACAAAGGGATAAGAAGGGTGGTCTGCAGAGAGGGGGCTCCATCGTGAGAGAGGGAAAGGAATTGGAGAGAGAGAGGAGAAATAAGAGAATAAGAGGAGAGAGGGAAGGAGTGTACTTTTTACTTTTTGCTTTTAGTTTTTCTTGTCTTCTAGTGTGTGTGTGAGAGAGTAATATTTAATTGAGTGTGAGAGAGGGTATGAATACCCTATAAAAATCGGCCCCACTTACACTGTTAAGCTGGAGCAGTTTCTCGTCTTTTACAGAAACGTTCGTTAATTTACCCGGTTTAGCACTATTCACTAACCGGGCCCGTTTTCCGGAATTTTCTCGTTTCTTTAATTTTAATGGACATTAAGCTTCCGTTAATGTTTATTTATAGTTATTTAATGAACAATAATTTTTACGGGTTCGTTTGACCACTTAAAATTATGTTTTCGCGTTTTCTCGAAAAACGCGCGCTAAAGCTATATTAGCGTTTTAATACATTATTTGGTTCCGTTTTCTTTGGGAATCATTCCCATATACTAATTAGGAATTAATAAGCCTTAGGAATCCTTATAGTACTCTAACCGAGGTCTCATACCTCCTATGGTTATTTAACGCTTATTTTAGCGTTTTCCGCTTTCTAAGCGTTTTCTCATTTCTTTTGGATTTATTTTCTTTACCAAAATTACTTAGGCACTATTAGGCCCTTAAATACCATATTAAAATAATCAAATCACCATATTTAAGTTCGGGGTATTTCATCCCCTCTTTCAATACAATCATCGGTGATGTCAGCCACCCTTATACGGTGTCCGGGTATCCAGCAAATGCCAGTTATTATTTTAGGCTCTAAATCTGTGAGCGAAGAGTAGTGGTTAATTCTTCAGTTAATTTGTGGTGCTAGTTTTGCCTAAAGTTCAGGTAAGTTACTACGTTCACTAAGTTTTATTATATTTATAATAATGAATTTTCACGTGGATGTGAATTTTGTGTGTGATCATTGTTTGAGATTGAAGTGTTAAGTGTTAGTGATAATTTCATTTTCTTATGTGAGTGATTTATTTTGTAATGGATATCAGTGGTTATTTAAATATATTTTCTAAAAGTGATTGATGGAAAATTGTTATGAGTTTATTTATGAGATCAACTGATATTGTTGTGAAATCGTTAACGAAATGATTTTGTGAAAATTGAATTATTTATTCAATAAGGATGATATCATAATTTATTTATGGTGAAATATGTGGATTTTGATGATATTATATGGTAAAGAATAATAACGAATAAAAGAATTTTTAAGAGGAGAAAACCATGGTGCATGTGGACCGCATTAGGACACATGAATGAGATGATAAATGCGGGCCACATTAGGACGCATAAGTTTGAGATACTGTGGGCCGCACTAGGACACATTTAGCCCTAGATCTACTCCGTAGTATTTTGAACTATTGGGGGGTGTGCACACTTAAGGATTTAGTGGCTTGGTTGGATTCCCGGCTGCGTGTTGGAGTTCGGGTTACAGCTGCGTGTTGTACCCAAAGAGAAAGTAAAGTCGTTTTGTCCTGGCTGCGCGTTGGGACAAGGAAGATAATTAAAATAATCTGACTAATATATTTTTGGGTTACTAAAGAAATCCAATGTGAAGTATTTTACAGTTATGATAATTTTGTCGTTGTGTGTTAATATTGTTGAAATGTGTTGTATGTTGTGGTTATATTGTTAAAAATGATTTCTAAAGAGAAAATGATTTTTACGTGGTGAAGTGGTAGCTTACTCAGTTTTTCTGACTTTATCGTGGCCCTTTCTATGTTTGTTTGGATTTCTGCCACAGGTACTGATGAAGTCCTTGGGGTTTGGGAAGACGACTCCACATAGTCTGATTATTTATAGTTAGATTTTATTTTTGGTTTGATAATTCTACATTTGTAAGAAATTATTTTAATAGGTGTTGTATTTACTTTATTAATAATAATAGGTCGTTAGTGAGTTAATTATTTAGGCCTTAGCACTCGGTTAGTTGCGAGTGTGGCAATAATGCCCCGGGTTAAGGTTTCGATTCCGCTGCTTAATAATATTAAACTTGAATTGGAAAAAAAATTGACCAAATAAAAGGTTAGAAAATCCGGGGTGTTACATCACTAATCCAGGATGCTACCCATTTAAGGGGTTTGGGCCGTGGAAAAGTTTAAGAGCCAGGAATCGGATCCAACCTCTTGTGTCTCCTCATCCTCACGCGTGGCCGAAACTATATCGGACTTCTACTCATTCCAATTTACTCAATACTTACGTTAGGAGTTAGGTAGTTAGGAATTAGTAGAAGTCACACATCCAAGCGACACAATTATAGATTACTTACATCCACATCCATACAAGCTACATTACATTACACAAGTACATTACAAGGTACATACACACTCCATATTCATCCATTCATTTCATGAATTATACAAACTAAATGTTCAAGACAAAATAGCAAGAACAAATATAAACAAGCACAAGTAAGTGCATTAAAGTCCGATTCATGCATTTATCTTATTTAGGTGATCAAATAAGCCCACAAATCGTGGTAACCAGGTTAGGATACAGAGCATGAAGAAATCATACCTTTCACCGGGTGTTCCCTTGTTCCTTAGTTCACTCTTGTTCCTCGACTCTTATTCTCGAACCACCGACTACATGTCAAACAGTTCTATCAGTTCTAAGCATTACAATACATACATAGTTATTACTCCCGTACTTACCCCGCTGTCCCGTTATTTCGGTTTAACTTAATGTTCTTATACTCTCAACTTTCTTACTTACTTCTCAAACTTGTTTACACCTTTAATGACCCTTAATTATCATTAATCAAGTACTAATTATCTTATACTATCTTTACCATTCTTTACCTTTCCTTAAAAGCCACTTAATAAACTTATTTTTAGTTTTCTGGGTTGGTCCGGGACCTTGTCCGGGTCTTAAGTCCCGGACCACCCTGTGGTCTGAACTCTCGGGTTGTTTTTGCACATGGTCCGGGTCCTTGTACACATGTCAAGTCCCGGACCAGAATTGGTCTTCATTCTCGAACGAAATTTCAAGGTGGTCCGGGTCCTTGTACCCTAGTCAAGTCCCGGACCGATAATTCTGTATACTCTCGGGTGGTTTTAATGGGGTGGTCCGGGTCCTTGTATGGGACCTAAGTCCCGGACCACCCTACACTTACAACTCTCGGCCTGAATTTTTATACTGGTCCGGGACTTAGTCCTGGACTTAAGTCCCGGACCATGCTATGTTTTCTACAGATTTACAATTTTTAAAATCTGTTACATTCCATACTTTGCCTAATTAATTCCCCATTGATCCTACACTTAATCCCACATATTTAAGCACCTAATTGGTCTCCTAAACATGTCTAAATCCATTACTAACTCATTACTTCTTTCCATACTCATTCACACACATATTTTCTACATTTCCATTCCAGCACTTACATTATTTCTCCTAGTTGTGTTTTGCTACAGATTTTGGTTCCTACTTCCTCCATACATAATTTCCTCTCCTAATGCCATTTCCAAGCAACCACACTATCTATACCCAAGTCCAACAGTCATTTTACTAAATCTTGCACACTAATTTTTCCTAACTTCTCCAATGCATTTTAACACTCCTTGCTACAAATTTTACACTCTTATATTCTCATACTACAACTACCAATCCATAGTTACTAAACCTCCTTACTCAATCCAATACATACCTTGGTTCTCCCATTCACCAAGTCATCCAATAATGCACATTTCCTACTAAAATTTTGTCATAGTTCACCTACAACTTTCACTTATCCACACACATACTTTCTCACCAAATTCATTCCTAATCTAGCCACACCCATACAAGGGTCCTACCAGCAATCAAAGTCATCTCAATACATCAATACTCCATCAAACAACAATCCCAATACACATACATAATTTATTTGGCTCTAAGGCCTACAATCCACATACTTGCTCACAAATACTTAAACTTCCATTACTACAATACTAATACAATATTTTGGGTTCTTTAATTAGTTTACCCATTCCCATTACTCTAATGCATTAAAATTAAGCATTATGAAGGAGCTCTTACCTTGAGCTTATAATTTCTTCATTCTTTTCCAATTCTCCTCCTTCTCTCTTCTATGGGCAATGGAGTTGCCAAGCTCCATTCCCATCCCCCAATGAACACAAAAGTAAGTGTAATTAAAATACTAACCCTTAGATTAACATTAATTCATTGAAATGCTTAAAACACAAATTCTAGGGTTTACCTTTTGTAGTGCTTTAAGAGAGGTTTTAGCCCTTGGTTCAAGAAGGTGATTCCACCACCATTGCAAGGTTGGAATTATGCTCAAAAGAGAGAGAAAATAGAGTATTACAAAGGGGTAAAATTGGTTACAAAGAATGATGAAGGAAACTTGAGATTTTTATGAAGATTTTTATCTTAATGGAGAGAGGAGACTCCAAGCTTTACTTTGATGCTATTTTCTCTTTGAATGGGGAAAACCCATGAAGATGAACTTCCTCATTTTGAAATTCTAAAAAGAGGGAAGTGTAGAGAATGATGAGGGGAGCAAGAATATATATTTATTTTTGCATTTGGAGCTCACATGGAGGTAGAGCATGGAGAAGAAGAGGGCTTCCATTGTTGTTGTTGGGAGCTCAAAATCTCCAGCCTTGGGAGGAGGAAGAGAGAGAAATCGGGGAAGAGAGGAGGGAAGGAGAGAGATGAGTGAAATGAGAGGTGAGAGAAAAAGGTGAGTGCTTTTTGCTTTATGTACTTTTCTTTCTCTTCTTCCTTTTTCTTTCTTTCTTTACTTACTTATTGTGTGTGTGTGAGGGGCTGAATCACTTATTAAAACCGGCCCCCTCTAATATTACTAGTTGGAGCGTTTTTCATCTTTTACAGAAAACGCTCGTTATTTTACCCAGTTTTGGTACTATTCACTAACCGTGCCCGTTTTCCGGAATTTTCTCATTTCTTTAATTTTATTGGTTATTAAGCTTCCATTAATGTTTAATTATTGTTATTTAATGATTTACAATTTTTACGGGTTCGTTTGACCACTTAGAGTCATGTTTTCGGGTTTTCTCGAAAAACGTGCGCTAAAGCTCTATTAGCGTTTTAATACATTACTTGGATCTGTTTTCTTCGGGAGTTGTTCCCATATATTATTTTGGCATTATTAAGCCTTAGGAATCCATATAATATGCTAACCAAGGTCTCATACCTCCTATGGTTATTTAACGCTTATTTAGCGTTTTTTTCGCTTTTTAAGCGTTTCTTTATTTCTTTTTGGATTAATTTTTCCTCACCAATATTACTTAGGCGTCATTAGGCCCTTAAATACCTATTAGGATAATTTTAATCACTATATTTAGGTTCGGGGTATTTCAATCTACCCCCTTAAGAAACTTTGCCCTCAAAGTTGCTCAAGGTTATAAGATTACGATACTTGCTCATTCCTACATGTCTAATGCCAAAGTCATACATTCCTACTCCTTACAATTCCCAAATCCGTTACTCAAGGTCTCTACATACCATTCCATACAAATGTACCATAATTACTCCAATCCGCATTACATCCAACCATCTGGTTCCACATTACAAGGTTTATACATACATACAGTGCAAAGCTATCCCCAAAGCAATGCAATACACACTACAATCCCACAGGCACTCAGGTCATCTAGACACAGGACTCCTCTATGTCCCGCTGCCCTTGGAATAATACAAAATGATACACTACTATCTTCTCCGGTATAAGCTTCTTCCTCATTCCCAGTCTAAGGGAATTTGTTCCACCACTGCTATTTAGAAATTTTCTCAAAACACAGCAACTCCAAATTTCCAATTTATTTTCATTACATCTATCCTAAGCGTGATTCTTGTGACCACTTAAGGGGAGCTTCGAGAATCATTCGACCCTGATGTGATCAGCATCAGTGTTGAACTATCTTTCCACCCCAATTTGTGTTCGGTTTCCCTTGATCTGATCAGGATCAAGTTCGACTTCCCACATCAGTTTCAAACAATCAAATAATTCAATTATTTTCATTTTCTATCTTTTTACTCTTCCTAATCATAATTACAAATTCACACATCTCCAAGGGATGGAGTTTAGTCCATCAATCATTCTCACTCTACTTCCAAATACTCCACTTCGAGATTCGATACCTAAGTGCTCATTTCATCGACCTTTGCTACTTTCATCCATTACTCTCCATCATCTCAAACATTCTTACTAAGGAATACAGTACCTATGAAATTCAGTCGTCCTCAATTTACTTCCAATTACTTACCTAGGAATACACTACTCATGGAATTCGTTCGTCAACTTACTCTCAATCATTTCGTACTATTTCTTTGAAGGATACAATACTTGTGGAGCTCCGTCCACTACTCATTATCAATTGTCTCAAAACAATCACCTAGGGAACTCAATTTCCTCTAGGTTCTACATCGGTTTTATACCGACTCATGTTATGGTATTTGCATCTCTCGTGCCTAATTACCACAGTTACAATATGAATGACTACGTATGTTTATTTAACATAAGTACCAATCATCAAATCAATTCTCGTTTGTGCTATGCACATTATAGTTTATGTATTTTATTCATGAAACTTACATTAAGCGGTTTTCGCTCTACCCCCCTTAAAAGGGATTACACCCACGTAATCTACCATATGTTATTATTGAACATTGGTTCACTCAATTCGGGCACTCTGAAGCATTTTAGCTTCACTACGATTTATTTTATAATGTACTCTGGTCAAAGGGTCTTAACCATACTAATGGTTCAGTCCTTGCACCAAGAATTCCTATTGGAGTTTATTTAACTCCTGATTAACTTGGTTCTAGCCTATTAGGCTTCAAGGCATTAATAACCATTCTTTCGTACTTACTAGGTACATTAATCTCCTAGCTAGGGCCCACTAGCTTCTGCTGCGTGACCCTGATAACTTCAGTTACTCACCCTTCATGTTATCCTTAGTGTGCTACACATCACCCTTTTTATCCCTCTATTATGGGAATGAGGTTTGCTAACACGTGTGGTCTTCTTTTACTGTGCTTGAACTCAATGAGTTTAGATTTATAAACCACTCTATGGCAATCTATTATACATACTATTCGTACTCTCACGATTATTCACTAAGTTCCTCCGACTTATTGTCGGGCTAGGGTAAGTCACTACCTAGTTGTAGTGCTTCCTCTATTGTCAGTGGCTTCTCAATTATACTAGTTCTTCTGGTTCAGTACAAGTGTTCTTTACTGGTATGACCTTGCATTTTCTATGCGTCAGTTCTAGTGACTTTCTTACGTCCTCTTTCACCTTTTTATTCCAATGGAATTCACATCTTGTGATTGTTAGTGTGCTTTACACTCTTCGTGCTTCTTTGGCCTTAGGCCGCACAGTTTGTTTCTAAGCTTCTGCTTAACTAGCTTCTGCCCTAATCGTTGGTGAAACGAAGGATTTACTACGATTTACATTTCCTACATTCCTAGCTATCCCACTTGATCATTAGCTGCACAAGTACAATACCAAAACACTCAGTCATACAGAGTGCAGAGGCGTAAACGCTTGACAGTAAATCACTTATGTGATCGCATAGGAATAAATACTTCTGCCTGTCTTCTCATACCTATACTCCGTGTCATTGTCTAACTACTTCCTCATGGCGGTCGCTTGTTGCGCGCCATATTCTTACTCGTTATACAACATCATTTTTACGGTCTCCATTACTGTGGTAGTTTATCTTTACTCATTGCCATTATCATTGGCACCATTTCCTTATGGTGTAAATACACTAGGAGTTTCCTAGTTTTGCTTACATGACGATTGTCGTAGCGTATCGCAGTGTTGTCATTTTAATGTGAAGATGTTCTTCTCCCATTTAGGTTCCATGTGTAGGTTAGCTTACCTCACATTACTTCATAATTTATGATACAATTTACCAAATGTCTTAGTTGACAATGGATGAAGTAATTTATCGGGTTACAAGCTCTCTTGAGCGTTGGTCATTCGTGGTGTCCAATGTGCATTCACATTGATTGTTTTAACAATTACTGTTCCTCCAGTGCTGAGCATCGATTATAGGCTCTAGCTGTGCAGTTTTACTTGGTATATACATCACCGGGACATCCTAAGACATTCAAGGGTTTTCTGGTCCCGTTCTCCACTGAGGAGTATTCTATCATTGATAAATGGAAGTTCTTGTTGAGAGGTTAGTTTCCACTCATGAGTCTCATGACAAGGTTTACCGTGTTAATCTCTATATATGTACTTCTACCATTCATACAATGGTTCACCATGTGCTTGGTTGCATATGGAGTATACTTACTCCTTCGAGCTTCGATGCTCTTAAGCGATGTGCTTCTACAATCCACAGCCTCTTGTAGGCGTAATGGTTTGGAGATCTTTTTCGGTTGCCTCTTGGCAACAACTACATGCGCGAGCTTGTTGTTATAGTTGATGGAAGCCTTTTCTAAGGGTTCACATCTTCACCACATTGGTGGTCTTCGGTTAACGAGAGGTATCTTCCCTCAAGTTTCCCGTAGTGTCCAAGTGTGGACTTGGCCAATGTTGGCATTATCACGATTCCTATGCCTTTGTGCTACCATTGTTACAGAAGGCATGAAGGGTAATTAAAAGCTTGTCAACTGTATACTAGACTAATGCCCTAGTGACAGTGACACTGAGGTGGCCATTACTCCTAGCCACTCATGATGTTGAGTTCAAATTGGGTTATTTAGTTGTCGATCTATTTGTCGTATAAGCATTATCTCTTGCAAGTCTTGTTATTAAATGGTGTGGGTTTTGCAACCGTTTAAGTTTACATAACATAGTTGGTTTATGGCTTCTGAGCCAGATTGCTGCGAGCTTTGCTCCTTGCAGGCTGTTTACATGTGTTTCCACTCCGTGTATACCCCATAAGTTGGAGGTATTATTGGGCTCCATGGCAAGTCGTGACATCACGCTTCCGTTTATGGGAGGCCCTTTTTAAGCATTCTGATGTTATCACTGCCTTTTTGGGGTTGAGGGTATTTCCTGTTAAGTGAAATCCCTTCGGTGTCCTAACCGAGTGTTCGTTCTAGCTCCCTTGCTCTTATCATGACGCTTTGTTCGATTGGTGTTAACTCAGACACCCTTCAAGGATTGCTCCTAGGTGTTGTTAGATTATGCCGTTACATCTGGCTACTGTTTACGATATGTGGTCCTCTATACCGCCTTGTGGTATTGTACTTGAGCTATCCCTTTTAGGGTTATAACGTCTCCCGTCCCTGGGTAGACTCTTTATACTTTCTCCTAATGTTTAGACTAGGTTTAATATCATCTCCAATGATGGATTATACTTCATGGTAATCTTGTGATTGTTCCTGGGAATCCCGTCCTGTCTGTTGAACATCATTGTGTTCACATTAGGCATTTGCCTTACTGTGTTCAGGCTGGGTATACTTTCCAGCTGTCATGTATTTGCTTGATGTCTTTGAGACATATCCAATGTCTATACTTACTAGTCTGTGCTCTTTGCACTTTCTAGTTCTCATTCCTTATCTTCAGATGGATTCTCTGAGTTCTTTATACTTATTACTTAGCTGAGTTCCTTCTCCTTGATCGTTTGAGGTGTCCAGCTGTTCAGGTTCGAATTTACTCATGGCCCATAGAAGACTTCCCGCGTTTCGTACACTATATGTATACATACGTGGGGTACCTTGTTGATACATTACCACTTACCCGACTATCTGTCAGGCCCGCAAGCTCCTTCGGAGTGCGGTCGTCCCACATCCTGTATTTGGGTACACTCGTAGTGCTCGTCACACGCCGAGGTGAAGTATTCTATTGTCAACTCCTCTTGTATCATTCTATGATACTCACCGTAATTCTGTTGGTTTGGTTTTTAAAATCCAAGGTTTAAAAGAAGGTTGTGGTTTTGAAAGAAATTTTTTGGATTTTGAAACAATGGTTCGGTGTTAAAAGAAGTTCTTCATGGCATAGCCATGTCTGAGGTCTTGACCAAGTCCAGCTTCTTGCTGACTGGTATGTCCTTGTACAATGGTCGGGCCGTCAGGCCTTTCCAAGGTTACATTGTTCCAGTTTTTAGGATGTGTGATCCCGTAGTCGCTTCATTGCGGTCACGGTACATTACTAAGTACTTGTGGTGTGTTAGGGTTCCTCTACATGTTTCTATTCTTACTACACTTGCCGTGGCAAGTGCATGGTACTGGTGGTTTTTAGGTAAGCCTATACCGGTCACGGCACGGTTTCCACTCGCATTTGGTAGTCTTGTCGACTCTTCCTTTGATATCTTGATTTATGTTTGGGATACTCGATCCTTTAAGTAATCTCTCAATGATCTTGACGTGACTGTCATTGATCAGGGTACTTCTCCAGTCCTTGGAGATCCTTGTTTATTTGTTCTATGTTTTTCCTTGTTGCTCGTTCCCACATGTTTACTGTGGTTATTGAGCCTTAGTTGTTTAGGCACTACTCCTGTAGTCCTGTCGGATTATATTCCGTGAATGTTCTTGTAGCTGTCTGAGCTATGCTGGCCAGGTATTGTAACCTTCTTGGCATTGTAGTTTTGGAGTTATCCACTCCCGACTATGTCCTTAGTCAGCTAGCATACCGTTGGTGGTATTATTTAGATATTACTGCCCCGCAAACTTGTGTCTCGGGTTTTTGTGTTACAGCTCCTTTTTCCACTCCATCGCACGCTTAGTGCTTCCTTTCCTGCTGCTGGTTATCTAGCCAGGTTCTTGCGACTGCTAAGCACGTCGCCCCATGCTGTTGTAAGTTGCAGCCTCCTTATGGTTGGAGTGCTCATTCGACCGCTATTAAGTGCGGGTATTGTTGTTCAACCGGTATCCATCTCCGGGACTTCCATTTCCTGGAATTTACTATATGTCAGGTTCTTTCCTCTTATAGGAATAACTCACTACTGCCAGATCGGGTTTTCCCGAGTATGAGAGGACTTTCTTTCTCTCTGACGTTCCTTCCCAAGTTATACAATGGGTTTGTGGAGGGCGGGTCTGATATTGTAGGTATCCGGTACTCACCGGGAGTTCCTAACTAGCGTATCTCTAACGCTATCACTCAGCCCTTAGCCCTAAGCTTCTAATTCCTAACTCGGTACTTCCTAAACTCGGTATTTCCAGTCATCAGAGCGATACTTCGCTCTGATACTGATACCACTTTTTGTAACACCCCTAACGCTAATAACGTCATTACCGTCCAAACTCCTCGTACTTCCATACTCACGCAGCGGATACATACTTACACAACGGTGGGTGATACAATGCCGTTAGCCACCCACGTGACTAACAAGGCTTACTACTACATACAGCATCGGTCTTATGGACCGGAATCCCGAGTACTACACAACTACAATACATACTCCCATTACCAACCGAGTATTACAAATCTTTATTTATTACAATGCTCCACAATTACAATACAACCTACCGAGTTTACTAAGATCCAAATACAAATACAAATGCACCAATCCTTTCAAGTTTGTACATACTCATTAAGAGTCTACATCTACCCATTCCTCACAAACTACATACTTCCAATACATATGGTGTACCCCTTGGTACATCTCTACATCAAGGCTACAAGCCCAATTCCATTCACTACTATCTACATTTCATTCCTAATGATCTAGGCATATCCGCTGGTCTCTTACTGCGACCATAACTGCTTCGGTACCTGTACAAATAAAAACATCGCCCCTAGGGGCTCAGCTTACGCTGCATATGACTTCCGCATACCCCGCGTACTAGCGAGGGTACGCCGACCACTTGGTCGTATACATGTAATTCATTTTATTCATACATTTATACATACATGCTTTCATTCATAATACGACAATACTACACAAGGAATACATACATACATACACTTCAATACATACAAGGAAGACAATACAAGTCAACCGATACATACTTACCTTTACCGAAATACGTATACACAATACACATACACAATACTTGTTAGCTCCATTTATCCACCCGGGTTAATCGGGTGGAGATTACTCTTTTACTCGGGGTTAATGGCTTACACTAGCCAATACCATTACTCATACATACTTTACTTATTTACTTACTAATACTCAAGTCAAGTCGTCGGGACCTCCGGGTAGGGACTACACCATCCCACCACCGGGTTTTACTTGAATCACTAATCCAGGATGCTACCCATTTAAGGGGTTTGGGCCGTGGAAAAGTTTAAGAGCCAGGAATCGGATCCAAACTCTTGTGTCTCCTCATACTCACGCGTGGCCGAAAGTATATCGGACTTCTACTCATTCCAATTTACTCAATACTTACGTTAAGAGTTAGGTAGTTAGGAATTAGTAGAAGTCACACATCCAAGCCACAAAATAATACATTACTTACATCCACATCCATACAAGCTACATTACATTACACAAGTACACTACAAGGTATATACACACTCCATCTTCATCCATTCATTTCATGAATTATACAAACTAAATGCTCAAGACAAAATAGCAAGAACAAATATAAACAAGCACAAGTAAGTGCATTAAAGTCCGATTCATGCATTTATCTTATTTAGGTGATCAAATAAGCACACAAATCGGGGTAACCAGGTTAGGATACAGAGCATGAAGAAATCATACCTTTCACCGGGATTTACCTTACCGGGTGTTCCCTTGTTCCTTAGCTCACTCTTGTTTCTCGACTCTTATTCTCGAACCACCGACTACATGTCAAATGGTTCTATCAATTCTAACAATTACAGTACATACATAGTTATTACTCCCGTACTTACCCCGCTGTCACGTTATTTCGGTTTAACTTAATGTTCTTATACTCTCAACTTTCTTACTTACTTCTCAAACTTGTTTTTACCTTTAATGACCCTTAAACATCATTAATCAAGTACTAATTATCTTATAATATCTTTACCATTCATTACCTTTCCTTAATAAACTTATTTTTAGTTTTCTGGGTTGGTCTGGGACCTTGTCCGGGTCTTAAGTCCCGGACCACCCTGTGGTCTGAACTCTCGGGTTGTTTTTGCACATGGTCCGGGTCCTTGTACACATGTCAAGTCCCGGACCAGAATTGGTCTTCATTCTCGAACGAAATTTCAAGGTGGTTTGGGTCCTTGTACCCTAGTCAAGTCCCGAACCGATAATTCTGTATACTCTCGGGTGGTTTTAATGGGGTGGTCCGGGTCCTTGTATGGGACCTAAGTCCTGGACCACCCTACACTTACAACTCTCGGCCTGAATTTTTATACTGGTCCGGGACATAGTCCTGGACTTAAGTCCCGGACCATGCTATGTTTTCTACAGATTTACAATTTTTAAAATCTGTTACATTCCATACTTTGCCTAATTAATTCCCCATTGATCCTACACTTAATCCCACATATTTAAGCACCTAATTGGTCTCCTAAACATGTCTAAATCCATTACTAACTCATTACTTCTTTCCATACTCATTCACACACATATTTTCTATATTTCCATTCCAGCACTTACATTATTTCTCCTAGTTGTGTTTTGCTACAGATTTTGGTTCCTACTTCCTCCATACATAATTTCCTCTCCTAATGCCATTTCCAAGCAACCACACTATCTATACCCAAGTCCAACAGTCATTTTACTAAATCTTGCACACTAATTTTTCCTAACTTCACCAATGCATTTTAACACTCCTTGCTACAGATTTTACACTCTTATATTCTCATACTACAACTACCAATCCATGGTTACTAAACCTCATTGCTCAATCCAATACATACCTTGGTTCTCCCATTCACCAAGTCATCCATAAATGCACATTTCCTACTAAAATTTTACCATAGTTCACCTTCAACTTTCACTTATCCACACACATACTTTCTCACCAAATTCATTCCTAATCTATCCACACCCATACAAGGGTCCTACCAGCAATCAAAGTCATCTCAATACATCAATACTCCATCAAACAACAATCCCAATACACATACACAATTTATGTGGCTCTAAGGCCTACAATCCATATACTTGCTCACAAATACTTAAACTTCCATTACTAGAATACTAATACAATATTTTGGGTTCTTTAATTAGTTTACCCATTCCCATTACTCTAATGCATTAAAATTGAGCATTAAGAAGGAGCTCTTACTTTGAGCTTATAATTCCTTCATTCTTTTCCAATTCTCCTCCTTCTCTTTTCTATGGGCAATGGAGTTGCCAAACTCCATTCCCATCACCCAATGAACACAAAAGCAAGTGTAATTAAAATACTAACCCTTAGATTAACATTAATTCATTGAAATGCTTTAAACACAAATTCTAGGGTTTACCTTTTGGAGTGTTTTAAGAGGGGTTTTAGCCCTTGGTTCAAGAAGGTGATTCCACCACCATTGCAAGGTTGGAATTATGCTCAAAAGAGAGAGAAAATAGAGTATTACAAAGGGGTAAAATCGGTTACAAAGAAGGATGAAGGAAACTTGAGATTTTCATGAAGATTTTTACCTTAATGGAGAGAGGAGACTCTAAGCTTTACTTTGATGCTATTTTCTCTTTGAATGCGGAAAACCCATGAAGATGAACTTCCTCATTTTGAAATTCTAAAAAGAGGGAAGTGTAGAGAATGATGAGGGGAGCAAGAATATATATTTATTTTTACATTTGGAGCTCACATGGAGGTAGAGCATGAAGAAGAAGAGGGCTGCCATTGTTGTTGTTGGGAGCTCAAAATCGCTAGCCTTGGGAGGAGGAAGAGAGAGAAATCAGTGGGGAAGAGAGGAGGGAAGGAGAGAGATGAGTGAAATGAGAGGTGAGAGAAAAAGGTGAGTGCTTTTTGCTTTATGTACTTTTCTTTCTCTTCTTCCTTTTTCTTTCTTTCTTTACTTACTTATTTTGTGTGTGAGGGGCTGAATCACTTATTAAAACTGGCCCCCCTAATATTACTAGTTGGAGCATTTTTCGTCTTTTACAGAAAACGCTCGTTATTTTACCCAGTTTCGGTACTATTCACTAACCGGGCCCGTTTTCCGGAATTTTATCGTTTCTTTAATTTTATTGGTTATTAAGCTTCCATTAATGCTTAATTATTGTTATATAATGATTTACAATTTTTACGGGTTTGTTTGACCACTTAGAGTCACGTTTTTGGGTTTTCTCGAAAAGTGCGCTAAAGCTCTATTAGCGTTTTAATACATTATTTGAATCCGTTTTCTTCGGGAGTTGTTCCCATATATTATTTTGGCCTTATTAAGCCTTAGGAATCCATATAATACGCTAACCGAGGTCTCATACCTCCTATGGTTATTTAACGCTTATTTAGCGTTTTTTCGCTTTTTAAGCGTTTCTTTATTTCTTTTTGGATTTATTTTTCCTGACCAATATTACTTAGGCGTCATTAGGCCCTTAAATACCTATTAGGATAATTTTAATCACTATATTTAGGTTCGGGGTATTTCATGTACTTCAAACAAAGGTCTTCGATCCTCAACCATGTCATAATAAAAAATCCAAAGATCTGGGACTCTGAAGGACCATAATAATTCCAGAAGACCATAATAATCTCAAGAAGTCCGAGATAATAATAGTGGGGTACTACTTTCATAATAAGATTTCCGCCTGGATTACTTTATCTCTTGGACCTGCATATTCAAATATTGACAGGTAAAAGACACTTGCCTTTGGGGCTGCCCGGAGCGGCCGGGCTTCCTCAAAGTGTTTATTGATAATATCATATGCTTTCGTAACACACTCTACCATTGTACGGATGGTGAGATCACCAATTTATCACTCTACCATCTTTAAGACAGCGAGATCGTCGAATATACACCCAACTACCATACTAACAGCGGGATCGTCGGATACAATCACTCTACCATCGCTGATGGTGAGATCGTTGGATATAATCACTCTACCATCTTTAAGACGGTGAGATCGTCGAATACTTTCTTTTGTCTTTCTTTTCTCTTCTCAAGACTCTCTGGTCTTGGTTTTAAGTAAATTAGAAATGTTTTATGATATCTCTTTTTGTATAAAAACCAGAGGGTGATCAATCCTCTAGAAAAAGTTTCGTAAACTTCTAGTGGCAAGAGAATATTCACAATGAAATATCAAAAGGTTTGGCACCTCTTCTTACGGGTGGGATAATATTACTGGTGGAATGATATTACCGGTAGGACGTCAATTCATTACCGTGGAGACTTTGAAGTTGTTACCGGTGCTGACTACAAGCTGTTTATCGATGAAGACATAATATTTCTACCAGTGAAGATGGCAAATTGCTGCCGATAAAGATAACAAGTTGCTACCGGTGGAGATGACAACAAACTACTACCGGTGGAGATGACAACAAACTACAACCGGTGGAGATGACAAGCTGCTACCGGTGTAGATGACAACAAACTACTACCGGTGGAGATGACAACAAACTACTACCGGTGGAGATGACAAGCTGCTACCGGTGGAGATGACAACAAACTACTACCGGTGGAGATGATTTCCTCTTTTGGCTCCCGGTTTATATAAGCAGGCTGTACTCATCCAAAAGATCACCCAATCCTCAGGGTACTCTCTCGGGATGCCCTTTCGGAATCTTCGCACACGGAATATCCAGTGGTTGGAAAGCTGCATCTCGGACTGGAAAGCTTCTTATCAATATAAACTTTTGTCTCTCGGAAGCCAACATCACCGGAAGAGGTCCTCATTAGGCTCTGTTTACAGGCTCAACGTTTGTTTTGAAAAGCTTCCAAACCTTTGATTCTTACGGATCTAAGGTTGAGACTTTGTGTCGCCGACTCACAAGCTAAACTGTTTGGATAGAAACTGAATTGTTAAAACGAATCAAAGTATAAAAGTTAGGAAGCAAGAATAAGATACAATAAGGCAAGGCACTAGCAGCAAGAATACACATTCTATGGAAGCAAGCAGAAGAAAATCAGCAGTAGTAAAACAAAACAGGCTGCATCATTTTTAAAGTTGAATTAGACACGAATAACGCCCTTGCTGTTTGAACAGCTCAATATTCTCCAGAACTTGGTGTTAAAAGTAACAACAACAACTAAGCCAGGTTTGACCAGGGTGATAATAAGAGACTTAAACAGCTATCCATTACAAAGTTCAGAGCTTCGGTTTGTTGCTTTAACATGTGTATCACTTGAATAGCAACAATAACAAGAAAATGAGTTCCGAGATGAAGAATAGGAAAAGAGTAAGCAAAACAAAAAATGGAAACTGAAACTGTATGACCAAAATTTAAGCCTTCTAAGACACAATACTCAAACAGAAATGACTATCCAAAACAAGGGAAACAAATATAAAGGTTGAACTTATGGACAGAATTTTAACGCATTCTAAGATACTAAAACAGATTACAAAAGATCTCAGGTAGCAGCAGACAGATGAGCAACAACAGCAACTTTTTCTTTCAAAGTACAAAAAGCAGGTAGACCTGAGCCATTCGACATACTCAATTCATTATACATTTTAGCAATTTGATGGAGAAAAAGCCACAGCAGGCACGTTGTCCTATTTGTCTAGCTGCCTAATTTATTAGATAATTTGAACTATAAAATACTTTGCAAAATGATGAACTGGAGTAAGCATATACTGCAATTTGGTCTAGGCGGTAGAAGTTGGTTAGCACTGAACTCTTTATTTCTTTAAAAATAATACAGAATTATTTAAGCAGTGCAAACTAGAAGTGAATAGAATACACAATCCTATATATTTTTAGCCTTAAAACAGTTTACAGTTTAAACCCAGAGGCCATATTCAAACAGGCTTAACTTGTTTACAAACTAAGGTAGGTTTTCGTGCGGCAACAAAAAAATTGAAGCTTACTGGTACAGTTTCAAAAGATAATGCTGAAATAGTTGAAATTTGAACATGGTTAGTAATAAGCATAACTTTGAAGCTGAAAGCCATGATATCTAAACATCTTTGAGCAGCAGTAATAAGAGGCAAGTACAACTCGTATTTGCACACTATTTCATAAAAATTAGATTGCTGAAAACTCAGCATTGTCCGGGGAGTAAACAGAAGAAGCAAATGCATTGTTAAGGCTAGACAAAGTCAAATATAATCAGGTGCAATCAGGCCTATATCGTGCTTTTAAATTTAGAGGGTAAGAATGAACACAGCTATAGAATTTAATATGGAACAATGTTTAAATACACAGAATGCCTTACAACTGTAGTATTGAATAGCAGCAAAGCCAGTCGTCTTAACGTTTCCCATTCCAGTTTTACCATTGTCTCACAATCAAGGCTTTAAAAAGCCAAAAAACACAAACACAATTTTGATTATGCTCAAACGGTAGCACCATAGGAAATAAAAACTAAAGTAATCTTAATTTAATAGGTTTGTCATCTATAGCCTACATTTGTAAGTGCCGAACCTCATCATTTAATTATCAGAGGTAGTGACCAGCAGCAAAAGTTTGACAAAATTGTATCTATTAATCCTGTTTATAGATGATCAAATGTAAGACCCGTAGCTCAAGTAAAATTTTAGAATAAACGTATTATAGCAGCAACATGAACCAAAGACTGAAAGTGAAATATAAATTTTTTAGAATACTTAAAATAAGCTTGGAATTCTTATTACTCCAGGCTTTATTGGAAAAGGCAGAACATGAATCCAGGCAGAAACCAGATTAGAAGGAATTTTGAAACAACCTTTGAATGTTTAAATAAGGTTTTTGAAATAGGTTTTACAGAGTCTAAACAATACTCCCTCCATCCTGAATTGACCGTCCTGTTTGCTTTATGGCACGTTTTTCCACTTCAATATTAAGCATATAAGATAAAATAATTTTATAAAACTAAATGTTGTAACATATAGTTTATCATGTAAGGATTCATATGCAAAACTTAAATTTTTAAAATTAATTTATCTTATATGCTAAAAATTGAAGTCAAACAACATGTCCTGAAATACCCCTGAACATTAAAACGCATAAAATCATAACACGTTTTATAATTCGGACATAAAGTAACGTACGAACAATTAAATCTAATATATGTATATATGTACGAATACGAAAAATACACGTACGTAACGTTACGACATTGTAACGTTGTAAATAGGTGACAATAACGTCGCATAACTTCGTTACAAAAAAATATATAATGACACGATGTAATATGTAGACGTATATACATCGTAACGTTGTAAATAAGGGACGATAACGCCGCATAACCGCGTTACAAAAAAAATATAGAATCACATGATATAATATATAGTCGTACATATATAAATAATCATGTATAACCTATAAAAAAAGAAGAAAGAAAAAAAAGGAGCAAAGACGCTCCCGCTGAGGTTCGAACCCCACACCTCCCGTATACTCCCTAAACATCTTAACCGGATGAGCTGTGCTCAAATTCACTACTATACACTAACGAATTAAAACTAGTAGTACCAAGGTCTCTAGAATAAACCAAAAAAAAAAGAAAAGAAAAGAGAAACAATCACGTTCTTCCTACCTGGGTTTGGTGATCATCGACAAATCAGGAAGAAAATACCCACACAGATCACACATTTCCTGGTTCTGTCTGAGGACAAAGAACAAAATCCAAACTAGAACAGTCTTGTTCTTCCTCGGTATTGCTCCTGTCCAACACAAACTATTCAACAACATAAGTATACTGTCAGTTGCGGTACTTGGGAGAATCAGACAGAGAGGGATGGCGCACCACCCCCCCATAGCCGCTTATGGGTAAACTGTGATTAAGATACTCACTAACAATTGCAATTAATAAACCGATCTAGCCATTATCTCCTTCCAC
Source organism: Limonium bicolor (assembly GCA_023374045.1). Taxonomy (NCBI): domain Eukaryota; kingdom Viridiplantae; phylum Streptophyta; class Magnoliopsida; order Caryophyllales; family Plumbaginaceae; genus Limonium; species Limonium bicolor. Next base: position 267,545,169 of record CM041779.1, read on the forward strand.
TCACTGCGGTGTGTGTGCGAGTTAAAAAAAAAACAGAAAGCTGCCTGCTCCTGCTCCTCTAGTTCCTACACATGGTATGGTTAAAGTTACTCCATTCATATCCCACTAAATCTTGTCACTCTCTCCCAATTACCTCATGCCCTGTACAAGTCCAGAGGAGGAGTTCTGATTTCTCGTAAATGCAAGACCATGTGTTGTGTCCTGATCTGGAAAGTCTGGAGCAATATTAGCTCAAACAGTAAGGAAAATCAGTATTAAATCTTCCCTTCCTTGCTCATCTACTGTTGTCCGAAAGTTATCCCTTGCTCTCCTTCTCTTCATACATGAGCTCCTCTGGGAATGGTTCCTGGTAGTGTGTTGAGAATCCTCAAGAAACCCACTTCAGTTTTCGGTTCCCAGCACAAGGTAGTAATACTCAAAACTAATCTGCATCACTTTTGTTTTTCTTCCTCTGTTAAATTCTGTCCGAAAGTCTCATCAGATGACTTCCTTCCCATCTTACTCTTCACGCATGGAATCCTTTGGAAATGGTTCTTGAAGAGTGCCGAAAGTCCCCCCAAGAATCCACTCCATTCTTTCTCAAGTCTAACGTAAGGTAAATGTTACCGGTTTATATCTCTCACATCAGTTTTCTTTCCTTGCTGCTTCTGTCTGAAAATTTCTACTCAAGCCACTTTGATCCTTCTTAGTTTCTTTTTGCACGCCAGAGCTCTCATGCTAAATACTGATGAAGTTTTGGAAATTCTGTAACCAATCCTCTCCAAGGTAAGACCATGAAACCAGAGAAAAAAATCTGGTTGTTTGAGTCCTTGACTCTTCTGCTTTACTTTTTATTTTTGTCCGAAAAACCTGGTGAATTGACTCCTGCTTCCCATATGCTCTTGTGTGTGCTTTCCCTTGCTAAAACACTTCAGGAAGTGTGCCAAAGACCTCCTGGAAACTAGCCCAAATACACTTGAATATCAATCCAAGCGTGCAGGTATCCCTCTTGGGAGTGCGACACCAATCATTCCTGGATAAACCTCTAAGGTAAAACTCTTCAACCATGCGTAGAATTCTGTTCTAAATCCCCTTGCTGATTCCTGAAGTATCTGAGATTCATGAGTGAGATGGTTCTAAATTAAACCCGACACTGAGTATATATTGCATGTGAGCATTGAGTGAAACTGGAAAGAAGAAAAAGAGGTTGAATCAAACACTGATTATCAGTTCCGTCTTCATATAGCAACAAAAAAAACTGGTAAGATATACAATGATTATAAAAAAAAAACTATCAGATTATGATAGTAATAAAGCAAAGTGAGGATTTGCTGGAGGATTTAGTAAAATGTGCTGCAGTAGGGGTATCTGCAGACATTTTGTAAACAACCGATAGCTGCAGTCAGGAAAACAGGAAGTTGCAGCTTGTAAGCAACATAAATAAGTCTGGAACAAACTTCTCACAATTTACTGATGTTTAAATGGATCTGTTTCCAGTTTGCAGATTATGTAAAGAACTCAGAGGGATGCTCCTTGTTGATTTGAGCTTGGTTTGAGTTTAAGACTATACCAAATACTTAACTAGGATCCTGAATGAACAAAACCAAAGGAAGCAGTTTCATGTTTCCGTCCTAGTTTATTTGGACGTTTCTGTAACATGAGCAAGATTGATTTTGGGTCTGTTTTAAATTCAAAAGCTGTATAAACCACTTAACCAAGTGAGTCGATAGGGTGAGGAAAACTGGAAGTCAAGTCACAAACATAGAAATGAGGTAAAGAGGTTACACCAGTTTTCAGTTCCTGATTTCTGCAACATTACAGTTTTATTGTAACGAAATTTCAGTAGCTTCAACAATGTAGTGGTGGATCTGTTTTGAGCTTAGGACTACTGATAAGACACTTAGTAAGTGGGTGAACATTTAGGCAGAAGAAGATACTGAATTTATGAATGAAACTGAAGGACAAAAAAAATGTATAGTTCAGGTTCTTATGTTTCAGTCTGCAGCTTCTGAAATTTTGTGTTTTCTGTAACGAACTTCTCAGGGATAATATAGGAACTGTTTTTGGCTGGGTAATCTATCTAAGAACCTGGTAACCCTCTAGACTAAGCGTAAGCAAGATAGGAGAGTCACAGAAAACTGATAGCACATAATTAGGGAAGGAAGAAGTAGAGGAGTACAGAAATGCAGTTTCGATTCAGCGGTTTTCGTTTCTACTAAAGGAATTTCAGAACAGTAGCTCTTGCTGTCTTGGGTCTGTTCTAGAATTAAAATTGTATTAGGATCTTAACTAAGTAACTAAACAAGTACTAGGAGATAGGTTAGAAAGCAGAAAGAAAACAATGGAGGAGAATATAACAGTTTCGGATTTTGGTTTCTGAAATCCTTTAATCCAGTTAAGATAAGTCCGGTGGCAATAACAATATTGTCATGGGTTGGTAATGAGGTTAATACTTGTTTTAACACTAACTAAGTGAGTAGACAATCTAGGGGAAAACCAGAAACCTACCTCGTGAACAAACAGAAAAAAAAATTAGAAGAGGAGTTACCAATGTGTGCTTTCTGTTTTCAGTTCTGCAACATTCAAGTTCTGAGTGGGGAGTTTTTCAGAGGGTTGATCATGTTGTTGTGGATCAGTCTTGGAGTTGTAATCTCGACTAAGACACTTAAGCCATGTGGGGTAAACAGAAAATAGACTAAAAGAACAGAAGAAACCACTAGTAGAAAAATTTCACAGCAGTTCAATTTTCAAGTGTGATTAGCTTCTGTTTCTGTACAGAGGATTAAGTGAGTGTTTGTTGGAGTAATTTTGAGTTTAAAATGGAGATAGAACACTTAACTGAGTAGGAGGTACTTAGGGATAAATTGAAAGATCAGATTAATACACAACAGAAAAGATTATAACAGTAGAAGAATGTAATAACCTGATTTCCTGTTTCAATCCACTTCAGTTTTTGTAGTTTTCATTGATGACGTTTCTTTATAAACTGCCATAGTAGATATGGGTGGCTGGTGGTGGTTGATGATCAATTCAAAACCTAGCTGATACACTTAAACAAGGTTATAAACAATTAGGACAAGATGGGATCCTAACTGATCAGAGAAGAAGGGAGAAATCAAGAGGAAATGTTTGGTGTGTGTTTCGATTTCAGTAGCATGGTAGCTTCTGTATACTGTGTTACAAGAGTACTGCAAGTGTGATACTAGTGTAGCAATAAACATAAACAAAAAAATAGCTGATAAACATAACTAGGATAGCGAAGGACGTGAAGAAGGTTACACATCAACTAATACACTAAAAGTGAGGATAAACACCAAAACTATGTTGTGGTTTTACAATTTGGGACTTCTGTATAAATGGGTTTTTGGGGTATGTTATGGTCTATATTATCTGGATACTAGGGTTAAAACATTACCCACCCACTTAGCCAAGGAGAGAATACATTTTAGACAAGTTAAATCTATCTTATAGAAACATGTTACCCGGTTGACGCTTAAAGGCTCTAAAACATTAGCTAGGACAAAGGACTTAGTTAACGTGTAAAATAAAGATGTGAATGTCCTAGGAGCAAGATAAGCCTAGGATTAATACTTGGGGAAGTTCCAAGGTTTAAAATAAACTGTATATTCAACGACTCACGTAGGGAATAACCCCCAGTATAAATAAGACAAACTAGAATAAAATGTCGTCACATGAAATCATGGACTGACACATTGTTTTTAATCAGCGTTAGGGTCGTAACGAACGCCGACCAGGAACCCGTGTGTGAGACGACATTGGCCTTCTAATAAGGTATGGACATGTGTGGTTCGTATGTTGCCGTGTTACACGGCTTGTGTGCTGTGTGCTTTGTTTGACAATGACTATAAGACTATACCATGAAATTGGACTGTTTCTTGTGGCTTGCTTATATGCTTGTTATATATCCTTGTGGCATATTACTTGCGCGCACACAGTAGTTTAGTCCCTTTCTCGTTTATGGAACTCGAGACGAACCACAAACGAACTATGAAAACAAAGAAAACTCTATAAGGGGAACTCCTCTCTAAATCATTGAGGACGTACCATGACACCCACTATGGTGTCTGTTCATTAATGATAATGAAGAGCAAGTCTAAATTGGTGGGACACGACGAACCACGTGGACAAACAAAAGAACTATACAAAGAGAAAACTCCTCTCTAACTATAGAGGACCGCTAATGACACCCGCTATGGTGTCGAGAGTATAATGATAATGAAATGAAAAGTACCAACTGGTGAAACACGAGAACAACCCGGGAAGACAACAACTCGGGCCGCGCGGTATGGATGTTCGGGAGTTGGTATCTGCATCAGATCCTTCGACCGTCTATGGTGGAATATGTTTTGGGAGTCCCTGGGTGACCCCACTTTCTCAGCACATCCTGGAGTCTAGAGGTGACTCCGCTTTCTCGACCCTGGGTGTCGGGAATGGGGGAGTGACAAATTGGTGAAGCTTATCCTGGAGTCTAGAGGTGACTCCGCTTTCTCGACCCTGGGTGTCGGGAATGGGGGACTAGCTATGGAGGAGACGTCCTCCAACGTGCGGTGATAAAAGAATTCCCAAACAATCCTTAAAGAAACAAGGAGCGATTAACACCTACATAATGAAGTCTCGGGATCTAATCTATATCCCCTGATTCGGTGCCAGAGAATAAAGGAAAGCTTGTGTAATGGGACCAAGTAAATAAGAAAAATTCACAAATGTGATCATTTAAGAACCAAGGAATGAATAGCACCTACATAATAAAGTCTCGGGATCTAACCTACATCCCCTGACTCGGTGCAAGAGAAGGAAGGAAAAACATGTGTAATGAGAACAGGAAAACAATACGTAATCTCTTGAATGATCCCATAGTGGGGATCGACGGTATAATATATCTGCGCACACGTCCTGTAAATTACTTGATTATTGTTGCTACATTAGCAGCTTATTGTGCTGAGTTACGTGCTTGCAAGTTGTGCTTGGTTGCTTATTGATATTGCTATGTGTATGCTTGGATGTTGGTTGATATTGCTATGCTACCGATGAGTGTGTATGTTATCATGATGTGTTGATGTGTGCTTTACTGCTTTATTAGAGCATGTAAATTGAATTAATAACATTCGACCAAGTAGTCGTGTGGCCCGGCAACATACGGGCTTCACACGTTCATACTCAGCGTAGTTTGCTAAGTCCTTTACACCCAATTTTTTTCAGGTATTGTGCCAGACGGTAACGGAGCGTAGGCGGGATGGCTACCATGGGGGTAGTCCATCGGGCATGACTTTTAAGTTCGTAGTGGCATGTGTAATATATGGGTTGTTATAAAACCCGAGATGTAATTTTTAGTCTATGATTTGGTAATTTTGTTGTAGACACTCGGAACTTGGGAATTGTACTATATGTTGTATATGGTTTTGATAGAGGGCTGTTTCCAGTCATTCAGACCGTAGCTTGATATGGATAGAGTTGTTGTGTCAACCACGTGGGTGGTTGGCGTCTGTAACACCCCCGAATAAAACATCCCTAGAATAAATGAAACGCCCGACGATAATGTAAACTAGCTTGCAGCGGTATAACCTCCATCCGGGGCTTTCTGTAACACCCCCGAATAAAACATCCCTAGAATAAATGAAACGCCCGACGATAATGTAAACTAGCTTGCAACGGTATAACCTCCATCCGGGTGTCACAGACGCCAACCACCCACGTGGTTGACACGACCACTCTTCCAACACCAAGTTACGGTCTGAATGACTAGAATTAAAACCATAACCAAATCCAAGTACAACAGGAAAATACAAGCCCAGTACCGAGAGTCTACATCATAAGTTCTTACTTAAGTTACACAACCGAAACATACAACAAGGGTTTAGTGTTACATAAACACAACTCCTACATTAACCCTACTACACAAAAGTCTTGCCCGTACGGACTACCCCTATGGTAGTCGCCCTTGCCTACTCTCCATCTGTTTCTCGTTTCATACCTGTAAAAATAAAGGACTCAGCAAAACTATGCCGAGTATGAACGTGTGAAGCCCGCATGTTACCGGGCCACACGACTACTTGGTCGAATATTATTAAGTCAATTTTACATGCTACAATAAAGCAGTAAAGCACACATCAGCACATCATGATATCATACACACTCATCGGTAGCATAGCAATATCAAGAAGTAACCAAGCACAACTTGCAAGTAGCATAGCAATATCAATAAGCAGCCAAGCACAACTTGCAAGCACGCAACTCAGCACAATAAGCTACTAATGTAGCAACAACAACCAAGTAATTTATTGGACGTATGCGCAGGTATATTAAACCGTCGATCCTCACTATGGGATCGTTCAAGAGATTACGTATTGTTTTCTTGTTCTCATTACACATGTTTTCCTTTCTTCTCTTGCACCGAGTCAGAGGATGTAGGTTAGATCCCGAGACTTTATTTTGTAGGTGCTATTTATTCCTTGATTCTTAAATGATCACATTTGTGACTTTCTCTTGTTTGCTTGGTCTCATTACACCAGTTTTCCTTTATTCTCTGGCACCGAGTCAGGGGATGTAGATTAGATCCCGAGACTTTATTATGTAGGTGCTAATCGTTCCTTGTTTCTTTAAGGATTATTTGTGAATTCTTTTATCACCGCACGTTGGAGGACGTCTCCTCCATAGCTAGTCCCCCATTCCCGACACCCAGGGTCGAGAAAGCGGAGTCACCTCTAGACTCCAGGATAAGCTCCACCAATTTGTCACTCCCCCATTCCCGACACCTAGGGTCGAGAAAGTGGAGTCATCTCTAGATTCCAGGATGTGCTGAGAAAGTGGGTTCACCCAGGGACACCCAAAACATATTCCACCATAGACGGTCGTAGGATCTGATGCAGATACCAACTCCCGATCATCCATACCGCGCGGCCCGAGCTGTTGTCTTCCCGGGTTGTTCTCGTGTTTCACCAGTTGGTACTCTTCGTTTCATTATCATTATAATCTCGACACCATAGTGGGTGTCATTAGCGGTCCTCTATAGTTAGAGAGGAGTTTTCTCTTTGTATAGTTCTTTTGTTTTGTCTACGTGGTTCATCATGTCTCACCAAAGGAGACTTGCTCTTCATTATCATTAATGAATAGACACCATAGTGGGTGTCATGGTAGTTCTCAATGGTTTAGAGAGGAGTTCCCCTTATAGAGTTTTCTTGGTCTTCATAATTCATAGTAGTTCGTCTCATGTTCCATAAACGAGAAAGGGACTAAACTACTGTGTGCGCGCAAGTAATATGCCACAAGGATATATAACAAGCATATAAGTAAGCGACAAGAAGCAATCCAATTTCATGCTATAGTCTTATAGTCATTGTCAAACAAAGCACACATCACACAAGCCGTGTAACACGGTAACATACGAACCACACATGTCCATACCTGGATCAGAAGCAAGTAGTCTCACACACGGAGTCCTGGTCGAAGTTCGCTACGGCCCTAGCATTAATTACAAACAATGTGTCAGTTTATGATTTCATGTGACAACCTTTGTGACACTCCCCGAATTTATTAATTTATTACCGGGTGTTATTTCCTAGAGAAATCTTCGTTGAATGTTCAACCTTTATTAACCCTTAGGACTTCCCACGTGTTAGACTTTATGTTACTCCTAGGGCATTCACACCCTTATCTTACACGTTAACTAAGTCCTTTGTCCTAGCTACTGTTTTAGAGCATTTAAGCGTCCACCGTGTAACATGTTTCTATAAGATAGATTTAACTTGTCAAAAAGGGTATTCCTTTCTTAGCTAAGTAGTTATGTTTTGAGCTCATTATTTACACAATAACACTCCTCAATCACTTCTAGAACTCCCTTATATTGAAGCTTAAATATTTCCAAACTGAAATAAGGTTCTTGTATATAACCTTATTTATCACACTTTTAATATGTCTAACGGTGTCTAAACTTCCCGAGTTGTTTTGTAAGTTTAGCTAGATGCATTAGAAAGGTTTTGGGTTCAATATAACTCTAACATCACCCTCATAACACCCATGTAACTCAATTATACAGAAACTACATCTTTAACGAAATCTGAGACACAATCTATATATCTCCTCTTGATTCTTGTATCTAGCTAGTTCAACTAATGTTTGATGCTTTCCTACAGAATTTACCCATCCAGCTATGGGTGTTAACACTGTTTTAGACTCAACTAAACACTCACAGACCTTCTACTCTTAAGTACACAGAAACAGCCCAACCTTGACAATTTGAAAATAAAACAAATTGGAACCACATAACTAACAATCTCTCTTTTGTTTCTGTTTTGTAAATTATTAATCTGCCCCCTTTTTTTCTTATCTAACCCAAACGTGTTTATAACCTCACCTAGGAATATTAGAGATGTTTTAAATTGAAATCAGTTCTAAGCACATCCTCAATACACCTACCATATAGTTGTACAGAACTGAAACCAACAACAAAATCTGAGATATAAACTGATATCTCCCCTTGTATCCCTTTTCAGTTTTTTTTTTTCTAATTTTACCCAGTCTTTCTTACAGATTTACCTAATGAATTAGCTATGTTGTGGTCTGTTTAGCAAGAGAACTCAACACACTTATGCTCCTTGTACCTCAGTTAGACAGAGAACAGGTTTACAGAAATCTAAAACAGAAATTGCATTGTCTCTTCCTCATTCCTTTCTAGTTCATTTATCAGTCTTCTAATTTCACCCAATTCCTTTACGGTTCTGCTTATGTGCATTAGTTAGATGTTGGGTCCATTAGCTAGATAATACAACACTCACACACCACTGGTAATTCAGTTACACAGGGACAACTCCTAACTGAAAACTGAAACTAGAATATATATATCTTTATGTTTAACCCTTGATTGTAGTTAGTTATTCTAACTTCTAAATTTTCTCCTCAGTAGTTATAACTTACTCACGTGGTTTAGGGATATTTTAGATTCATTAGCCACCTATTACACTCTTTCTAATCTCTCTGTACACAGCTATACAGAAGACACTAGTTTCAGGAAAACTGGTACTGTAAAAAGAAAACCTGATAACTTCTCTTTGATTTCCTTCTGTTTGTTCATAGATCTGTTTTTACATTTTTCCTCAACGTGTCCCTACTCTTAGCTAGGGGTATTAGCAGGGTTTTAAGCTCAATTTCAGACCCAACCAACACTCTTACTCTCTGCTATAACTCAGCTATACAGAAGCAATTCACCAGTGCAAATCTGAACAGAAACAGCATTGGGTGCATCTCTTGTTTGTCTCCTTCTGTCAGTTTACTAAATTGATTCCTAACCTCCAAAATGAGTGTAGCAACTTAGGTAAACGTGTTAGTACAGACTTGGGTTTATTATCAACTCAACACCACCCTCTTAGGCCAGCTGTAACAGGGTTACTCAGAAAACAACAGATTACAAAAATCTGAATCAACATCGGTGTGGTACTCATTCATTCCTTCCTTTCAGTTTGTTTACCAGTTTCTACTTCCACACAATTTTTGTTATATAGATCTACTTAGAGGTATTAGCTAGATATTGGTCTTATTAACAAGCTTATGTAACACTCTTATGCTCCTGGGATTTCAGTTATACAGAAATCAATGCTTCAGGAAAAACTACAACTGAAATATAAACCTGATGACTCTCCTTTGTTTTCTTTCCGTTTGTTCAAAAACCTGTCTCTCAATCTCTCCCACATTGTCTAGTTATTGAGGTAAGTGTTTTAACAAGATTTTAACCTCAAACACACTGGTAATTCTCCTGAAACTCATTCACACAGAACTAGAGAAACTGAAGAACCCTGAAACACCAACTGATACCTTCTCTTCTATTTTTTTCTGTTTGCTATTAATCTGTCTTTCAATTTATCTCTAAGCTTTTACTTACTTAGTTCAGTGTTCTAGCATGTTTTAACTCAAAGGACAACCCAAGCAACTCGATTAACCCATTGACGCATCCCTATACTGAAACTCCAGAATCTGCATAAACTGATATACTCTCCTCGCCTGTTTCCTCTCTATTCTTTCAATCTTACCCAAGTACTCCCCTACTTAATGGCTTTGTCGAGGTTTTTGGACTCCAACCCATCCCAACACAACTTGTTAATCCTACAGAAAACTGCTTGTACTGAGACACGAAAATTCCAAAAACTGCAAAACTGAAACATAGACGCAACAAACTGAAACTTGAACTTGTATTTTTTTTGTCCTTCTGTTTCATTCGTTGGTTTGGTACCTACTTCCTCCACGTTATCTAACTACTTAGTTATCATTCTAATGCAGTTTCAATCCCTCCAACAACACAAGGCAGCAAGGACTTGCCTCTGAAAAACTATTATCCAGAACTGAGAATGACACTGTAAAACTTGAGACATGGTACTGATGTTTATTTTTCTGTTATTAAATATGTTTTCTGTTTACCCCAACTTGCTTACCCATTTAGTTAAATAGTTTACCCAGTTAGTTTCTCGTCTTATCAGGATTTTAACTTCATAACAAACCCAAAACAGCCAGGGCTATACCCCTGAAAAACTCCTACATGAAATCTGTAGCACTGAAAGAAACTGAAGCAGAACTGATATAACCTCTTCTATGTTGTCTCACAGTTAGTGCATTTGGTTTATTTTTTTTCTAATTATCCTGAAATGTTTATAGCATACTTAAGTGTATTTGGAGTATTTCAGGTTCATTAACAACTAATACAACCACTTCTACTCCCCTGTACAAAGTTATACCGTACTGAAGATGTGAGAACTGAACCGAAATTGGTATGACTCTATTTCTAACTTTTCTTTCTATTACTTAGTTCCTGTTTTAATACGTTGGCTGATCTCCCCTCCCTCTACCCAATTTGTTACTAATTAAGCAAGCGTGTTAGCCAGGCTCTAGATTTATTCCCTAGCCATACAATCTTTATGATGCCTCTGAAATGTGAATATACAGAGAAACAGACGTTACATGATTTTGAAATTGCGATAACAACTTCACTTGACAGGTTTGTTTTTCTCTGGGTTTCTGATCACGTAATCAGTTTAGGAAATAACTCACCACTGATGTATCTTAGCTGATTTCCCTTGCTGATCTTTGGCACACTATGACACTCCCTGCGCCTTGATCACTCGACAGTATCTGAGGGAAACTACCCATAAGTCAGGAGCTGTTAAACCAGAGAAGTAGATTGTGTAGAAACCGTTTAGGTGTTTACCTTGTTATGTTTTTTTTTCTTTGAGTCAGCAGTGGCTGTTGTTCGTGGGGTTTTGAGACACTCTTCACGGGTTAAGCTTCCAGACGAAGTTAAACAAGGAAGGAGGAGGTAATGGGTTAGACAGTAGTACGTGAAAACAGGGAAGAATAAGAGAACTGAGACAGCAGGATTTTCCTCTTTTAAGGGGGGTAAGCGCGTTTTGTTTTGTATGTGTGTTGATTTATTATGATGTATTCCTACAACCACTCGTGGTTGGTTGGTAGGTTTGTGTGTTTGGATTGTGTGTGGGAATGTTATGTACGCTATGTATGAATGAATGTTGTGTGCCATGGTTTGCACTTTAGCATATTATATGCTCTGTATGAATGAACATTGTGTGCCTTGACTTGCACTTTGACATGATATACACATTGCTAGCTCCTTGGTGTACTAAGAGAACTTGTGTGAAGCCACTGATGTGGCACAGTGCTTAGAGGCACCGAGCATTATAATTATGGACTTAATCCTTTGGGTATCGATAATGAATGCGGGACTAGATCCCTAAGATTACTAGGAGTGGAAAATATAAGTTAAGGAAGTAAGACTTCGGGACGAAGTCTCTTTTAAGGGGGGTAAGTTGAAATACCCCTGAACATTAAAACGCATAAAATCATAACGCGTTTTATAATTCGGACATAAAGTAATGTACGAACAATTAAATCTAATATATGTATATATGTACGAATACGAAAAATACACGTACGTAACGTTACGACATTGTAACATTGTAAATAGGTGACAATAACGTCGCATAACTTCGTTACAAAAAAATATATAATGACACGATGTAATATGTAGACGTATATACATCGTAACGTTGTAAATAAGGGACGATAACGCCGCATAACCGCGTTACAAAAAAAATATAGAATCACATGATATAATATATAGTCGTACATATATAAATAATCATGTATAACCTATAAAAAAAAGAAGAAAGAAAAAAAAGGAGCAAAGACGTTCCCGCTGAGGTTCGAACCCCGCACCTCCCGTATACTCCCTAAACGTCTTAACCGGATGAGCTGTGCTCAAATTCACTACTATACACTAACGAATTAAAACTAGTAGTACCAAGGTCTCTAGAATAAACCAAAAAAAAAGAAAAGAAAAGAGAAACAATCACGTTCTTCCTACCTGGGTTCGGTGATCATCGACAAATCAGGAAGAAAATACCCACACAGATCACGCACATTTCCTGGTTCTGTCTGAGGACAAAGAACAAAATCCAAACTAGAATAGTCTTGTTCTTCCTCGGTATTGCTCCTGTCCAACACAAACTATTCAACAGCATAAGTATACTGTCGGTTGCGGTACTTGGGAGAATAAGACAGAGAGGGATGGCGCACCACCCCCCCATAGCCGCTTATGGGTAAACTGTGATTAAGATACTCACTAACAATTGCAATTAATAAACCGATCTAGCCATTACCTCCTTCCACTCACTGCGGTGTATGTGCGAGTTCAAAAAAAAAAAAACAGAAAGCTGCCTGCTCCTGCTCCTCTAGTTCCTACGCATGGTATGGTTGAAGTTACCCCATTCATATCCCACTAAATCTTGTCACTCTCTCCCAATTACCTCATGCCCTGTACAAGTTCAGAGGAGGAGTTCTGATTTCTCGTAAATGCAAGACCATGTGTTGTGTCCTGATCTGGAAAGTCTGGCGCAATATTAGCTCAAACAGCAAGGAAAATCAGTATTAAATCCTCCCTTCCTTGCTCATCTACTGTTGTCCGAAAGTTATCCCTTCCTCTCCTTCTCTTCATGCATGAGCTCCTCTAGGAATGGTTCCTGGTAGTGTGTTGAGAATCCTCAAGAAACCCACTCCAGTTTTGAGTTCCCAGCACAAGGTAGTAATACTCAAAACTAATCTGCATCACTTCTGTTTTTCTTCCTCTGTTAAATTCTGTCCAAAAGTCTCATCAGATGACTTCCTTCCCATCTTACTCTTCACGCATGGAATCCTTTGGAAATGGTTCTTGAAGAGTGCCAAAAGTCCCCCCAAGAATCCACTCCATTCTTTCTCAAGTCTAACGCAAGGTAAATGTTACCGGTTTGTATCTCTCACATCAGTTTTCTTTCCTTGCTGCTTCTGTCTGAAAATTTCTACTCAAGCCACTTTGATCCTTCTCAGTTTCTTTTTGCACGCCAGAGCTCTCATGCTAAATACTGATGAAGTTTTGGAAATTCTGTAACCAATCCTCTCCAAGGTCTCTCCAAGGTAAGACCATGAAACCAGAGAAAAAAATCTGGTTGTTTGAGTCCTTGACTCTTCTGCTTTACTTTTTATTTTTGTCCGAAAAACCTGGTGAATTGACTCCTGCTTCCCATCTGCTCTTGTGTGTGCTTTCCCTTGCTAAAACACTTCAGGAAGTGTGCCAAAGACCTCCTGGAAACTAGCCCAAATACACTTGAATATCAATCCAAGCGTGCAGGTATCCCTCTTGGGAGTGCGACACCAATCATTCCTGGATAAACCTCTAAGGTAAAACTCTTCAACCATGCGTAGAATTCTGTTCTAAATCCCCTTGCTGATTCCTGAAGTATCTGAGATTCATGAGTGAGATGGTTCTAAATTAAACCCGACACTGAGTATATATTGCCTGTGAGTATTGAGTGAAACTGGAAAGAAGAAAAAGAGGTTGAATCAAACACTAATTATCAGTTCCGTCTTCATATAGCAGCAAAAAAAATCTGGTAAGATATACAATGATTATAAAAAAAAACTATCAGATTATGATAGTAATAAAGCAAAGTGAGGATTTGCTGGAGGATTTAGTAAAATGTGCTGCAGTAGTGGTATCTGCAGATATTTTGTAAACAACTGATAGCTGCAGTCAGGAAAACAGGAAGTTGCAGCTTGTAAGCAACATAAATAAGTTTGGAACAAACTTCTCACAATTTACTGATGTTTAAATGGATCTGTTTCCAGTTTGCAGATTATGTAAAGAACTCAGAGGGATGTTCCTTGTTGATTTGAGCTTGGTTTGAGTTTAAGACTATACCAAATACTTAACTAGGATCCTGAATAAACAAAACCAAAGGAAGCAGTTTCATGTTTCCGTCCTAGTTTATTTGGACGTTTCTGTAACATGAGCAAGATTGATTTTGGGTCTGTTTTAAATTCAAAAGCTGTATAAACCACTTAACCAAGGGAGTCGATAGGGTGAGGAAAACTGGAAGTCAAGTCAAAAACATAGAAATGAGGTAAAGAGGTTACACCAGTTTTCAGTTCCTGATTTCTGCAACATTACAGTTTTATTGTAACGAAATTTCAGTAGCTTCAACAATGTAGTGGTGGATCTGTTTTGAGCTTAGGACTACTGATAAGACACTTAGTAAGTGGGTGAACATTTAGGCAGAAGAAGATACCGAATTTATGAATGAAACTGAAGGACAAAAAAAATGTATAGTTCAGGTTCTTATGTTTCAGTCTGCAGCTTCTGAAATTTTGTGTTTTCTGTAACGAACTTCTTAGGGATAATATAGGAACTGTTTTTGGCTGGGTAATCTATCTAAGAACCTGGTAACCCTCTAGACTAAGCATAAGCAAGATAGGAGAGTCACAGAAAACTGATAGCACATAATTAGGGAAGGAAGAAGTAGAGGAGTACAGAAATGCAGTTTCGATTCAGCGGTTTTCGTTTCTACTAAAGGAATTTCAGAACAGTAGCTCTTGCTGCCTTGGGTATGTTCTAGAATTAAAATTGTATTAGGATCTTAACTAAGTAACTAAACAAGTACTAGGATATAGGTTAGAAAGCAGAAAGAAAACAACGGAGGAGAATATAACAGTTTCGGATTTCGGTTTCTGAAATCCTTTAATCCAGTTAAGATAAGTCCGGTGGCAATAACAATATTGTCATGGGTTGGTAATGAGGTTAAGCCTTGTTTTAACACTAAATAAGTGAGTAGACAATCTAGGGGAAAACCAGAAACCTACCTCGTGAGCAAACAGAAAAAAAAATTAGAAGAGGAGTTACCAATGTGTGCTTTCTGTTTTCAGTTTTGCAACATTCAAGTTCTGAATGGGGAGTTTTTCAGAGGGTTGATCATGTTGTTGTGGATCAGTCTTGGAGTTATAATCTCGACTAAGACACTTAAGCCATGTGGGGTAAACATAAAATAGACTAAAAGAACAGAAGGAACCACTAGCAGAAAAATTTCACAGTAGTTCAATTTTCAAGTGTGATTAGCTTCTGTTTCTGTACAGAGGATTAAGTGAGTGTTTGTTGGAGTAATTTTGAGTTTAAAATGGAGACAGGAAACTTAACTGAGTAGGAGGTACTTAGGGATAAATTGAAAGATCAGATTAATACACAACAGAAAAGATTATAACAGTAGAAGAATGTAATAACCTGATTTCCTGTTTCAATCCACTTCAGTTTTTGTAGTTTTCATTGATGACGTTTCTGCCATAGTAGATATGGGTGGCTGGTGGTGGTTGATGATCAATTCAAAACCTAGCTGATACACTTAAACAAGGTTATAAACAATTAGGACAAGATGGGATCCTAACTGATCAGAGAAGAAGGGAGAAATCAAGAGGAAATGTTTGGTGTGTGTTTCGATTTCAGTTGCATGGTAGCTTCGGTATACTGTGTTACAAGAGTACTGCAAGTGTGATACTAGTGTAGCAATAAACATAAACAAAAAAATAGCTGATAAACATAACTAGGATAGCAAAGGACGTGAAGAAGGTTACACATCAACTAATACACTAAAAGTGAGGATAAACACCAAAACTATGTTATGGTTTTACAATTTGGGACTTCTGTATAAATGGGTTTTTGGGGTATGTTATGGTCTATATTATCTGGATACTAGGGTTAAAACATTACCCACCCACTTAGCCAAGGAGAGAATACATTTTAGACAAGTTAAATCTATCTTATAGAAACATGTTACCCGGTTGACGCTTAAAGGCTCTAAAACATTAGCTAGGACAAAGGACTTAGTTAACGTGTAAAATAAAGATGTGAATGTCCTAGGAGCAAGATAAGCCTAGGATTAATACTTGGGAAGTTCCAAGGTTTAAAATAAACTGTACATTCAACGACTCACGTAGGGAATAACCCCCGGTATAAATAAGATAAACTAGAATAAAATGTCGTCACATGAAATCATGGACTGACACATTGTTCTTAATCAGCGTAGGGTCGTAACGAACGCCGACCAGGAACCCGTGTGTGAGACGACATTGGCCTTCTAATAAGGTATGGACATGTGTGGTTTGTATGTTGCCGTGTTACACGGCTTGTGTGCTGTGTGCTTTGTTTGACAATGACTATAAGACTATACCATGAAATTGGACTGTTTCTTGTGGCTTGCTTATATGCTTGTTATATATCCTTGTGGCATATTACTTGCGCACACACAGTAGTTTAGTCCCTTTCTCGTTTATGGAACTCGAGACGAACCACAAACGAACTATGAATACAAAGAAAACTCTATAAGGGGAACTCCTCTCTAAATCATTGAGGACGTACCATGACACCCACTGTGGTGTCTGTTCATTAATGATAATGAAGCGCAAGTCTAAATTGGTGGGACACGACGAACCACGTGGACAAACAAAAGAACTATATAAAGAGAAAACTCCTCTCTAACTATAGAGGACCGCTAATGACACCCACTATGGTGTCGAGAGTATAATGATAATGAAACGAAAATTACCAACTGGTGAAACACGAGAACAACCCGGGAAGACAAAAGCTCGGGCCGCGCGGTATGGATGTTCGGGAGTTTGTATCTGCATCAGATCCTTCGACCGTCTATGGTGGAATATGTTTTGGGAGTCCCTGGGTGACCCCACTTTCTCAGCACATCCTGGAGTCCAGAGGTGACTCCGCTTTCTCGACCCTGGGTGTCGGGAATGGGGGAGTGACAAATTGGTGAAGCTTATCCTGGAGTCTAGAGGTGACTCCGCTTTCTCGACCCTGGGTGTCGGGAATGGGGGACTAGCTATGGAGGAGATGTCCTCCAACGTGCGGTGATAAAAGAATTCCCAAACAATCCTTAAAGAAACAAGGAGCGATTAGCACCTACATAATGAAGTCTCGGGATCTAACCTATATCCCCTGATTCGGTGCCAGAGAATAAAGGAAAGCTTGTGTAATGGGACCAAGCAAATAAGAAAAATTCACAAATGTGATCATTTAAGAACCAAGGAATGAATAGCACCTACATAATAAAGTCTCGGGATCTAACCTACATCCCCTGACTCGGTGCAAGAGAAGGAAGGAAAAACATGTGTAATGAGAACAGGAAAACAATACGTAATCTCTTGAATGATCCCATAGTGGGGATCGACGGTATAATATATCTGCGCACACGTCCTATAAATTACTTGATTGTTGTTGCTACATTAGCAGCTTATTGTGCTGAGTTTGCGTGCTTGCAAGTTGTGCTTGGTTGCTTATTGATATTGCTATGTGTATGCTTGGATGTTGGTTGATATTGCTATGCTACCGATGAGTGTGTATGTTATCATGATGTGTGCTTTACTGCTTTATTAGAGCATGTAAATTGAATTAATAATATTCGACCAAGTAGTCGTGTGGCCCGGCAACATACGGGCTTCACACGTTCATACTCAGCGTAGTTTGTTGAGTCCTTTACACCCAATTTTTTTCAGGTATTGTGCCAGACGGTAACGGAGCGTAGGCGGGATGGCTACCATGGGGGTAGTCCATCGGGGCATGACTTTTAAGTTCGTAGTGGCATGTGTAATATATGGGTTGTTATAAAACCCGAGATGTAATTCTTAGTCTATGATTTGGTAATTTTGTTGTAGACACTCGGAACTTGGGAATTGTACTATATGTTGTATATGGTTTTGATAGAGGGCTGTTTCCAGTCATTCAGACCGTAGCTTGATATGGATAGAGTTGTTGTGTCAACCACGTGGGTGGTTGGCGTCTGTGACACCCGGATGGAGGTTATACCGCTGCAAGCTAGTTTACATTATCGTCGGGCGTTTCATTTATTCTAGGGATGTTTTATTCGGGGGTGTTACATGTCCAAATAGTAAACAGGACGGTCAATTCAGGACGGAGGGTGTATAATACTGCCCTATAGAATGTTGGGCGATATGAGCCAGATAGTAAGCGACAAAGTAGTTAATGCCAAAGATCTCTAAGAGAGGAGATCACAATTAGGCTGTTTTACATATTCTCATCAGTAGGAAGATAAACTAGGGATGAAATCAGTTAAAATTGAGCAAAAATACTCATATTAGAATCCTATCTCATATTCTAGGCCAAGCCATAAAACTCCTCATGTAGAAAGACGATAAATGTTCAGTTTATGCATTCATCTTTTATTCTCATATCTGATCGAGGAATAGAAAATAGATCAAGAAGCTTCAAGCAAAAAATTAGATTCATATTTGTAAAAGCTGATAGCTGGAGATAAACTCGGTAACAACAACATATTGACAGAATTTAAGTACTTGAACACTTACTGACTAAATTTTAAAAGATCATCATTATAGTGGTCTAAATAGGAGAGTTTAAGAAAAACTCACTCCACATTCTTTCTATCAGACCGCTAGTTGGGATCGAAAATAGACTTGGATGTGCGTTTTGGAATACTAAAGCTTACGACAGATTGCTTTAATCAATCGTAAATCAAAAGTGTCTCTATATCCTAAATGAAACTTATTATAATGATAAGGGCAAAAAGCATCAGCACAGGTTATTTAACAGATATTTTAAGTTAAATGTTACTCATGCTAGTTGTGTAAGTACTTGAATCGTATTTTAAAAGTGTAAATTTTGAGGAAAGACAATCACACTTTAACAGATCACAGATATTTAAGCTAGTTCTTTCAAGATTAATGGACTTATCTCAGTTTTTAGCTTTGGACGTTCCTTCTGTTTGATTTGTCGTCATTGTTTGTCTAATCACGACTTCTGCTTCAAGGGATTTGTGCCCAGGCCTGAGGGGAGCGATAGGGCTTGAACCGTGATGCCGATGCTATGCCTAGCCTTAAAGCAAGGTTGGGATGCCGCATTCGCCACTGATGCTTTGCTTGCTCCTGACCCCTTGCCTGAATGCTGAAGGACGTCGCCCGATTCGAAAGACATCGCCCGGTCACTCGGAAGACGTCGACCGGTCGCTCGAAGGACGTTAGCCGGTTACTTTGAAAGATGTTGACCGGTTGCTCGTCGGTCATCGCCCGGTCGAGGAAGTTGCCTGGTGTCGTCTGATCTCATCGCCGATCTTTGTTTCTACCTTGTGATGCACATCTCAACTAGGATGGCGCCCCGGTCTGGAATTAAGGATGCCGATTGAGGATGTCGCCCGATCTCAAGATCAAGCCAAATCGATGTTACACCTGGTGATAACCAAAGCTTCTTTACACATCGGATCATCTTCGACCTATGGTCACTGAATAGCAACGCTTCTTTTCTTTGAAGCAGGATCGCAACAATTTCTATACTATTGATCGTTTTTATTCCTGAGATTTTTCCAATCGATCAATTAGAGAACGTATAGAGGATTTTGAGTCAAGCGCTTGATGGCCTTTAATTGGATCAGACTATTCATCTATTGACAACCATAGATGCACACTACTTTCTCGTAGATGACTTCCTCAATCCTTTATTTTGAATGATGTCACGAGGACCATGAATATGCAAGGTTTGAGACTCGGAATGGTCTTTGCGTTGTTTTCTGCTTTCTTCTGAACATTGATGTTCTCGGCTTCGATCGTGATCTTGCTAACATTTGAGATCCCGATTCATTTTTCACTACTTCTCTAAACTTCCTCTTCCTTCTTGATCTGAATTGATCGGCCAGGATTATTCATCGCTCCATTGAGGTCTTCCTGTCCTTTGCGAGCTCCAACTTCGATCGATCCTTGCCTATTCGAGGAACTCAAACTTCCGATTCCAATTTCATGCCAGAATTTCCTTCGGATACTGCCGTAGTGACATCTCGATGAACTGAGACATTCTTCTTCGCTTTGATGATTCGTGACCTGTGGAGGTTGAATCGTGGTTACCTTTCGGCTGTTCGATTCCCACAGATGGTGCCAAATGAAATGGTATCAACTCGTTCTATCTATGGAACATGGAGAAGTATAGTGGTTCTATCAATAATCCGGCCTATCCACTTCTAGACAGAGTATTTATTCATTTCTTTGGTTACAACTCGAGAGAGCTTTCTTGGGGAGAGCCCTCTCTCTTTCTAACTTGTCCCCTTACAAATGAGCCCCCTACTTCTATTTCTATGGCCAGGTTTACCTTTTAGCCCCTATACATGCGGTACTATTATA
This sequence comes from Limonium bicolor, assembly GCA_023374045.1. Classification (NCBI taxonomy): domain Eukaryota; kingdom Viridiplantae; phylum Streptophyta; class Magnoliopsida; order Caryophyllales; family Plumbaginaceae; genus Limonium; species Limonium bicolor. Next base: position 267,565,677 of record CM041779.1, read on the forward strand.
TTTATATAACTGTTAGCTTCTTTATCAATAATCTTTCCGGACTGAGATACTGCTTCCGCACTGGACCAATTCTTCCGGGTCATCCCTTCAGGTAACAACCCTACCGGTAGCGGGTCTTCCGGTAGCAGGCCTTCCGGTAGCAGGCCTTCAGGTAATAAGTCTTCCGGTAATAAGCCTTACGGTAAAGGTCCTTTAGGCGGTAGTCCTACCGGTAGAACCCTTTGGTAGCAACCTTACCGGTAGAACCCTCTGGTAGCCACCTTACCGGTAGAACCCTCTGGTAGCAACCTTACCGGTAGAACCCTTTTGGTAGATCCTTCCGGTAGACACCGTGACTTTTTAGCCATGGTATATTTCATACCATTACAATGACCAACAAGTTTATTTTCTCAGTCTGGTGGATCATGCGTGTCTCAAGTGTTTGGAATAACTTTAGATAGAGCTAAGGTACCGTCGATGTAGTACTGATTATACATGTGGATATGTAGAAGCGTGTGTCATTACCATCACGATGAAATTACCGTGTGCATGTTGGATGTATGAAGTCTTTATGATTGCCCAAAAAATTCCAGTTGAAAAAGTGCACATACTTTGGCAAACACTGACATATGAGCCTGATGATGAGTGTATTACACCTGAAAAACAGACGAAGAGTCATACACTATCGATGAACAATACACATGCATTGGCCCGTGGTTCGAAGATCTCTACCAGCAGTTTGACCCAGACCAACTTGAACAAGCCTTCAACAGTTAGAAGCCACTGTGGGAGCCCAAGGACGATCACATCAGGTTAGAGCCACCAGAAGTAAGTGTGCCTAAGGGGATACCGCACAAGAAGAGGCCTAGCCTAAAAAAGAAGTCTGAACATGAACATGTTGGCTTAGGAAACAAGGTCTGTCAATGCATCATAGTCAATCTCAACGAGGGCCGACAATGCCGGAAAGTCAATATGAACAAGGGTTGTCGATGCAACAAAAGTCAATCTCAACGATGGTCTCGATGTAGCAAAGTCAATGTGTTACACCCAAAATGTTTACCATCCTAGAAAAGAGTATCTAAAAGGGTAGTTAGTTCAAATGGCAATGATTCCTGGTTCGATCGGCACATTTCGGAGTGCCAGGGACAGCTAGGTCAGCTTCAGGGGCATTTTCGTAATTTTCAAAGGCTCCTAAGCCCTCTATAAGCTTTCTCTCTCCACCGAAAGTGGCTCAAATCTATTCTAAATACTTTGAGATTTTAACCCATGATAGAGGATGACATTCAGAGCATAACGGTGTTGGAATTCTGATTTTTCAAAGATTCAATAATTTTCTAGTAATTTATGATTGAATCTAACGAGAAATTGAATTTAAAAATATTCCAATATCCAAAAAATTTGATTCCACCTTGGAAAAATTAGAAATATCGTCCTTTACCCATGTTTAAAGTTTCATAGTCAAATTTCTTTTAGAAACCTTTGAGCTAAAATGTCAATAAATCTTAGTTTTTATTAGATTTTTCTATATTTAAGGAAGTCTACATAAGGAACCTTATCCCTTTATCAAATAAGAGCTCCAAGAACCCTAGATCATTAGCAAGCACGACCGTCATAACTCTCTCTTGTTTTTGCACTCTCGACCCCCAAAATCACACCAAAACTCTCTCGAAATCAACACCTAAACACGTTTTTCAACTCCCACCACTTCAACAATCATCAAACCACCATCAAACCACCACCAAAATGTGAAGAACACCGTCTACAATCAATAGTCAGAAGCCAGGCTCGAACGCAATCCAGAACCGACTTCAACGGAGCCCCGAAAGAATCCCGACATGAAGAGTTTCATTGATCTAGGAGCCAAAACAGGTTGTAATCAAAGTTTTCCGAAACCCTATGACTTCATTAGTCTTCTATAAAATTTTGGGCACAAAATAACCTTTTACAGCTTCCGATTTACCATTTGTTTAAGTTTCGTCCTACTTACTTGTTTGCTAAGTTTCATGCTTAATTCGATGTCAAATTGAGTACTTTTGAGTTCTAACATATTGGAAATCTTTCAGGCTACACACCCATAAAATTTGAGCCTAAAACACCACCAGGATCCCCCAGAACGCCACCGGCGGACAGCTTGTCCGAGGTCCCGGACGGCTTGTCTGAGGCCACGGATGCCCCTGGACCGCGGCGGGAATTAACTTTTTAAATGTTTTAGAGCCCGTTCAGACTTTTCCCTCAAACGCGGCTATACCTGCGAAATAATTAAGTTGTCCATGGTTAACATATTATGAGTTGACATGTGTTGTGTGGTTACACTTACAACCACTAATAAATTGACATGTGGATTGCTAAATTCAAAAAGAGGAGATTAATCTCCAAAATGTCACCAACGAATGCACCCTTTGGGTTTTCGAAACAATGTCCGGGCCCACGGACGTCCTGTCCGTGGCCCCGAATTTTTCAAAATTTCGCTTTCCTTTAAATTTAACTTTTCTGTATAACTAGGTTAACTAGGGTCCGTGGGTTCAGACAGTAGGTTTGTGGCCACGGACGGAAACAAAATTCAACCTAATTCTGCCTCCGAAACTCTAGTTTAGGTAATTTTAATTTCCATTTTTGTTTTCTGTCAAAAAATGCTAAAAAATTTAAAAAAATCAGAAGCTTGCGCATTTAGGTTAAAACGACTTCGTAATAAGCCGTAAATAAACCAAGTAGAGGAAAAACGACTTCGAGGGGTAATGAAAGTAATTTGAACCCTAATTAAGTCGAATATCAAGCCCCCGAACCTGAACTCTCCTTTCATAATATGATCTAGGTAATAATTAGGTGGCGACTCATAATAGGTTCCAGTGAGCTAACTTAGGTTTTAATAATTATGGTTATATGACTTAGTTATTAAACTTAGGTTATAAGAGGATCTAAAACCCAATCAGATCCTAATCAACTCGAATCAACATAGGATAGGGTTTAAAAATCGAGGCTCATAGAATGGCGACTCTGCTGGGGACAAATTCTTAATTTTAACTTATTTAATTTTAAGAAAGAGGGCTTAACTTGAAATTGTTTATTACGCCTTTTATTACATTGTTTGTTTACTTTCGTGCGCAATTAACTTTCTACACCTTTGCATCATATGAGAGCGAGGGTCCACGCAAGCCGATTTCACCCCAGCACCCGCCTTAGGGTCCCCTGACAGGGAATCACACCTTTTAAGGTGATGTGAACAAGTGGGAGAAAAGAGAAGGATGTCTTCTAACCACATCCCCTTAATACTTGGCTTTAGCCCCAAGGATTTTCCTGGCAGTGTCTTTACCTAGCCTTGTTTGGTCATTAAAAGACCTGACCGTAGATGCACACCTTTAGGTGATGTGAAAAGAATGAGGAAGCCCAAAGAGAATAGCGTGCAAGCCCTATTCCTTTTTAGTGACCTGGGCCCTAGCCCCAAGTACCTCTCCGGATCGATCCATACCCAGTTTGATTAAAGCGTCTAGCAAGGACATGTTGAACTTGTGTGGGCCTTGTTTGCTTGTATGAACGGCCCACTAACCAGCCTAGAAATTGATAGGAGCATTCCCTACACCCGGTTCAGCCCAACGTGAATTTTCGACTTTATTATTTGCGACTCAAAGGCCCTATTTGATTTGAATTCATGATTCTTTTGTTAGGGCTTCAGCCCAAAATCCTAGGCTTAAGTGATTCTTCTTTCAGCCCAATTTGGATAATCCATTTAGTCTTAAACCCACAAAAAGAAGTCCACTTGAACTTGAAATAACTCTCGAATCTTGAAAGAAATAAGGTCTTCCTTTTGAATTCCTTTTCAGCTTAGTAACCATCTTCTCAAACAAAGTTGGGCCCATTTGTGACTTAAGAATCATTCCGGCCCATGCGCCTTATTTCTAAGCCCAAACACATTCCGGACCAGGTGCCAAATTCTCAAAACATTTCATCCTAAGGCCCATTCCAGTCTTGAAATCCCCAAACTTAGATATGGTGTTTAAGTGATAAATTAAGATATAAGAAGGCTAAATAATGCCTTAGAAACATTAAGAAACCATTTTAATCAAAGAAAACATAAGGAAACACCAAAAAAGCAGTTTAAGCAAAAACGTGCTCTAAGCTTGGAGAGACTTGGGTGAGCACCCAAATATCATTCTTAGACCTTAGTAATATCCTAATGGTCATTTTAAACCAATTACCAAAGAAAACCAAGCTTGAAAACAACTTAAAACATAAAATGTGCTTTAAGGAGCCTTAAAGCACATTTTTGAACAATTGTCTTGTAAATGGGTTTTGAGTTGCTAAATGTCCATCATTACTCTTTAATTAACATGTTTTCTAATTAGTATCACATTAGGAAGTCTAAACCAATGGGAAATCAAAAATTTCACAATTATGTGCACTAGTTTGTGAATAGTAACCAAATAGTGCCTAGTTTAGTCTTATGTAAATTTAGTTTAGTTAGTTGGTCAAAAAAGACCATGACTAGCTTAGTTAAAGGGGGTGGCCGGTTTTTAAGGTGATGATTCACCAACATGATCAAATAACAAAAGGAAATAAGAGATAAAGTAAAAGTACTATTTGCTTTAACATAAATATCCCACCTTTACATACCTCTCTCCTCACCTCTTGTAACACCCCATCCAACATTAACACACTTACAATAACTGCAGCGGAAAAGCAAACCTCATCACATTACTTAACTCGTTGGTGTTACACGCCGTTAGCCACCCACGTGGCTAACAAGGCTAATACGTATACATTGTACCGGTCTGATGGGCTAAATTCCCGAGCGACTACACATTATTATCCCTTTCCATTAACAACACAACATACACGTACCTTCCTGCTGTACCGAGTATTTATAAACTGATGCCGATAACAATTTCGGTCTTACTACGCCTACTGTACGTATACAATTTAAATAGTTACCCATGTACCTCGACTACCCCGTCCTACTCTCGAACGGCTCCAGCTCTTGTACCTGAAATAGGAAAAGAGGAGAAAGGGTGGCCCCCAAGGGGCTCAGCACCTTTGCTGGTATGGTAATCCCGCAGCCCACATGCTACCGGGCCACGCACAACTAATTGTCGTCTTAGCATGCGATTGATTATATTTAAATCATGCATGCAACTGTAAACACACAACACATAACATTTTGCCTCAATGGGCTCAACAAACGGATAATACAACCTTACTTGATAAGTCACTCATGGTATTCATTATCCCTAGAGTGTTCCTCCTCTAATGGAGCTACTTCCTTAATAGACGACACTTACCCTTAAATCGGGTTATCCTTAAACGCCTCTTATCACAAACTGGGATTCATTTCCATGATCCACACCCTCCATATCTTACACCATATATCATTCCTCACATAACAAACATAACAGCACTTTTCACGTTTTGACGTGCACATGAAAACATCGCAATAGGAATCGCATTACAACAACATCACATAACATAACGGGAACGGTCCTCTTAGGAACCGACCCAAACATAGTTAATTCACTGGCGAGCCTAGAGAATGGTGTCACTCTCATGGTAAGCTCGTTATACAATAACAACAACACTCATTACCGTCCTAATAGTCAGACGAGTAACTTAAGTTAAGATGGTTCGGGTTGGAGGCCCGAACACACCACACAAACACCTGTTCCCCCTAGACCAATCATAAGTCAGAATAGGAAAGCTTTGGAGTAAGCTTGTGGGAGATTGAAGACCGGGAAAGGAACTCAATCTTATCATACAAGAGGGTCGAACCTGGAATGACAACGACCCCCATCCTCACACGCGTGGCCGGAACATGACCGGACTCCTCACCCCCCATTAGTACATATATACTTATAAATAAGTAGTTAGAGATCCATTATGGAGCCTACCACATCCACACACCATACGGTATCATAACCGAGTTAAGCACACAAGGGAAGTTCACACACTTGCATACAACAACAATATCCAACTAACTCACACATAGCCGTGGTTAGAACGTTCCCAAGGTTTGGGTCGTTAACTCCGAATACCGATCTCTCACGTGTTCCTAGTTCTAGTTAGCTAAGGTTCAACACTTATTTGAGGTTAAACGGTATCGGAGACCAGATACGCCACATAAATGAATTACTATAAACTCATTACATGTTTTAATCTTACAAGGTGGCAAACACTCAGAAAAACACATTGGCATACAAGCCGGTGTAATCCGGTAGGACACAGGTTGTAAGAAAACCATACCTGTCACCGGAGTCCACTTTACCACGTCCACTTATGTTCCTCGAGCAATTCTCGAACACTGTTAACATTACATATACTTTTATTAACATCGGGGTTGCATGATTATTTAATGTCTAATGCTTATAATTTTTCCCCGTTAGTTTAGTTACATAACTTTGCATTTTTAACTTGATTTATTTTCACATTTTATTACAACTTTTCACCTACTTAATTGTCATTAAAACTCACCTAACTTGTCTTAAACAACCTTATAACACCATTAACCATCAATCCCCAATATTACACATCATTTAATAACCTAAAACCATGTTTTTATAGTGGTCCGGGACTTGGTCCTCTTCTTAAGTCCCGGACCATATGCTAACTCAAGTCTCGGCCTTTTAAAATGGGGTGGTCCGGGACCTTATACAAGGCCTAAGTCCCGGACCACATCCTTATGTGACTCTCGGCCTATTTTACACCCCTGGTCCGGGACTTGAACCATGACCTAGGTCCCGGACCAAAGCTACAGACTTGGTAAAATTGCATTTTTCAAACCTTGTTGCATTATTTCTCCACCTCCATTAATTGTATAAACTTACCTAATGTTCCTAGGTATATTCTAATGTCCAAATATCATCTTTAACACTCCTAATTCCATGTTTGACTTGTTACTCAATTTCCACCCAAAATCTCATAACACTTGTAACATTTACATTTGGTTTCCTAAGGGGTGTTTCACCTAAATGACCACCATAACAAAATGTTTTCTCACCATCACAACATCATCTCCCAAGCATCTTCTCTTACAAAACAAATCTTCTTTTTCACACCTTCTTGAATTCCTTTCTCAAAACCTTACCTAAACATCATTCTCTCCTTATTCATCAACATTACCTAAACCTTAAACAAACTTCTCCAAGACTTTAATACATCCTAAAAACATTCATTGAAATTCTAGAACTTCCAAGACAATGCCTAAATCCTTATAGCACCTTAGAACACCTTAATGCATGTTTTCGTCCTTAGTGAAGCATGTATCCATTCCTAACAATTCCTAGTTCACCCAAGTTCATTTAAGCACTTAGAACTCCTTATACATTTTACAAATTTCGCCATGGGTTCTCTTAGCACATCATCTTTCCAAAACTCATAGTTTTCACCACTAAACATTCAAGAACACCTAAATCCATCAAAAACACCATCACACACAAGACTTCACCAAATTTACACTACATCACAATATAGTGCATAATTTAAATTGCTTGGCACTTAGGCCCTTAAATGCATGGCTCTTAGGCCCTTAAATTGCATAAATCTTAAACACTGAATTTCCACAATATATATGCCTTTGACCTGCAAATACATACACCAAGACATATGTTCTTTTACTAGTCTCCTTGAGAACACTTTACTAAGTCATTCACCATTTGCTCTTTAGGTAGTTTCAACAAGCATTATAAGCTCATTTCTCCTAAGGCATTAAACAACATTAGGTTAGCATATTTACCTCTTTTCCACCCAAACTTCTTTCTTGTTTCCTTATAAAACCGGTTAGGTATTTGATTCCTTGTCAAGTTCTAAACAATATACAAACATCATAATGAGTATTCAAGCTTTAAGCTTCATCTCATTGTAAACCCTAATTACATATATTGTTTTAACACATCAAGGTAATTGTTTTACCTTTGAATGGAAAGATAGCTTGAATGAGTATCAAGAGAGGACTCCTCCTAGCCCTTGGAAGATTCAAATGAAGCTAAAACAAGACAAGAGAAGACACCATTACAAGGTGCATTTTCGGCCAACACCAAAAATGAAGGAAATGGAGTTTTCTTTGGTTTTTCCTTACCTTGAAGCAAAGGTGATCAACAAGGCATAAAAATATAAGCTCAAGCTCCTTCCATGGAAGTTCTCCTTGGCACCGAAATGGTGGTTTTGATGATTTGAAAAGACAATGTTGTAGAGCTTGCTCCAACTAAGAGAACGGTAGTCTCGGAATTAAATTCGGAGCATGTAGTCATAAGTTACAAGTGAAGGAAGATGAAGAATGAGATGGTGCTGTTGGAAACCGATGGAGAGAGGAGGAAGAAGATGGCTACCGTGGGAAATGAAAGGAAAGAAGAGAATGAGGAGGTAAGTTTGCTTTTGTTAAGATATTTATTTATAAAGTAAAATAGTACTTTACTTTAAGCTTTACTTTACTTATTTGATTTCTTTTACAAGTTGGTGACTCACACCTTGAAAAACCGTCCCCCATATATTTAGAAGGGTATAACAGTCTTTGTTGACCAATTTAATTACTTATAACAACATATGTTACAAACTAGCTTATAAAAGTTACTATTCATAAAAACAAGGCACATAGAAGTGAAATTTTTGATTTCCCATTGATATAGACTTCCAAATGTGATACTATATAGTACACATGTTAATTAAAGAGTAATGATGGACATCTAGCCATACAATACTCATTTACAAGACAATTTTTCAAAAATGTGCTTTAAGACTCCTTAAAGCACATTTTGTGTTTTAACTTGTTTTCAAGCTTGGTTTTCTTTGGTAGTTGATTTAATATGTTCATTAACATATTTATAAGATATAGGTATGACCATTAGGTCTTATACAAATTTATCCCAAGCTTAGAGCACTTTTAGCCCATATTGACCTTAAGGTATTTATTTATGTTTTGTTTGGTTTAACTGTCTACCAAAGTTTCCTAAGGACTTAATTAGCCTTATTAAATCACAATTGAATATTATTAAGTCTTGGTAGGCTCTTTGGGTCCTAACCAAGTTCACTCATAGCTTTGAGCATGTTTTTGCTCAAGCTGTATCTTAGTGCTTTATTGCATTTACTATAGTTTAAATTGTTCACTGATGTCTCTAAGGCACTTTTTAGCCTTTACATACTATAGTTTAGTATTTAAACCACATATCAAGGTTTGGGGTATTTCAATCTACCCCCCTTAAAAGAACTTCGTCCTCGAAGTTTACACTTCCCACACATCTTGGATTAGAATACGGGGATTACTTATAGAAATAAAACTTCCATTACCAACCACCCTTTACATCCAACCTCGGACTTAACGGTCCGGGCTACATATCCACATTATACATAACCATATCGTAACATACTTACATGATAACCTCGGACTCACGGTCCGGGTACCTTAATAACATTACACTTACATAACAACCCTCAGACTCTCAGGTCTGGGTAACAATACAACAGTTAGACTCATAGGTCTGAATAACATAACACTTTCGAAACTACCACATTAGGACTCAAGGTCTAAAATAATATTTCTTACTCATACCACACAACATGTCTTAGCATGTATAACAAACAGAAATACCTTTTCCATCTCTCCATGGGCTCCAATCCCATGTTGAGTACATATACACTGTGATCCCGCAGAACCCGGTCGCGATGGACACCTTCTGGTCCCCGTTCCTTTGGGAGGTCAAAACAATCACATACATTTTTTTAAAATATACTTCTCATGTCACCGGTCCGAAGACAAAGGCTCATACGTCCTCAGCTCGTGAGCAAGTACTACGAAAATATCCTTTACTAGGTTAAGTATATAAGAGCATCCTTTATTCAAAATATTAATCGACTGTTTTAGAAATACCAATTGAAAATTCTTTTTGAAAACGCAACACAACTCCAAGTCCAATTTATGCTCTTGTATCTTTCTTAACGTGGTTATTTGTGACCACTTACAGGGAGCTTCTAAAGTCATCCAACCCTGATGTGATCAGCATCAGTGTTGAACTATCTTTCCACCCCAATTTGTGTTTGGCTTCCCTTGATCTCATGATAATCAAGTTCCACCTCCCACTTCATTTTCAAGCATCAAGTAATACACACGTTTCCCTTTTTTATATTTTCAATCATTCTAATCATAATCATCACATCTCCAAGGGATAGAACTCCGTCTATCAGTTATCATCCAAATCCAACTTAATTCAAGTTACCTAGGGAATTTAATTCTCATTAGGTTCTATGTCAGTCTCATCCCCTTCATAAATCACAACACTGTATATATATATATATTTATATTTTTATCAAAATACCATACATGGTTTACATTTATACACTGTCGGGGTTTTAGTTCCCCGGGAGTTTCTTTACTCCCTTCCACTTGTACTCTCACACACCACTGTTAACAAAATAAACACACTTCCCACAATGGTATTTGCATCTTCTGTGCGAAATTACCACAATTTAACCATAAATGAATGCGTATGTTTGTATAACACACGCGCCAACCATCATAACAAATTATTTTATGCTATGCACAACACAAATCACGTACACTTGTACGGTAATACACGCTAAGTGGTTTTGCGCTCTACCCCCCCTTAAAAGGGATTACGCCCACGTAATCAATCACTAAACATTGACTTAAAATGCTCTGCCGTCGTGAAGTGTTTTAACTTCCACACGGTCTATTACACAATGGATTCTGATTAGAGGATCTTAACCATACTGGCGGTTTAGTTCCTAAACCAAGAATTCTCATTGGAGTTTGTTTAAACTCTTAGTTGGTTTTGATTCTGGCCTGTTAATTAGCCATTTACTCATATTCACTATGCACATTGTACACTTGACTCACTGGTTCACTAACGTCTGCTGCGCAACTTTGACAACTGTAGGGCTTAGTCTGCCCCATTCATTATTCTCACTGTATTGTACACCTCCCATATAACACATTTATCTTGGTAATAATGGTTTCTCAACCGACGCGTGGTATCTCTTACCGTGAGCGAATTCGGTGAGTTATAAACTTTCTATCCACTTCCATAACAATTGACTGTATATACTGTTATGTATTTCACAATGATTGACCTGTTTCCTTCCGACTTACTGTCGGTTGAGATTGAGCTACTACCTAGTGTGCAGTGCTCTCTCAGCTATTTACAACATTTGGGGTATATTCCATACCGATATTGGCAGTTAATGCTACTGGAGTCACTTACTGTTAATCATATCTCCACATTTGGTTTTGTACAAGCACTCTTTTATTGGTGCGGCCTTGCATTTCCTATGCATCGACCATTATAACATTATTCCTCCACAATTAACATGTTCCCAATTCCTAGCTATCCCACTCGATCATTACTGCGCAAGTGCAATACCAAAACACTCAGTCGTACAGAGTGCAGAGGCGTAAACTCTTGACAGTAAATCTCTCATGCGACTCGCCATGGAATTTACACTGAGTTCCTCATTACATAGTACCTACCACTGGCTTAATGCCCAGTCTGTTTAACTCATAACTGGTCTTATCTGCCACATTATTTTTCAACAACACTTATACAACGGTCGCTTGCTGCGCACCGTGCTCTTACTCATTGCATAACACTAACTTACGTGGTATTTACTGTCACATTAACTTCCACACATATACTTACATTATTCGCATTATGGTTCGTCATTCATTTGGAAGGCTACTGAATGCTCCTTGAGCATTGATCATTCGAGTCACAAGCCGGCATTATTCAGCTCGGTACTTCACTTCATACACACATACTACTAAGCTGACTGCTCTCTTTCAATAATAACATCGTCCATCCTTAACATATTTCTTGAACTTGATTCACATAACTACCGCTCCTGCGGTCTCACAGCATCGAGAGGTATCCCCACTCTTAGTGCAGTGGTTCGTTCTCCACTCTATTCACTTATACAACATAAACTTCTGCAATCAATCTAATTTATATAACATATCTTGCTTATGGCTTATAAGCCTTTTTTGCCTTGAGCTGAGCTCATTGTAGGCTGTCCACACACATGTACTTCTCTGTACAACATTACATGGTCTGGATGTCATATTGGGCTCCATGACAAGGTCGTTGCATCACGTTTCCTTTCATGGGATGCCCCTTAAGATTGTCAGTCCATCTCCTGACAACTTATGTCTAAACTGGGTGTTAGTTTCAACCCTTGTGTTTCTGTCATGTATTTCGTGCAACAATTGTTGATGCGAACACCCTTTAAGGATTGCTCCCGGGTGTTGCTAAGTCATGCCATTATATCTGGTTCACACTTACTGGTATATTCGGTTAGCCACGCCGTTTGCGTTCTTAACTGGTTATTATCTTCTTCTGTGAAGATCAACATTTCCTGATAGTGTAGGTACTTATTCTGGGAGTTTCATCCCGTTCATTGCACATTAATGTGTCCACATGGGGCATCTGCTTGCCATGTACAGGCTGAGTCATCGTTCCAGCTAACATGTGTATCCTTGAGGATCCTTAAGACGTATAAGATGTCTTTACATTACAGTTAGTGCACTTCGCACCTCCTGACTCTTAAGCATTTCGTTGAATGGAATTCACTAATTCCTTTAGTCTCGTTAACTTAACTGAGTTCCTTCGCTTCAACTATTCCTTGTAATCCTTAGCTCTTGTTTAACTCATACTGCTGACCGTAGTACGGAGTCGACTACCTCCCGTGTTCCGGACTCTACTCGTATATATATGTGGGGTACCATGCTGATACATTACTACTTACCCAACTAACCCATAAGTAGGTCTGTCGGGCCCACAAGCTCCTATCGGAGTGCGGTCGTCCCACAATTCAGTTGGTACACTCGTAGTGTCCGTCACACGCCTAGGTGAAGTATTCTGTTGTCAACTCCCTTATATTGTCCCGTGACAATATTCATTCCATGCTTCCCGAACTTAATCGAGGGAAAGTTTATCCATTGTTGAATTCTTATCAATTGCCCTTGGTTTTACTGGTTTGGTTCTTAAAAGAAGGTAGAAAGAGGTATTGGTTTGAAAGAAAATTTGGTTTGAAAAGGGAAGAGTTTGAATAAATCTGGGTTGAAGAAAAAATTCTCATGGTTTTACAATGCCTTCTTGCCTTAACCAAATCTAGCTTCTTGCTGACTGGTGTACTTCCAACTTCAAAGGTCAGGCTGTTAAGCCCTTCCATGGTTATATTGATCACACTTAACTTCGTGGTACTTTACTAAGTACTTTGTAGTGGTTATAAATTTCCCGAACAGCCTTGTTATTGCAGCACTTGCTATAGCAAGTGCGCCATGCTAACTGGCTATCGGTTAAGCACACATGCTGGTTGCGGTATTGTTCTTACTCGCACTATTATCAGTGGCCTCGTTGGCCCTCACTTGATCTTACAGTCTTGACAATAACCCTCTGGGTAACTCCTCACTGTATTCATATGGTAATTATCAACTGGGGTGTCTCTTACTCTTGGAGTCCCCCTTTACTTAGTATCGTATCCTCTTTATAGCCCGTTCCACGCACTTGTCGTGGTTACTGAGACTTGTCTCTTGTTTGGGCACTACGTTGTAGTTCCTTTGTCGGTTGGTATACCGTTGGTGTATCACTTAACAACTGCGGTTCCGTAGACACTTGTCTCGGGTTCCATTAATCCACTTCTTGCCTATTGCATGGTCGGTGCGTTGCAAGCTGGTTAATCTCGACTGCTCTGCATGTCGACCCAGGTTGCCGTAAATTCTATTCTCATTTCACAAAAAATCCTTCATTCTCGCTATTAAATGCGGTTAACGTTGTTCAGATGGAGACCGTCTCCGGATTCCCATTTTTCGGATCTACCGTATGACAGGTTCGCCGTACCCTTAAAGGTACTTAATAACAGCCATACGGGTATTCCCGAGTAAGAGGGACTTCCATCTCTCTGGCGTTGTTTCCAAGTTATGTACAAGGATTGTGGAGGGCGGGATGGATATTGTAGGTTTCCAGTATTCACTGTAGTTCCTTACTAGCGTATCTCTCACGCTATCACTCAAACCTTAACCCAAAGTACTAAATCCTAACTCGGTACTTCCTAAGCTCGGTAATTCAGTCATCAGAGCGATACTTCGCTCTGATACCACTTTTTGTAAAAACCCATCCAACATTAACACACTTACAATAACTGCAGCGGAAAAGCAAACCTCATCACATTACTTAACTCGGGTTGGTGTTACACGCCGTTAGCCACCCACGTGGCTAACAAGGCTAATACGTATACATTGTACCGGTCTGATGGGCTAAATTCCCGAGCGACTACACATTATTATCCCTTTCCATTAACAACACAACATACACGTACCTTCCTGCTGTACCGAGTATTTATAAACTGATGCCATTAACAATTTCGGTCTTACTACGCCTACTGTACGTATACAATTTAAATAGTTACCCATGTACCTCGACTACCCCGTCCTACTCTCGAACGGCTCCAGCTCTTGTACCTGAAATAGGAAAAGAGGAGAAAGGTGGCCCCAAGGGGCTCAGCACCTTTGCTGGTATGGTAATCCCGCAGCCCACATGCTACCGGGCCACGCAACTAATTGTCGTCTTAGCATGCGATTGATTATATTTAAATCATGCATGCAACTGTAAACACACAACACATAACATTTTGCCTCAATGGGCTCAACAAACGGATAATACAACCTTACTTGATAAGTCACTCATGGTATTCATTATCCCTAGAGTGTTCCTCCTCTAATGGAGCTACTTCCTTAATAGACGACACTTACCCTTAAATCGGGTTATCCTTAAACGCCTCTTATCACAAACTGGGATTCATTTCCATGATCCACCCCTCATATCTTACACCATATATCATTCCTCACATAACAAACATAACAGCACTTTTCACGTTTTGACGTGCACATGAAAACATCGCAATAGGAATCGCATTACAACAACATCACATAACATAACGGGGAACGGTCCTCTTAGGAACCGACCCAAACATAGTTAATTCACCGGCGAGCCTAGAGAATGGTGTCACTCTCATGGTAAGCTCGTTATACAACAACAAAACTCATTACCGTCCTAATAGTCGGACGAGTAACTTAAGTTAAGATGGTTCGGGTTGGAGGCCCGAACACACCACACAAACACCTGTTCCCCTAGACCAATCATAAGTCAGAATAGGAAAGCTTTGGAGTAAGCTTTGGGAGATTGAAGACCGGGAAAGGAACTCATCTTATCATACAAGAGGGTCGAACCTGGAATGACAACGACCCCCATCCTCACACGCGTGGCCGGAACATGACCGGGACTCCTCACCCCCCATTAGTACATATATACTTATAAATAAGTAGTTAGAGGTCCATTATGGAGCCTACCACATCCACACACCATACGGTATCATAACCGAGTTAAGCACACAAGGGAAGTTCACACACTTGCATACAACAACAATATCCAACTAACTCACACATAGCCGTGGTTAGAACGTTCCAAGGTTTGGGTCGTTAACTCCGAATACCGATCTCTCACGTGTTCCTAGTTCTAGTTAGCTAAGGTTCAACACTTATTTGAGGTTAAACGATATCGGAGACCAGATGCGCCACATAAATGAATTACTATAAACTCATTACATGTTTTAATCTTACAAGGTGGCAAACACTCAGAAAAACACATTGGCATACAAGCCAGTGTAATCCGGTAGGACACAGGTTGTAAGAAAACCATACCTGTCACCGGAGTCCACTTTACCACGTCCACTTATGTTCCTCGAGCAATTCTCGAACACTGTTAACATTACATATACTTTTATTAACATCGGGGTTGCATGATTATTAATGTCTAATGCTTATAATTTTTCCCCGTTAGTTTAGTTACATAACTTTGCATTTTTAACTTGATTTATTTTCACATTTTATTACAACTTTTCACCTACTTAATTGTCATAAAACTCCTAACTTGTCTAAACAACCTTATAACACCATTAACCATCAATCCCCAATATACACATCATTTAATAACCTAAAACCATGTTTTTATAGTGGTCCGGGACTTGTCCTCTTCTTAAGTCCCGGACCATATGCTAACTCAAGTCTCGGCCTTTTAAAATGGGTGGTCCGGGACCTTATACAAGGCTAAGTCCCGGACCACATCCTTATGTGACTCTCGGCCTATTTTACACCCCGTGTCGGGACTTGAACCATGACCTAGGTCCCGGACCAAAGCTACAGACTTGGTAAATTGCATTTTTCAAACCTTGGCATTATTTCTCCACCTCCATTAATTGTATAAACTTACCTAATGTCCTAGGTATATTCTAATGTCCAAATATCATCTTAACACTCCTAATTCCATGTTTGACTTGTTACTCAATTTCCACCCAAAATCTCATAACACTTGTAACATTTACATTTGGTTTCCTAAGAGGTGTTTCACCTAAATGACCACCATACCAAAATGTTTTCTCACCATCACAACATCATCTCCCAAGCATCTTCTCTTACAAACCAAATCTTCTTTTTCACACCTTCTTGAATTCCTTTCTCAAAACCTTACCTAAACATCATTCTCTCCTTATTCATCAACATTACCTAAACCTTAAACAAACTTCTCCAGACTTTAATACATCCTAAAAACACTCATTGGATTTCTAGAACTTCCAAGACAATGCCTAAATCCTTATAGCACCTTAGAACACCTTAATGCATGTTTTCGTCCTTAGTGAAGCATGTATCCATTCCTAACAATTCCTAGTTCACCCAGTTCATTTAAGCACTTAGAACTCCTTATACATTTTACAAATTTCGCCATGGGTCTCTTAGCACATCATCTTTCCAAAACTCATAGTTTTCACCACTAAACATTCAAGAACACCTAAATCCATCAAAAACACCATCAACAAAAGACTTCACCAAATTTACACTACATCACAATATAGTGCATAATTAAATTGCTTGGCATTAGGCCCTTAAATGCATGGCTCTTAGGCCCTTAAATTGCATAAATCTTAACACTGAATTTCCACAATATATATGCCTTTGACCTGCAAATACATACACCAAGACATATGTTCTTTTACTAGTCTCCTTGAGAACACTTTACTAAGTCATTCACCATTTGCTCTTTAGGTAGTTTCAACAAGCATTATAAGCTCATTTCTCCTAAGGCATTAAACAACATTAGGTTAGCATATTTACCTCTTTTCCACCCAAACTTCTTTCTTGTTTCCTTATAAACCGGTTAGGTATTTGATTCCTTGTCAAGTTCTAAACAATATACAAACATCATAATGAGTATTCAAGCTTTAAGCTTCATCTCATTGTAAACCCTAATTAAATATATTGTTTAACACATCAAGGTAATTGTTTTACCTTTGAATGGAAAGAGAGCTTGAATGAGTATCAAGATAGGACTCATCCTAGCCCTTGGAAGATTCAAATGAAGCTAAAACAAGACAAGAGAAGACACCATTACAAGGTGCATTTTCGGCCAACACCAAAAATGAAGGAAATGGAGTTTTCTTTGGTTTTTCCTTACCTTGAAGCAAAGGTGATCAACAAGGCATAAAAATATAAGCTCAAGCTCCTTCATGGAAGTTCTCCTTGGCACCGAAATGGTGGTTTTGATGATTTGAAAAGACAATGTTGTAGAGCTTGCTCCAACTAGAGAACGGTAGTCTCGGAATTAAATTCGGAGCATGGAGTCATAAGTTACAAGTGAAGGAAGATGAAGAATGAGATGGTGCTGTTGGAAACCGATGGAGAGAGGAGGAAGAAGATGGGTACCGTGGGAAATGAAAGGAAAGAAGAGAATGAGGAGGTAAGTTTGCTTTTGTTAAGATATTATGTATAAAGCAAAATAGTACATTACTTTAAGCTTTACTTTACTTATTTGATCTTTTACAAGTTGGTGACTCACACCTTGAAAAACCGTCCCCCATATATTTAGAAGGGTATAATAGTCTTGTTGACAATTTAATTACTTATAACAACATATGTTACAAACTAGCTTATAAAAGTTACTATTCATATAAAACAAGGCACATAGAAGTGAAATTTTGATTTCCCATTGATATAGAATTCCAAATGCGATACTATATAGTAAACATGTTAATTAAAGAGTAATGATGGACATCTAGCCATACAAAACTCATTTACAAGACAATTTTTCAAAAACGTGCTTTAAGACTCCTTAAAGCACATTTTGTGTTTTAACTTGTTTTCAAGCTTGGTTTTCTTTGGTAGTTGATTTAATGTTCATTAACATATTTATAAGATATAGGTATGACCATTAGGTCTTATAAAAACCCAAGCTTAGAGCACTTTTAGCCCATATTGACCTTAAGGTATTTATTTATGTTTTGTTTGGTTTAACTGTCTACCAAAGTTTCCTAAGGACTTAATTAGCCTTATTAAATCACAATTGAATATTATTAAGTCTTGGTAGGCTCTTTGGGTCCTAACCAAGTTCACTCATAGCTTTGAGCATGTTTTTGCTCAAGCTGTATCTTAGTGCTTTATTGCATTTACTATAGTTTAAATTGTTCACTGATGTCTCTAAGGCACTTTTTAGCCTTTACATACTATAGTTTAGTATTTAAACCACATATCAAGGTTTGGGGTATTTCACCTCTTCATTCTCTCTTGTTCCCACCGGTTTAGTGCTGCTCCTCTCTTCTTCTCCAACGTGAAGAACAACCTCCATGCTAGCTTCATCTCCTTTGATTACTACTTACTCATTTTAGCTCCAAACCAAAACAAATTACATATTCTTCTTAGTTAGCTCAAGCTCTTCCATTAGAGGGGAAACTCAAGCTTGGAGACTCCATTAGCTTCTCCATTCTCTTAAGGTAAAGAATATGTAAGAAAATCTAGGTTTCCATCATTTCTCTCCATAACCAAAAATCTATACTCATGGGGTTCCATTTGTATGCCTTGTTCTAGCTTGTTTCTACTCTCCAAAGGATAAAGGAGGTCCTTCTTTGCTCATATCCAAGCTTGTCTTGAGAAACCAAGGTAAAACAATCAATTTAAAACCTTAAAACAATTTTTAACCTAGGTTTTATTCCTTAAGGTTAGTGTGTTGTTTAGTACTCATTGGAGTCATTGAATATTGGTTAGAACATTGGCAAGGAGAACTTGACTTGGTGACCGAGATTGAGCAAGGAAAAACCTAAGGATGAAAGTTTGTGAAGCTTGAAAAAGAACAAAGTAAATGTCTTACCTTAAGGTGTTTGATGCATTATGGATGTGATTAGGTATATGATGAGTGTAGCATAGGGTTTACATTAGAAAAGGGCTATATATAACCTAGGAGAAACAATGACTATGTTTGAGAACTTGTGACTAAGGAGCCAATGAGAAAAGAGATAGTTAAACAATGTTTGAGGTGAATTACAAGAAGCATTTTATTTCAATGGGAGCCTGTTGTGTGTATTCTCAGGTCAAAGGAAAATATATATGGAAATTTAGTGGTTAAGATTATTGTCATTTAAGGGCCTAATGCTAAGCATTTTAAGTTATTACACTATATGATGATGTGGTGTAGTTTTGGTGTAAATTGTGTGTTAAGATGATGTAATGAGAATTTGAGTGATCTAGGTTGTTTGATGGTGAAAAACCAAGTGTTTAGGTGTAACAGTATACTAGAGAACCCATGTCAAAATTTGATGAAGAAACTTAGTGTTTTAGATGTTCTAAGAAAATTTCATGACTAGGGTAGTACTAGGAAGTTTTAGAGGTTGTCTCGAAGAAAAGAGTGAGTTTAAGTGTTCTTGGGAGTTAGAATGACTTAGGCATCATCATGGAGGATCTAGGAATCAGAAGAATGTTTTGGTATACACCAAAGGCAATTTGAGAATGTGTTTAGGAAATATGCAATCTTGTTAGGAGCAGAGGAAATGATGTGTTAAAGGAGAAGGAACAAACTTGTGTGAAGAGACTTCATGTAGTTACATAAAGGAACTTAGATGGGGAAGATGCTTGGGAGATGATGTTATGGTGGTGAGGAAACATTTTGGCATAGTGGTTATGATAGGAATGAAACACCACTTAGAACACCTAAGGAAAATATTACAAGTGTTAAGAGATTATGTAAGAAATTAAGTTATAAGTTAGAGAAGGAGTTGGGCAAGTTTAGGATGTGATTTTGGTATTAGGATATGCCTAAGATCATGTGTGAAGTTTGGGTGATTTATGGATGAAGAGAACAAGTGTAAAAACACTTAGAACAATGCAAAATGAAGAAATCTGTAGCTGGTCCAGGAGTTAAGTCCAGGATGAAGTCCCGGACCAACCTAAAATTTCTGCCGAGAGTTGCTTCAACCATAGGGTCTGGGACTTATGTTTTGTAAGAAGTTCCGGACCACCCCTAATTTACCCCCGAGGATTTTAGCTTACATTGGTCCCGGACTTAAGTCCCATACAAAGTCCCGAACCACCACATTAAAACAGCCGAGAGTTTGAACTAAGTATAGGTCCGGGACTTAGGTTGAGGACAAGGTCCCGTACCACTCTAAAAATCATGTTTAAGCTTGGGAAGTGTTAGGATATGGTGGGAATGATTTTGTATTGATGTTATAAGGTTATTAAGGGATGTTTGATGGGTGTAATGGTTATTAAGTAGGTGAACAAGTATAATAGATAATGAGGAAGTGATGCACTTAGAAGTTAAGTTAAAAACCATAAGGCTTAGTGAAAAAACAAGGTAAAAGTTGATGTTTAGGGAGGTTAAGTAATTGTATTAAGTTGAATTGAATAATAACCTAAAACGAATGAATGTTTTAGGACTTGTGAATTGGGACTTGGAAGGAGATAAACCAAACGATCGTCGACGGTGAACGGTACAGTCTTTCTTGTGACCTGCTTGCTAACGAGGTGTCCCTCGGCTTGTGTGTTATCTATTAATTGCTATGACTAAGACAAGATAAAGCATGCAACCGGTTATACTTGTTCTCATTGTGAACACGTTTCTT
Organism: Limonium bicolor; assembly: GCA_023374045.1. NCBI lineage: Eukaryota > Viridiplantae > Streptophyta > Magnoliopsida > Caryophyllales > Plumbaginaceae > Limonium > Limonium bicolor. The sequence continues at coordinate 267,586,584 of CM041779.1, forward strand.
TACACTAGTCCACGAGACTTGAGATTGTGACTAACTAAGTTTAGTACTTACTGAGTTAAAAAAGGGAGTTAAGTATTGGTAACTGTTGGTTAATACCCGTAAGGTTTAACTATCACATGGTTTGTAAGATTTTCACTAACTGGAACTTAAGGGGGGAGTGAGGAACCCGGGACTGACTCCGATCATGCATGCTAAGGAAAGGGGGGTCGGTATCTGAATCAGATCCGCTCTCCGCTTGAGGACTTGTCTTCGGACTTGTTGCCTAGGGTCGGTTGCCGGCTCAGCTACACTGGACTCCCGTCCAAGGTAGGTGGGCATTAAGATGGTGCGGTAGGATCACCTAAATCCTAAGTTTGAGTTAAGCTACAACCATTTCCATTCTAGGAACGGTTTGATACTGAGGTTAAGATAAGATTGAGACTGAGGTAAGTTAAGAAGGACTGAGGATGAGAGGAATCAAACCTGGAGGAGGTTATTGCTAACCCATTTGTTAAGGGAACGCTTGAGTCGTTCATTTGTGTGTGTACTATGTATGTTCATTTGGGATGGTTGTTTATTGCACTGCACTTCTTATATGCTTGTGTATATAATCAACTTCCATGCTATCGACAATTAGTCATCGTAGCCCCGTTAGCTTGGGGGCCACGAGAGGGTCGTACCAGCATTCGTGCTGACCCCCTTTGGGGCTGTTTTTACACTTGCAGGTAAGAGGCCCATGAAGTCGCACCACGAGAGTATGAGCGGTTAGACTTAGGATGGGTTACTTATTTTGAGCACGGGTTGCGCTTGTGCGCCTGTCTGTTTATATTAAACTGATGTAAGTTGGTGTTTATGACTTAGATACTTAAACTCGGTTGGTTGGTGGTATTTTGGTCGGTTGTATGTTTTGGATAAATGTTGTAAATCGGTTTAAGGTTCGGTATATTCTAATGATCAGACCGTGGCAAGGTCCCGGGTTCGTTATTTCCGCTGTGACGTTTTCAATTAAGTGTTAATTTTGCGATAACCACGATTGGCTTCGGACGGGGTGTTACAAAAGTGGTATCAGAGCGTAGTTATGCTCTGATCAAGAAATACCGGACATGAGTAACCACCGAGTTAGAATATAAGTTAAGAAATAAGTGATGGGTTAAGGGTGTGAGCTGTAGTGTGAGTAGAGTCAGATGACCATTATTAAGTGTGGATCGTCTTTACCGTCTACGGACGTTATAAATTCGTTAACCGAAACAGTGGTGGATACGAATCTAATGTGAGTTGTGATTGTTCAGATGTCAGGAAGGAGAGGCCGAGGCCGTGGTAGGGGCGACGATGCTACAGAGATACCGGGAGGGCAGACGATCGCAGAGATCGTAGCTGCCGCATTAGGGCACATGGACTATCAGCCCGGTGTGGGTGCACCACCTCCACCGCCACAGCCCCAGGAACCGAATTGGGTGAAGAGCCTTGCAGACCTCGACCCGCGCATTTTAAGGGGGAGACTGATCCCGCCAAGCTTGAGGCGTACATCTCCGAGCTGGAGACCGCCTTCGAGACCCTTGACGTCCCTGCTGGGATCAAGGTACGTCTAGCTGCTTTCTACCTGAAGGGGGCAGCAGGCGATTGGTGGAAGCTGGTGAGGGCCGAGCATGTGGCCAATCCAGACTTCGGCTGGGACCAGTACACAGCGTTGCTACGAGCAAAGTACTATCCCGCCCATGTCCAGACGAAGAAGCGTCTACAGTTGGATGCGCTCAAGCAGACCGATAAGATGACGGTGGACGAGTATTATCAGAGTTCACCGCCTTGCTCCGTGTTCTGCCAGGTCTTGGATATTCATACCAGATACTGGTGGACCGCTTCTATGGCGGGCTTAGCCATCGACTCCGCTACGGCATGGGGCCGACGAGCTATACTACCTTGCAGGTAATGAGCATAGTTGAGATATGAGTAAGTAAATGAGTAAGATATGATTAAGAGAATAAATTTAGATTGTGAAAAATAAGAGTAACTAATACTTTGGAAAGCAGGAGTGCTATCATGCCGCTTCTAAGGTTGAGATAACCGTCCAGCTGAGGGACGAGGACAATGCTAAGAGAAGAGTGTCGGTAAGAGCACGGAGAACCAAGGGCAAGGTGGGTACAAGAAACAGAAGTACCAGCCTCAAGCCCAGAAAAATCAGAACCAAAAGGGGAAGGAGAAAAGGAGAAGGCTCCAGAGGAGCCACTGAAGTTGACGTATGCGTATGCAGCTAAACCCTACGCTCAAGGGTGCCAAAGGGTAAGGGAATTGATATTGAGTGAGTTAAGAGACAATTAGTAACCGTTTGAGATATGAGTACTGATATTGTGAATAATCAGGATCTGAGACTGAAAGGGAGCCGGTGGTGGCTACCAGCGACGCTACATCTGTTAGTGGTGTCACAAGGACCACCCCGGGCTCGATTGCAAGGTATACGGGCACCGAGCATACGAGTGCTTCCAGAACCCCGCTAGTAGAGCCTTTAGGCCCGAGACTAGGGGCAAGGGCAAGACTGATCAGGGAGCTGGATCTGACAGTCAGAAGAGAGTGCAACAAGCTGCAGACAAGAACCCACGGGTAGCCCAGAAGTCGGGACCCACACTACATATGGTGGACCGGGACGATGAGCCTGAACCCTCATGGAGACCAGGTACCGCTAAAACCGTTAAGTGATATAATTACCTGCTTACCACATTATCATGCATGTTTGGTGAATAATTGAGTTAAGTGAGAATGAGATAAGATTAAAACTTAAGTAAGATATAACCTACTACCACCTTAGGAAACTTCAACATCTGCTATCCAATGCCTTCAACACCTAACCCGGAGTACACCGACATCGAAACCTTAGACTTTCCAACCGAACAATGTCAGGTTATCCGCCCAAGTATGATTTTGTTAAGGGGATACCTGACACCAGCAGCGCAAATAGCCATCATCAGGAAATGCAATCAACTAGGAATGGGACCGGGAGGTTTTTACACACGGAGTACCCAGGGGAGCAAGAATGAAGCTAAAGATGATGAACTTAGGCAAGGATTGGAATCCGTATGCCAAGACCTACCAGACCACGAGAATGCAGGATGGAGTCTCACCACCGGGGATACCCGAAGAGTTCCATCCGGTATTACCCAAGTCGTGGAGATCGCTCAGCAGTTGGAGGCTGACCCGATTCCAGACATACAAGCAGACATTTGCATTGTAAACTTTTACGAGAAAGATGGGCGACTTGGACTACATCAGGATAAGGACGAGACAACGGAGTCTCTCGAACGAGGGATACCCGTAGTGTCTTGGTCCGTTGGGATGATGCAAAATTTTATACGGCGAGCAGAAGCGTGCGGACCGTGCTAATAAGTTATACTTAAGTCAGGGGATGTATTAGTTATGGGAGGAGAATCAAGGATGTTGTACCATGGGATTAAGAGAATCAAGCTGAATACAGCACCGTCAACAGTAATCAATGCGACACATATGAGACTAGGACGGTTAAACCTAACCTTTAGACAATATTAGCCATGTAATGTTTCAGTATGAGATAAGGAATGAGATGTAAGATTAAAGCACATGTTGTAAACAGGATGGTTATGAATAAAATAACAGTGTTGTTCATATAAATTGTTACGACTCTTGTTATACCATCATTACTCATGAAGCTTATGAATACAATTAGGTCATGGACTCGGTACGGAAGGTGCGCTAAGCATACTTACAGAGGCACAGGCCGACGCCAGTGGTACTATCCTCACCGGCACCTTTCCGATTAATGGGATTGAGGCATCAGTTCTCTTCGACTCAAGGGCCTCGCATACCTTTGTCTCGGCATCTTTCGCGAGAAGGTTGGGGCTAGACGCTGATGAGCTACCCGACTTCACGGTTACGCTCCCGTCAAAGGAGAAGGTTCGTTGCACTCGCTACTACCGAGGAGCCATCGTCAGAATTAAGGGGAAGACTTTCCAGTTAGTTTTATTGAGTTCAGGGAATTGGGATTTGATGTATTTTCGGGATGAACTGGTTGGAGCGGCACAAGGGACGTATCCTCTGCGCCGAGCATAGACTGCTGCTCAGGAGTCCGTCTGGGGTAACAATATCGTACCGCCAGAGGCCCAGAGAGCCTTCGACTAAGATCATCACCGCCATGGCAATGTATAAGGGGTTGAGGAGAAAGGAAGAAGTGTACCTCTGCTATGTACAGGACATAGAGAGAGACCCCGAGTTCGACCCCGACTTACCGGTAGTGTCGGAGTTCCCCGACCTCTTTCCACGGGAACTGCCCGGCATGCCACCCACTCGGGAGGTAGAGTTCACCATCGAGTACTACCTGGTACTGGACCAATAGCCAAGGCACCATATCGCATGGCTCCGGCAGAAATGATTGAGTTAAAGAACAGTTAAAGGACTTGTTAGACAAAGGGTTCATAAGACCCAGTGTATCACCATGGGGAGCGCCAGTTCTCTTCGTGAAGAAGAAGGATGGTAGTCTCCGCCGCTGCATCGACTACAGAGAGTTGAATGCAGTGACTGTAAAGAATAAGTACCCACTACCCTGCATTGATGATCTGTTCGATCAGTTGAAGGGAGCATGTGTGTTTTCCAAGATCGACCTCAGATCGGGGTATCATCAGATAGCCATTAAGGAAGGAGACATTGAGAAAATGGCATTCCGGACACGATACGGCCACTACGAGTTTACGGCGATGCCGTTCGGTTTGTCGAACGCACCGGCGAAGTTTATGGACCCTGTTCCGGGAGCAGCTGGACAAGTCGGTTGTGGTATTATTGATGACATTTTGATATATTCGAAATCAAGAGCTGAGCATGAGGAACATCTGAGGAGAGTACTGGAGATATTGAGGGAGAACCAGCTATATGCTAAGTTCTCCAAATGTGAGTTTTGGCTTGACCAGGTCTCTTTCCTAGGTCATGTCATTTCGGATGCTGGGATCTCAGTGGATCCAGCAAAGATTGATGCCGTACGTACTTGGCCAAGGCTGAAGACTGTTACCGACATCCGGAGCTTTCTCGGTCTGGCAGGTTACTACAGGAGGTTTGTTAAGGATTTCAGCAAGGTCGCGAAGCCGATGACCAGTCTGATGAAGAAAGATGCACCGTTCTTATGGACGGACTGACTAAGAGATCATTCAGAGTTTGAAAGACTCACTGACCACTGCACCGGTTCTGACCATTCCAGACGGTACGGAGGGCTTTGAGGTTTACTGTGATGCATCTTGTAGAGGGCTGGGTTGCGTGCTCATGCAACATGGTAAGGTGGTGGCATATGCCTCACGCCAGTTGAAGAAACATGAGGAGAACTACCCCACACATGATTTAAAGCTGGGAGCTGTAGTCTTCGCTTTGAAGATATGGCGCCATTACTTATACGGGGTTAGTGTGACGATCTACACCGATCACAAGAGCTTGAAATATATATTCACTCAGAAGGAGTTGAATCTCAGACAAAGGAGGTGGTTAGAATTTCTGAAAGACTATGACATTGACCTCCAATACAAAGAAGGGAAGGCCAATGTTGTAGCAGACGCCCTGAGCCGTCGAGCACACTCACTCCATTCGCTAGTCTCTTTCTCCAGCTTGGTTGATGAGGTGCGAGAGGCTCAGAGGACAGATGAGTATATGAGAGAGGTCAGACAGAAGCTGACAGATGGTACCTTTGAGGGTCAGAAATATGACTTCAGACTTCACGACGATGATCTGATCAGACTTAAGGGCCGGTTATGCATACCACGGGGCAACACGGATATGAAAGACCGTATACTTAGGAAATCACACTGTTCTTCAGTTTCCATCCATTCGGGAGCCTCTAAGATGTATAAAGACATGAAGAGATACTTCTGGTGGTCGGGGATGAAGACAGATGTTACCGAGTTCGTCTTGAGGTGTCTCACTTGCCAGAAGGTGAAATTCAAGCACCGACGACCGGGCGGAATGGTACAGTCGATGCCAGTTCCGGAATGGAAGTTCCATGATATCTCCATGGACTTTGTAGTTGGACTCCCACCTGCTAGGGGGAGGTCTCAACATGATATGGGTGGTGGTGGATCGCCTTACCAAAGTAGCCCGATTCATCCGATGAAGGATACTTGGAAGGTGACCAAATTAGCTGAGTTGTTTGAGAAGGAAATCATGAGGCATCACGGGATACTGAAGACCATAGTGTCAGATAGAGATACCAGATTCCTTTCGAGGTAGGAGAGCTACTAGAGAAGCGTTGGGTACAGAACTCAAGCTGAGTACCGCGTTCCATCCTCAGACAGATGGTCAGACTGAGCGTACTATTCAGACACTCGAGGACATGCTGAGGGCATGTGCCTTAGACTTCCAGGGCAGTTGGATTGACAAATTCATCTGATCAAGTTTTCATACAACAACAGCTATCACGTTTCAATAAGATGGCACCTTTTCAAGCGTTGTACGGTAGACCATGTCGTACACCGCTCTGCTGGGATGAGTCGAGTGAGACGGTCATTATAGGACCAGAGTACTTAGAGCAAGTTAAGGCTGAAGTTTAGCAAATCAGGGAGAACATGATTGCTGCTCAAGATAGGCAGAAGTCGTATGCTGATGTTCGACGACGAGACCTGGAGTTCGCTGTGGGCGACCGGGTATTTCTGCGAGTTTCACCGATGAAGGGTGTATTCAGATTTGGGCAAAAGGGCAAATTAAGCCCGAAGTTGTTGGTCCTTATGAGATTACGGAGCGGGTGGGCCCGGTTGCTTACAGGTTGAATTTACCTGCTGAACTGGGTAAAGTGCATGATGTTTTTCATGTTTCACAGCTAAAGAAATACATGCACCACCCCTCCCATGTGTTAGAACCTGAGAGGTTGACATTAGAACCGAATATGCGATCAGTGGAGTTTCCTCAGAGAATCTTGGATAGTAAGACTAGGGACACTCGCCATAAGTCAGTGCGACTAGTGAAGGTTCTCTGGTCTAACCAGGATGTCGAAGAGGCCACGTGGGAATTAGAGGATAAGGAGGGCGAAGTACCCTTCTTTGTTTAACTGACTAGATCGTCTGTATAGGGTACGGGGCGTACCCCTTTTTAAGGGGGTAGATCTTCCTTGCTTTTGAGTTAGGAAACGAACATGTTTGTCGTTTGTTTGGTTGTGTCAGATGTGATTTTGTGTAAGTTGATACACTTGGTGATAAGTTTTAGATATGTATAATACTTATGTATTGTATTTGTGATTGACCTTTAAGTCTTGAGATGTGTGAATGAGAATATAAGATGTGGTATTAAGATTAAGAAATGAGTACCGTGAATGATTTAGTACACGTGTGAACTTTGGGGACAAAGTTCTTTTAAGGGAGGTAGATTGAAATACCCCAAACTTAGATATGGTGTTTAAGTGATAAACTAAGATATAATAAGGCTAAATAATGCCTTAGAAACATTAAGAAACCATTTTAATCAAAGAAAACATAAGGAAACACCAAAAGAGCAGTTTAAGCAAAAACGTGCTCTAAGCTTGGAGAGACTTGGGTGAGCACCAAAATATCATTCTTAGACCTTATAATATCCTAATGGTCATTTTAAACCAATTACCAAAGAAAACCAAGCTTGAAAACAAGTTAAATTACAAAAATGTGCTTTAAGGAGTCTTAAAGCACATTTTTGAAAAATTGTCTTGTAAATGGGTTTTGAGTGGCTAAATGTCCATCATTACTCTTTAATTAACATGTGTACTAATTAGTATCACATTAGGAAGTCTAAACCAATGGGAAATCAAAAATTTCACAATTATGTGCACTAGTTTGTGAATAGTAACCAAATAGTGCCTAGTTTAGTCTAAGTCAATTTAGTTTAGTTATTTGGTCAACAAGACCATGACTAGCTTAGTTTAAAGGGGTGGCCGGTTTTTAAGGTGATGATCACCACATGATCAAATAACAAAAGGAAATAAGAGATAAAGTTAAAGTACTATTTGCTTTAACATAAATACCACTTTACTTACCTCTCTCCTCACCTCTTCATTCTCTCGTTTCCACCGGTTTAGTGCTGCTCCTATCTTCTTCTCCAACGTGAAGAAAACCTCCATTCTAGCTCATCTTCCTTGATTACTACTTACTCATTTTAGCTCCAAAACCAAAACAAATTACATATTCTTCTTAGTTAGCTCAAGCTTTCCTTTCTATCTTTCCAAAACTTCAAGAGCTCCATTTTGGTGCCAAGGAAAACCGCCATTAGAGGGGGAAACTCAAGCTTGGAGACTCCATTAGCTTCTCCATTCTCTTAAGGTAAAGAATATGTAAGAAAATCTAGGTTTCCATAATTTTCTCTCCATAACCGAAAACTATACTCATGGGGTTCCATTTGTATGCCTTGTTCTAGCTTGTTTTCTACTCTCCAAAGGATAAAGGAGGTCCTTTTTGCTCATATCCAAGCTTGTCTTGAGAAACCAAGGTAAAACAATCAATTTAATACCTTAAAACACATTTTTAACCTAGGTTTTTCCTTAAGGTTAGTGTGTGTTGTTTAGTACTCATTGGAGTTATTGAATATTGGTTATAACATTGGCAAGGAGAACTTGATTGGTGACTGAGATTGAGCAAGGAAAAACCTAAGGAAGAAAGTTTGTGAAGCTTGAAAAAGAACAAGGTAAATGTCTTACCTTAAGGTGTTTGATGCATTAAGGGATGGGATTTAGGTATATGATGAGTGTAGCTTAGGGTTTACATTAGAAAAGGGCTATATATAACCTAGGAGAAACAATGACTATGTTTGAGAACTTGTGACTAAGGAGCCAATGAGAAAAGAGATAGTTAAACAATGTTGAGGTGAATTACAAGAAGCATTATTTCAATGGGAGCCTTGTTGTGTGTATTCGCAGGTCAAAGGAAAATATATATGGAATTCAGTGGTTAAGATTATTGTCATTTAAGGGCCTAAGTGCCAAGCATTTTAAGTTATTACACTATATGATGATGTGGTGTAGTTTTGGTGTAAATGGTGTGTTAAGATGATGTAATGAGAATTCGAGTGATCTAGGTTGTTTGATGGTGAAAAACCAAGGGTTTAGGTGGTAACAGTATACTAGAGAACCCATGCAAAATTTGATGAAGAAAACTTATTAGTGTTTTTAGATGTTCTAAGAAAATTCATGACTAGGGTAGTACTAGGAAGTTTTAGAGGTTGTCTCGAAGAAAAAGAGTGAGTTTAAGGTGTTCTTGTGAGTTAGAATGACTTAGGCATCATCATGGAGGATCTAGGAATCAGAAGAATGTTTTGTATACACCAAAGGCAATTTGAGAATGTGTTTAGGAAATATGCAATCTTGTTAGGAGAAGAGGAAATGATGTGTTAAAGGAGAAGGAACAAACTTGTGTGAAGAGACTTCATGTAGTTACATAAAGGAACTTAGATGGGGAAAGATGCTTGGGAGATGATGTTATGGTGGTGAGGAAACATTTTGGCATAGTGGTTATGATAGGAATGAAACACCACTTAGAACACCTAAGGAAAATATTACAAGTGTTAAGAGATTATGTAAGAATTTGGGTTATAAGGTTAGAGAAGGAGATGGGCAATTTAGGATGTTATTTTGGTATTATGATATGCCTAAGATCATGTGTGAAGTTTGGGTGATTTATGGATGAAGAGAACAAGTGTAACAACACTTAGAACAATGCAAAAGGAAGAAATCTGTAGCTGGTCCGGGACTTAAGTCCAGGGTGAAGTCCCGGACCAACCTAAAATTTCTGCCGAGAGTTGCATCAACCATAGGGTCCGGGACTTAAGTTTTGTAAGATGTTCCGGACCACCCCCTAATTTACCCCCGAGGATTTTAGCTTACATTGGTCCGGGACTTAAGTCCCATACAAAGTCCCGGACCACCACATTAAAACAGCCGAGAGTTTGAACTAAGTATAGGTCCGGGACGTAGGTTGAGGACAAGGTCCCGGACCACTCTAAAAATCATGTTTAAGCTGGGGAAGTGTTAGGAAATGGTGGTAATGATTTTGTATTGATGTTATAAGGTTATTAAGGGCATGTTTGGTGGATGTAATGGTTATTAAGTAGGTGAACAAGTATAATAGATAATGAGGAAGTGATGCACTTAGAAGTTAAGTTAAAAACCATAAGGCTTAGTGAAAAACAATGGGTAAGAGTTGATGTCTAGGGAGGTTAAGTAATTGTATTAAGTTGAATTGAATAATAACCTAAAACTGAATGAATGTTTTAGGACTTGTGAATTGGGACTTGGAAGGAGATAAACCAAACGATCGTCGACGGTGAACGGTACAGTCTTTCTTGTGACTTGCTTGCTAACGAGGTGTCCCTCGGCTTGTGTGCTATCTGTTTAATTGCTATGACTAAGACAGATAAAGCATGCAACCGGTTATACTTGTTCTCATTGTGAACGCGTTTCTTTACACTAGTCCACGAGACTTGAGATTGTGACTAACTAAGTTTAGTACTTACTGAGTTAAGAAAAGGGAGTTAAGTATTGGTAACTGTTGGTTAATACCCGTTAAGGTTTAACTATCACATGGTTTGTAAGATTTTCACTAACTGGAACTTAAGGGGGGAGTGAGGAACCCGGGACTGACTCCGGTCATGCATGCTAAGGAAAGGGGGGTCGGTATCTGAATCAGATCCGCTCTCCGCTTGAGGACTTGTCTTCGGACTTGTTGCCTAGGGTCGGTTGCCGGCTCAGCTACACTGGACTCCCGTCCAAGGTAGGTGGCATTAAGATGGTGCGGTAGGATCACCTAAATCCTAAGTTTGAGTTAAGCTACAACCATTTCCATTCTAGGAACGGTTTTCATACTGAGGATAAGATAAGATTGAGACTCAGGTAAGTTAAGAAGGACTGAGGATGAGAGGAATCAAACCTGGAGGAGGTTATTGCTAACCCATTTGTTAAGGGAACGCTTGAGTCGTTCATTTGTGTGTGGACTATGTATGTTCATTTGTGGATGGTTGTTTATTGCACTTCATATTATGCTTGTGTATCTAATCAACTTCCATGCTATCGACAATTAGTCGTCGTAGCCCCGTTAGCTTGGGGGCCACGAGAGGGTCGTACCAGCATTCGTGTTGACCCCCTTTGGGGGCTGTTTTTACACTTGCAGGTAAGAGGCCCATGAAGTCGCACACGAGAGTAGGAGCGGTTAGACTTAGGATGGGTTACTTATTTTGAGCACGGGTTGCGCTTGTGCGCCCGTCTGTTTATATTTAAACTGATGTAAGTTGGTGTTTATGACTTAGATACTTAAACTCGGTTGGTTGGTGGTATTTTGGTCGGTTGTATGTTTCGGATAAATGTTGTAAATCGGTTTAAGGTTCGGTATATTCTAATGATCAGACCGTGGCAAGGTCCCGGTGTTCGTTATTTCCGCTGTGACGTTTTCAATTAAGTGTTAAGTTTGTGATAACCACGATTGGCTTCGGACGGGGTGTTACTAGTCTAGGTAGACTTTTCATTCGGGCTCTGGCTCAAAATCCCGCATCTAGGTATCATATCTTTAAGCCCAGTCAGAACCGTTGTTTAGATTTTGGCCCATTCAACTTCTTCATTAGTTCGTATAACCCATTCATTCTAGTTTCTGACCTTAAGGCCTAATAGGAACATTAGACAACTCTTACACTTCAAAGTATCTCTCTCGGCCCGTGGCCCATTCACAGTCTATATAGCTTCCTTCAGCTCCTCTTGTTCACTAACGATGGACACCTTGGAAACAGGTAAGCCCGAATCCCAAGTATGGCAGAGGGAGGGAACCCAATCAGCATGGAGACCCGGCTCGCAGCCATGGAACAAAAGTACGTTACCATCAACGAAGAGTTGAAAAGCAAAATTAATTCCCTTGAGGTTGGTCGTTAGGAAAACATTCCGGGGAAGATTGCCGACTCCTAGAACGAGCGCGCGACTACATCGAATTTAACTCCGTTAGAGCCCATGGCTTGCAAGGACAGGTAAAGGAAGCAACGCTAAACAAACCAGCTAGCTGTAGAACTTAAAAGAGCCTTGAAAAGGATCGAGCACATGGAAAAGCTAACAAACCAGCTGGCCTCGATTACCTTTCCATGGCATTGTACCATGAGGTTGATCTCCCTTTAAAGTTGAAGCTGTCCACACTTGCTCTATACAAGGGTTCCTCAGACCCGCAGGTCCACCTGGTAATGTTTGATAGAGTAATGTCCATCCTCAGGCTGAATGACATGCAGAAGGCCAAGGTGTTACCCGTTACCTCGACGAAATACCTCAGCATTGGTACTTAACCCAGAGGATGAACACCAAAACCTATGAGGAGGTTTGTGAAGCTTTCTTGCACCATTTCGAATATGCTAAGAATCTCGAAGTCACCAGGCCCGACCTTGCCAGAACTCAGCAGAGTATAAGAACTCACCGGAGTAGAAGAACTCACCTGAGTAGACGAACTCAACCTCAGGCTCGTCATGAGTCTAATTTCCTACCATTTCACTTAGGCATCCATAAGTCAAACATTACACTCGTCTTCCTAGGCAGACATAAGCCCTCCCACACACTCATCACATCAACCTCATTACATACCACACCTCTTTTCATTTCCAGGTTCCTGACACCTTAGATGCTCGCTATAGATTATTCATTCTTAGTTTAGTCCACCTTTCATATTTTAGGAAGTTGGCGCCTCATAATAGCCTAGCATATTTACACTTCATTTTTAGGTAGCTAGCGCCTCATAATAGCTCGGCACAATCATTAGACTTTCAGAAAAAATCTAATTCATTTCTCATTGTTGGTCAATATTTTGGGGCACCACTCAGGCATCAACCAGTCTTTTCATTCTCATTACAAAGACAAGTAGATGGGGGGGGGGCAATCTGTTTATACCCAAAATATTAACCCCCCATAAAAGAGTATATAAAAGGGTAGTTTGGTCAAGTGGCAATGATTCCCAATTCAATCGGCACATTCCGGAGTGCCAGGTACAGCTAGGTCAGCTTCAGGGGCGTTTTCGTAATTTTCAAAGGCTCCTAAGCCCTCTATAAGCTTTCTCACTCCACTGAAAGTGGCTCAAATCTATTCTAAATGCTTTGAGATTTTAACCCATGATAGAGGATGACATTCAGAGCATAATGGCGTTGAAATTCTGTTTTTTCAAAGGTTCAGTAATTTTCGAGTAATTTATGATTGAATCTGACAAGAAATTGAATTTAAAAATATTTCAATATCCAAAAAATTTGATTCCACCTTGGAAAAATCAGAAATACCATCCTTTACCCATGTTTAAAATGTCATAGTCAAATTCCTTTTAGAAACCTTTGAGCTAAAACGTCGGTAAATCTCAGTTTTTACCGGATTTCTCTATCTTTAAGGAAGCCTATATAAGTAACCTTATCCCTTAATCAAATCAGAGCTCCAAAAACCCTAGACCATCAGGAAGCACGGCCGTCATAACTATCTTCCATTTTTACACTCCCGACCCCTAAAATCACACCAAAAACTCTCTCGAAATCAACACCTAAACACGTTTTTCAACTTCCACCACTTCAACAATCATCAAACCACCATCAAACCACCACCAAAACATGAAGAACACCATCTACAATCAATAGTTAGAAGCCGGGTTTGAACATAATCCAGAACTAACTTCTATGGAGCCCTGAAAGAATCTCGACGTGAAGAGTTTCATTGATCTAGGAGCTAAAACGGGCTATAATCATAATTTTCTGAAACCCTATGACTTCATTAGTCTTCTATCAAATTTTGGGAGTAAAATAACCTTTTACAGCTTCCGAATTACCGTTTGTTTTAGTTTTGCCTACTTACTTGTTTGCTAAGTTTCATGCTTAATTTGATGTCAAATTGAGTACTTTTGAGTTCTAACATATTGGAAATCTTTCAGGCTACACACCCTAAAATTTGAGCCAAAACACCGTCGGGAACCATCAGAACGCCGCTGACCAAGGGTGGTCCGCGCCTACGGACAGCCTGTCCGGGGTCCCGAACGGCCTGTCCGAGGCCACCAACGCCCCCAAACTGCGGTGGGAAATAATTTTTTTAAACGTTTTAGGGTTTTCAAACAATGTCCGGGCCCATGGACGTCCTGTCCGTGGCCCCGGACTTTTCAAAATTTCACTTTCCTTTAAATTCAACTTTTCTGTATAACTAGGTTAACTAGGGTCCGTGGGTTCCGACAGTAGGTCCGTGGCCACGGACGGAAACAAAATTCAACCTAATCCTGCCTCCGAAACCCTAGTTTAGGTAATTTTAATTCCCACTTTAATTTGCCGTCAAAAAATGCTTAAAAAATATAAAAAAATTAGAAGCTAGTGCACTTAGGTTAAAACGACTTCGTAATAAGCCGTAAATAAACTAAGTAGAGGAAAAAAAACTTCGAGGGGTAATGAAAGTAATTTGAACCCTAATTAAGTCGAATATCAAGCCCCCAAACCCGAACTCCCCTTTCCTAATTTGACCTAGGTTAAAATTAGGTGGCGACTCATAATAGGTTCCAGTGAGCTAACTTAGGTTTTAATAATTATGGTTATATGACTTAGTTATTAAACATAGGTTATAAGAGGACCTAAAACCCGATCAGATCCAAATCAACTCAAATCAACATAGGATAGGGTTTAAAAATCAAGGCTCACACAATGTCCACCGCTAGCGTGGAAATCCGTGGCATGATCTTCGTATCACGACAATTTTTTTCATGCACTACTTCCCTATCTTATAGGGTATAGAGAAATATAGGGCGACAAAACTATGGTTTTCAAGAAGTTGTGGGTTGGGTGTACAATGATGAGAATGAATGGAGAAATGTCAGACAAATATGCTTTGACAAGTTGAACCAGAAAGCTGATTGGCGGAGACAACGTGTAGAACCTGAATGGTACGACATAGTGTGTAACAACCCAAAAACCGGGCTAGTTCAAAGGTCAGTTCTGTAGCAGAAATATGTGACTATCTCTACCTAGACAGTGTACCTATCGTTTTGCGGGTATAGTGATTAAGTGGGTTGTCGAACTCAGGGACCTCTTTCAATTAATTTACATATTTAATTAAACTAATTGAGAAAACTAATTAAACTAGTAAAAATGGAAAATGTAACTTTTTAAATGGTTTGCCTAACCAAAGGTTAAACTAACAAAGAAATTAAAAAGAATAATTTAACTAAATAAAGCAAACACAAAAAACAACGGTTTAAATTATAACAATTAAAAGGCGCTCCCCGAGTTGTTCTGCTCACGTAATTCTCAAGATTTTATTATTAAATTCTTCCCTAACTTTCTACAATTAACTCAGAAACTATGAATAATTCATCAACAGCTTAGTCTAATGAATTCCAACTAGTTGCTAGAAGTAGCAGTAGACTAATGCTCTAATCCGGACACAACTAATCACATAAAGTACAATTTATATTGAAGTCCGATTAACCTATAGGCGGGATCACGCTTCTAGTCATTAATTGGGTTCAACTTCCTATGTCTTGTCAACTATCTCAGCTCTTGGGTGTTGATTAGAACACTACAAGAATTGCTCTAATTATTGGCCAGATTATTAAAACACTTTAAGAACAAGAATTGAACTAATTGTATTAACAAAGTTGTACAGAAAAATCAATATAACATAATCATAAAAATTTAGGCTCGCTTCCCTACTCGAGGAGGTAAACAAAACTACTCACTCATAATTTCATAAACAAAAACAATAATTAAAATTAACATTAAATGACTTGTAATGAAAAAAAAGAAAAGGAATTCAGTTTGAGAATTTCACTCCGAGTTACTAATTGCCTTCGGTTTCGCTCTTGCCCTCTTGCCCTCTGCTTGCTGTAGTTGCTGCTCTCATCACCTTCGTCTCAATCTGGTGTGAAGTGACTACATTGAATCTCGACGCTTACCTTCGGTGTGTGTTAGTGATGTGAAAATTTAGTGTAGAATAAACGATTAGGAAGGTGGCGGCAGTGGATGGATGTTGATGATGATAGAGCAGTGATGTTAGATGATAAACAACCAAAGAGATGTGGTGGTGGTATGTAATCTGGGAGCAGTAAAAATACGGCTTAGGCAATGGAACAGTATGTCCACCGCCTTCCTCGTTCATGTTTTTGTATATCACTCTGTATTTAAGGCGATTTTAGAGGCGACTCTAGGTGCGATTTGCTTATCGCTGGGATGGAAAAAGTAGTAGAAGGGATGAAGGACGTCAGAAGAAGAGACGTTTTATCTACCGCCTTAACTCCATGCAACGATAATAAAGTGAAGAAGGAGAGCAAAGAAGATAAGATTAACTTCAATAGTACAAATTATCTGAGGGAGGAGAGTGTCCCACGTATGTTTTCAGTACAGATGTATAAATCTCAAGGCTTCCATAAAAATAATCCTTATTGTGAGAGATACATGTTGTGCTTCTCGATGATCATCATTATTCCAGCTGATCAGATATGGGACATTGAACAGAGAGCAAATTATAGAAATCTGAGTTTGGTTATTGTGTGGTGTAGTTTTGCTAGATCAGTAAGTGAGTGTTTTCAGTTCTTAACAGTTGAAGATAGAAGTGCTGATTTTAAGATTAAAGAAAGAGAGAAGATATTACAAAGCTTCGTTCTACAATTTTCATATTCATGGATAGAATGATCTCTAGGTGGTCAAACTTGAAGATCCACCCAGGTGAACTTGAAAAGGTGGAAGAAGATCTTCTTCGACTGGACTCATGTAGTGCAGAGTTTACAAATGCTCTGTTTGGGAAGATTTGGCATCCAAGTAGAATTTCAGCTAGGGTTCTCCAGAGCTTCTTAGTACATATTTGGAAACCTAAAGCTTCTCTCAAAGTAAGTGAGATGGGTTATAACAGATTTACCTTCTTATTTACTTCTGGAAATGATATGAGGAATATACTAGCAAATGGTCCTTGGCACTTCCACAACAGCTTACTAGTGATTATGGCTATAGACCCAACTAAACATATAGATGAGCATGAGCCGAGGAAGATAAAGATTTGGGTGGGGATACATAATCTTCCAATAATGTTCTACAACAAAGCTTCAGCAATTATCTTGGGAAATAAAATAGGAGTTTTTGTAGGGTGTTCTGATAAACTCAATCCTCTAACGGTGAAAGTTCCAAAAATAAGAGTGGAAATTGATATCACTGAGCCCCTGTGCAGAATCATTGTGATATAAGATGGAGTTAAAGATAGATGCTGCAAACTGTCCTATGAGAACCTTCCTCACTTCTGTTTTCACTGTGGAAGGATCGATCATGTTAATAGAGTGAGGAATGAAGAAAAGTTCTCAAGATGAACCAGAAAGATATGGAGCTTGGTTGAGAGCAGAATATGCTGGCTCTATAGCAGCTCTGAATGAAGATTATTTAATGAATCAGAACTTGAAGCTGTTGGGGCCACCGGAAACAGATACATGTATTAAAGTGTTAGATCTAGTTGATAAAACTATGAAAGGAAATGGAAAGGACAATTCTTCTTCTTCTATGATTTGTTTACAGAATATAGAAGATCATTACAACACTCCAGCCAGGGAGAAAAGTTTTATTCAAGAAGGATCTAAGTTGGTTATTGTCAAGGATAGACCTTCAGAAGAATCTGTCACATACCTTTCTGTTCTGGCAAAAGCAGATTTGGCAGGAATAGAAGGTGGGTCTTTACTTCTAAGAGATTTTAGTCCACAAATTCTAGGAGGATAATTTGATCCTCTAGTTCTGGAAGGAAGAGTATACAAGAAAATGCTGAAATGGGACAGGATAAGGATTGGAAAGAAGGAGATGATATCTTTGAGCAGCCAGGGTTGCTTTCACAAAGTTCTAAAGTGCTTGATAATCTTGGTTCTTCTTCTTCACCAGAGGAGGAGGGTGTTTTTTCTAGAGGATTTCTGAAAGAAGTTATTGGGGATGGTCAAATGCAGACAGAAAAGCAGAAGGCTCCTATAGTTCCTCCTAGTTTTGAGTTCAAGGAAAGTCAGTATGAAGATGCTAATAAAAGAGATTTCTACCAGGCATTTGACTGGGCTTCAGCTTTGGAGAAATTTAGTTGTCATAATAAGAAGTCTAAAGCTATGTCTACTACTCAATCAGATATCAACATGTATATCTCTCAAATTATGGAGGAAGCAGATACAAAAAGGAAAGGAAAGACAGGCCATGAATAGATCAGCAAATCAGACAAGCTGTCTGTCAACAACTGGATGTAGAGAGAAGGTAAAGGAATAGCTTTCAATGCAGGTGTGAAAAATAAGACTCTAACTCTAAAAATCAAAAGAGAAAGAGTGGTACTCTTAAGTCTTCAGGGGTTAAATCTTCAGTCAAAGAAGAATTAATCAAGGACTCTCAAGAAAATGCTCTAACTCAGTCCTAGGCAGACCTTGCTTCGAAGCAAGGCTGCCAGTCAACATGACTTGCTTAAGCTATAACTGCCGAGGTTTGGGTCGACCTTAGGCAGTTATTTGGGTGAGAGATCTGATAAGATCTAAAGCCCCTGATATGGTTTTTTGATGGAGACTCACAGATCTGAAGATGAGATGGCTCTAATTTTAAAGAGATTTTCTGACTATGGTAGTTGTGTTTCTGCTAGTGTTGGTCGAAGTGGAGCCTTAGTGCTTCTTTGGAAGAAGGAAATCAAGGTGGATATCTTGAATATTTCTAAACATATAGCGCTGCGGAGGTTACTTTTCCAGGGGGGTTGGAGTTTAATTTTACTGGTTTTTACGGTTGGTCAAATTGGAAATTGAAGTTCTTATCTTGGAAATTGTTGAAAGTTCTAAGAGAGCATGTCTATATCCCTTGGATAGTATTTGGGGATTTTAACCAGATTCTATGGAACTCATAGAAAGTAGGAGGCAGAAGAAGGAAAGAGAATGATATGTATATTTTTAGAGAAATGGTGGAAGCTTGCAAGCTCACTGATGCGGGATTTTTGGGGAGGAAGGTACTTATACCAACAGACAGATTGATGGAAATCATTCTATAAGCAGATTAAATAGAGCTTTTCTGTGTAAAGAAGCTTTGAATATGTTTCCCTTGCTATCAGTTGAGCATTTGAAGTGGGAAAATTCATATCACAGACCTACTCTCATTAGGTTTTTTGGAAATCTGAGAAAACAGAAACATCAGTTTAAGTTTGAATCTTCTTGGACGAAAGAAGAAAAATGTTACCAAATTGTTTCTGAAGTCTGGGGAGATAACGATTGTAATTTAGAACAGAAGATCAAGGAGTGTGCTAAGGCTCTTACTAGGTGCAAAGGCTGGTCTTTTGGTAAATTGCAATGAAATTGAAAAAGAAAAAAAGAAGAATTACATTCTCTGGATCAGTTAACTTATTCTGGTGGGGTGGAGTCTAATAGAAAAAGAATTTTGGTTGAGATAGAACTTATATCTTTTGATATTAAGGCCTGGTGGAAGCAGATATCTAGGCAACAGTGGGTCATTGAAGGAGATAGAAACACGAAGTTCTTTCACTCCAGAGCATCTACCAGAAAAAGGAGAAATACCATCTTCGGTCTAAAAGATAACACTGGTGCCATGTTTTATAACTGGAGTAGTATTGAGGGCATTGCAAGGGGTTATTTCCAAAAGCTGTTTTCCTCTACCCAACCTGTTTCAGATGACAGATTCTTGGATGCAGTTAGAGGCAGATTGTCTCCACAGCAGTGACTTCTCTCAAAATCCCTTATACAACTTCTGAAATTTTTAATGCGGTGAAAGATCTTAATGGAGACAGGTCTCCTGGGCCATATGGATTTAATGGGAACTTCTTTAAAAACTTTTGGAATGTGGTGGGAGAGCAAGTCATCTCAACGTCCCTTTCTATTCTTCAAGGTAATCCTATTTCTGATACTTTAAATCAGTTTTATGTTACTTTAATTCCTAAAGTTAAAGGGGTTGTTAATATTAACAACTTTAGGCCGATAGCTCTCTGCAATTGTGTACACAATCGTGTATAAAGTTCTAGCCAATAGGATCAGAAGTTTCCTACCTGAGATCATTTCTCCTAATCAGTCTGGTTTTGTTAAAGGGAAGAAAATCACTGATAATATCATTATCTCAGGAGAGATTTATACATTATTTGGCTAAGAGTAAGGCCATAAAAAATGGTCATTTTGCTCTTAAGATGGATTTGAGTAAAGCATATGACAAGATTGAGTGGAAATTTATAAAAGACATTCTTTCTGAGATGGGCTTTCCAATAGTTGCTTACTCCTGTCTTAAACTGTATTACTACAACGAAATGTTTTGTTCTGATTAATGGAGTTCCATGAGCTTTTTTCTCTCCATCTAGGGGAATTAGGCAAGGGATCCTCTCTCCCCTTTCCTATTTATCCTAGTTGAAGAAGCTCTGTCCAGTTACATGATAGAGGTAGAAAATAGAGGTCAGTTTTTAGGGATTAATCTTTCAGCTTCAGGTCCTCAGTATAAGTCACTCTTGCTTTCGCTGATGACTTATTAGTTTGTGGTAAGTGCTCTGTCAAGAATGAAAATTTCCTCAAAGATACTCTGAACTCTTTCCTTGCTTGTTCAGGACATGAGATCAATAGCCAGAAATCTGAGATTTTGTTCAGTAAAAAGCTCAATCCTCAAATCAAATATCAAATCTGTGATATTTTTGGATATGGTGAGACTAAGTCGTTTCAGAAATACTTAGGTCTACCATCAGTCATGGGAAGAAATAAGAATAATTCTTCAATTATTTGATAGAAGCAATCAGGAGGAAAATCACCAGCTGGGGTAATCCCATGTCTCAAGCTGGGAGATCAGTTTTAGTTTCTAGTGTTCTTCAGGCTATCCCTACTTATACAATGTCTTTTTTTACTTCCAAAAGGTATAGTAGATAAAATTATTCTATGTTGGCTTCTTACTGGTGAGGAGGGCATCTGGATAAAAAAAAACATTCACTGGCTGAAGTGGGAGGAGATTTGTACGAGCAAGATTCGGGTGGAGGGGGTTTTAGAGCTGCAGGGTGTTTCAATAAAGCCTTGCTATCAAAGAGCTAGTGGCGTTTTGTCATCCTGAATGGAGTGATCCTTCTTGTTGATCAATCAAATTATCCGAATTACTTGCTAAAACAGTTAAAGGGATTTACTTCCTTAATCAAATCTGTTACAGGCTAGAAAAGAAAAACAGATAGCTTTATCTGGAGCTCACTGGTTTTTGCTATGGATCTGCAGAAGAAGGTATTAGAAAGAAATAGGGGATGGGAGAGATACCTTGTTTTGGATTGATCCTTGGATCCCTAGGCCTTTTTCTTCTCAGTTATATTCTCCTTTGACGTATGGTAACAATATGGATACAGTGCAGCAGTTTTTGAATCATGACAACAGTGATTGGAATTGGGAGCTTCTTAATCAACTTCTGTGGGAGATTGATATTGAAGTAATCTGAAACATTAAGATCAACAGGTATGAAAAAGATTGCTGGACTTGGCATCACTCTAAGTGAAATACCCCGAACTTAAATATAGGGATTTAAAATTAAGCTAGTACGTGTTTAAGGGCTTAATGGTACCTAATTAGTATTGGTAAGGAAAAATAAATCCAAGAGAATGAGAGAAACGCTTAAAAGGCGAAAAACGCTAATAAGCGTTAAATACCATAGGAGGTATGAGACCTCTCTAGCGTAATATACGGATTCTAAAGGTTTAATAAGACCTAAATAATATATGGGAACGGCTCCGAAGAAAAACAGATCCAGATAATGAGTTAAAACGCTATAGAGCTTTAGAGCACGTTTTTCGAGAAACCTGAAAAACGTGACTTTGAGTGGTCAAACGGACCCGAGAAAATTATAGATCATTAAATAAAAAATTATTAAGCATTATGGAAGCTTAAAACCAACAAAAATAATTAAACAAGAAAATTCGGGAATACGGGCCCGGTTAGTGAATAGTACCTAAACCGGGTAAAATAACGAGCGTTTTCTGTAAAAGACGAAAAACGCTCCAACTAGTATACTACATGGGGGCCGGTTTTACTAGTTAAATAACCCCTCACACACACTGTAACTAGTTAACAAATAAAGAGAACAGAAGAGCAAGTAATAAAGTAAAAAGCAACCCCCACACTCTCTCACCTCACCTCTCTCTCTTCTCTTTCCTCTCCTCCTCTCTCCACCGATTTCTCCCTCCTCTCTCTGCTGGAATGGGCAATTTTGAGCTCTCCCAACAACAACAATGGCAACTCTCATTTTCTCTCCCATGCTCTACCTCCATTTGAGCTCTAATCACAAAAATAATTACAATTTGTAATCCCCTCATCCTTCCTCTACACTTCTCTCTTTCAAAATCCAAAAATGAGGAAGTTTATTTTCATGGGGTTGTCCCCATTCAAAGAGAAAATAGCACAATGGGTAGCTTGGAGTCTCCTCTCTCCATTAAGGTAAAACTCTACATGAAAAACTCATGCTCTCTCCATTTTCCTTCATAACCGATTTTGCCCATTTGTAAAACTCCATTTTATCTCTCTCTTTTGAGCATAATATCAACCTGCAATGGTGGTGGATTCACCTTCTTGAAACAAGGCTAAAACCCCTCCTAAAACACTCCAAAGGTAAACCCTAGAATTTGTATTTTTAACACTTCAATGAATTAGTGTTAATTTAAGGGCTAGTAGTTTAATTATGCTTGTTTTGTGTACTTTGGGTGATGGGAAGGAGTTTGGCAACTCCATTCCCCACATGACCGGTTTTGAGCAAAGAAGAGAGAAGAAGGAGAAATGGGAAAAGAAAGAAAATATAAGCTCAAGGTAAGGGCTCCTTCCTAATGTTAAGTTTAATTGTATTAGAGTAATGTGAATGGGTAAACCAATTTAAGAACCCAAAACATTGTATTGGTATCGTAGATGTGGAAGTATGAGTAATGTGAGCTTGTATTTGGATTGTAGGCCTTAGAGCCAAGTATTGTGTATTTGATGGCATGTTTTTGATGGAAGTATTGGAGTATTGGTATTGACTTTAGTGCTGGTAGGACCCTTGTGTGGGTGTGGCTAGAATAGAAATGAACTCGGTGAAGAAAGAATGCGTATGGCTAAGTAAGAAAAGCAGGTGAACTATGGCGAAATTTTGGTAGGGATTATGTATTTGAGGAGGACTGGTGAATGGGAGACCAAGGTGTATATTGGATTGAGTAGGTATGTTTAGTGGTGATGATGGTGGTAGTTGTAGTATGAGGAACAAGTGATGGAGAAATATGTGACTACTTCTACCACATAGGCAGTGTACCATCTGTTTTGCGGGTATAGTGATTAAATGGGGTTGTCGATCTCAGGGACCTCGTACAATTATTGACAAATATTTGATTAACTGGAAATTAAGTTAAACTAAAGAAAACAGGAAATATCACTTTTTCGATTTTGATTAATTGATTAAAAAGAAACTAAACTACAAGGAAAAATAGACAACTTAAAAAACACAGAGGGATTTAAAGAGTGATGAATGTGATATAAAGAGAAAAGCGCAACCCGGGTGTTTGCTTACCTATTCCTTTTATATCTGTTACTAATCTTCCTTTAATTTTACTGCAATAATCAGAAACTTTAATTAATTCATTAACGACTAAGTATAATGAATCCTAACCAATGTTAGACCTAGCAGCAGGCTAATGCTCTAGACCGGACCAATTAATCGCATAAAGAGTAGTTTCTATTGGAGTCTAATTAACCTATAGACCGGATCAGGCTTCTAGCTGTTAATTAGGTTCAACTTCCTTCGTCTAGTTATTTATCTCAGCTCTCGCATTTTAATAAAATAACTACAAGGGTTGTTTAAACTACGGCCCAAATAATTAAAACACTTGAAGGACAGGAATTGAATGTTGCAGTTAACTAATTTATTAAAGAAATACATAACAGAATTTAGGAAATAGGTTCGCTTCCCAAACCGGGAAGCTAAAATTACTTACTCGCTCATCGTTACAGAAACAACGATACCAGAAAAGGAATGCATTAAAACATTAAGTAAGTGTAAGAGATAACTCCAGTTTAGAAGTTCACTCCGGTTCCTCGCTCAAATTCGTCTTGCGCTGTCCCGTCTGCTAATTTATTTTGTAGAGCTGGTGCGTAATAGTGGAAATAAAATGGAAAGTGGGTGATGTATTACGGGAATTTATAAAAGTGGATGGGTGATTGATTTCTGATTGAGGGAAATGGATGGAGCGCGAACGTGGGAGATGGATGATGGGGTGGGTGAATGGATTATTCGTGGACTGATAGATGAATGGTTGTCGATGACTGGATAGATGGATGGATCATTAAATGGTGCGTGGATGACTGGATGGATTTTTGCAAGCAGGTGTGGGTTTATATAGGGGAGGATTCAGAAACAGACAACGGAGAAGTGACAGGAATGTGAGCTACTGAGTAGAGGCGGTGGAGTTGGTGAGATCGTGAAGATTTCAGTCAGAGATTCATCGGGAGAGCAATTGTTACAGTCACGCGTGCACAAATTAAGGTGGGCGTTGTTGCAATTAATGAAGGTAGTTCGACTGCGGCGTGAAGAAGGAAGAAAAAACTCTGTCGGAATTTTTTGTTTGTCCGCACCTGTTGGGTCCCGTACGCCTCACGGTGTCTGTGTGGCTGTCCGCCCGATAAGAGGCGGTCGTCTTGCTTCTGTCCGCCAGGCGGACGCCTGTTCCTGTCGCCGACCAAACCAGGCGGACGCCTCTCCCGGTCCGCGAGATAAGAGGCGGACGCCTCTATTTTGTCCGCTACATAACAGGCGGTCATGCCTGTGTTGTCCGCTAATGTGTTGTCCGCCGAAGATAATATATATCTATAGGATACTAGTGTATTCCAATATTGAATCTTCCAGATTTTCGTTATAAGTCCGTTTCACTCGCCGTTTATTGCGTTGGAAAGCTTGTGAAGTAAACTACTTGATTCCAACACTTTTTCCTACATTTACACATAAAATGTAGCAATTCATATCAAACAGAAATCTAGGGAAAATCGTAAGATAAGTGAGAAATATTACTTAAAATACTGGCAAATTACAAGTGTAATTAAACCCTTAAAAGTCTATATATCGTATGAGTAACAAGAAGTGTAAAAATCTGTAGCAAAGAGGTATCAAAGTGCATTGTGGAACTAGGAAGAATTAGGGTGTAAGAATGGGTAAAAAGAGTGTTGGACTTGGCTATAGATGTATAATGGCTTGGAAATGTATTTGGGATGCTAGGAGTGACATTGGTAGAGGAAGTATTGAATGGTAGAAGTTGGATTAGAAATCTGTAGCATAAGTAAAACAAAAACTGTTACATTTGTGGGAGAAGAAGTGAGGAATTTATGTAAGTTGATTGATGGATTTAGTAAGGAGTTTGGTGGACGAACTAAGGCAATTTGAAGGGCCTAAGAAGTGTTAAAACATGTGGGATTAAGTGTAGGACCAATGGGGGAAGTAATGGGTAAAAGATAGAACTGAAAACAGAAATAAAAATGCAAGTACTGGGCCGGACTAACCTTGGGACCGAACTTGCAAGGTCGGTCGAGCCCAGATTTACAAAGACGGGAAACCTTCTGGAATGGACCGAACTTGCGACCAGACTTGCAAGTTCAGTCGGACCAGAAAATTCTCCCGTCTGTAACCTACTAGAATGGACCGACCTTGCGACCGGACTTGCAAGGTCGGTCGACACAAAATTTTTCCGTCTTGTAAGCTACTGGAATGGACCGACCTTGCGACCGGACTTGCAAGGTCGGTCGGGCTAAAAATTTCATCAGGTAACTCACTGGAATGGACCAACCTTTGGACCGGACTTGCAAGGTCGGTCGGCCCTGTAATTCTCCAGCGTAATTCCCTACTGACTTCGACCGACCTTGGGGACCGGACTTGTAAGGTCGGTCGAGTCATACAAAAAAAAAATTAATTAAATTAAATAATAATTATATATATATATATGTATACCCACCTATACATATGTGCATATATATGTAAGTAAACCATTGTTAAGTAATTAGGAGTAAGTAAATAAAATATAAGTATTGGAATGCAAGACTTAGTAAGTATGGATTAGTAAACGTAAGAGTAATCGGGTTAAGTTAATGATAGTTAGATTAATCGTTCAATTGTATGTATATAATTGGATTTGATTTGTGAACACCGGAGGAACGTTGGGATACAAGTACAACGGTGAAAGGTATGATTTCTTCATGCCCTGTATCCTAATCTGGTTACCCCGATTTGTGTGCTTATCTGGCCACCTAAATAAGATAAAAGCATGAATCGGACTATATTGCACTTACTTGTGCTTGTTTACATTGTTCTCGATAATTGTCTTGAACAATAGTTTGTATAATTCATGAAATACATGAATGATGATGAAGTGTAATTGTATCTCGTAGTGTATTTGTATATTGTATTGTATTCTGTATGGATGTGTATATGAATAATGCATTTGTGTATGTGGTTGAATGTTGACTTCTACTAATTCCTAACTACCTAACTCCTAACTTAAGTGAGTAAATTGGAATGAGTAGAAGTCTGATATAGCTTCGGCCACGCGTGAGGATGCGGAGTCACAAGAGGTTGGCTGCAATTCCTGACTCTTAAGCTGGTCCGCGGCCCAAACCCCTTAAATGGGTAGCATCCCAGATTGGTGAGTCAAGTAAATCCCGGAGGTGGGACGGAGTAGTCCCCGGGCCGGAGGTCCCGACGACTTAACATGAGTAAGAGTAAGTAAGTATGGATCCGTAAGTATGTATGAGTATGAGTATGTATGCGTAAGTACTGTGAAAGGAGTAAAAGAGTAATCTCCACCCGGTTAACCCGGGTGGACAAATGAAGCTAACAAAGTATTGGACATTGTATATGTATTGTGTATGGATTGGGTATGTAATGAGATTGTATTATGCATGTATCGTGAATGTGTATTTCGGAAGAAGGTAAGTAAGTATTGTTGGATTTGTATAACTTCCTGGTGTGTGTTGGAGTGTATGTATGTATTCCTTGTGTAAGTATTGTAGTATCGTATTTAAGAGCATGTATGCATGTATGTTTGAATGAAAATGGACTGCATGTATTCGACCAAGTGGTCGGCGTACCCTCACTAGTACGCGGGGTATGCGGTTATCATGCGCAGCGAAAGCTGACCCCCTAGGGGGAACGTTTTTAGTGTGCAGGTACCCGAGGCGGATACGGTCAAGGTAAGAGACCGGTGGCAAGCCTTTGTATTTAGAAGTAGGTAGTTTGTGAGGAAGGGGTAATAGATAGACCCTTAGTGAGTATGTATAAATTTGGGAGAAGTATTGTATTTGATGTGGAACCTAGTAAACTCGGTATGTGGATTATTTTGTATTGAACTTGGAGTATTGTATTGAATGAGGATTGTAGTAATTACTTGGTAAATGGAGTATACGTTGCAGATATGTAGTGCTCGGGATTCTGGTCCATCAGACCGATGCTGTATGTAGTAGTAGTAGCTTTGTTAGTCACGTGGGTGACTAACAGCATTGTATCACCCACAGTATGTAAATATGTACCGCTGCGTGAATCTGATAGTACGAAGAGATTGGACGGTAATGACAGTATTAACAGTAGGGGTGTTACAAAAAGTGGTATCAGAGCGAAGTGTCGCTCTGATGACTAGAAATACCGAGTTTAGGAATACCGAGTTAGGAATTAGAAGCTTAGGGCTAAGGGCTGAGTGTTAGCATTAGAGATATGCTAGTTAGGAACTACCGGGAAGTACCGGATACCTACAATGCCAGACCCGCCCTCCACAAGCCCATTGTATAACTTGGGAAAGGACGCCAGAGAGAAGAAAAGCCTTCTCATACTCGGGGAAAACCCGATCTGGCAGTGGTGAAGCAATCACACAGTAACAAGAACCGACATATGGCAGATACCAAGAATTGGGAGTCCCGGGGATGGATCCCGGTTGAACAACAATACCCGCACTCAATAGCGGTGGAATGAGCACTCTAACTACAAGAGGCTACAACTTACAACAACATGGGGCGACATGCTTAGCAGTCGCGAAGCCTAGCTAGTCAACCAACAACAGGAAAGAAGCATTAACCGTGCAACGGAATGAAAAAGGGAGCAGTAACGGAACCCGAGACACAAGTCTACGGGATAGTAATACTTGAATAATACCACCAATGGTATGCTAGCTGACTAAGGACATAGTCGGGAGCGGTTAACTCCAAAACCACGACGCAATTAAGGTTGCAATACCTGGCCAATATACCTCAGACAACTACAAGAACAACCATGAGATACAATCCAATAGGACTACAAGCATAGTACCTAAACGAGGAAGGCTCAGTAACCACCACAAATGTGTGGGAACGAGCCACAAGGAACGACACTAAACCAAATAGAACGGGAACCTCCAAGGAGTGGAGAAGTACCCAGATCTACGACATCCATGTCTAGACCACCAAGAAGCTACCTAAAGGATCGAGTATACCAATTGTAGATCAATAAGATCAAGGGAAGAGTCAACAAGACTATCAAATGCGAGTGGAAACCATACCGTGATCGGTATAGGATTACTCAAAAACCACCAGTACCATGCACTTGCCACGGCAAGTGCAATAAGAACATGAATAGGTGAAGGAGCACTAACACGTCACAAGTACATAGTAAAGTACGGTGACCGTAATGAAAAACTACAGGA
The DNA here is from genome assembly GCA_023374045.1 of Limonium bicolor. Lineage (NCBI taxonomy): Eukaryota > Viridiplantae > Streptophyta > Magnoliopsida > Caryophyllales > Plumbaginaceae > Limonium > Limonium bicolor. Next base: position 267,615,151 of record CM041779.1, read on the forward strand.
TCACACATCCTAACAACTAGAAGCATGGAACCATGGAAAGGCCTAGCGGCCCGACCACTGTATCTAGAACATACCGGTCAGCGATAAGCTAGACTTGGTCAAGACCTCAAACATGGCCATGCCATGAGAGACTTCTTTAACACCGAACCATATTTTAAAAACCCAAAATTTTTCTTTCAAACCACAACCTTTCTTTTAAACCTTGGATTTTAAAACCAAACCAACAGAATTACGGTGAGTATCATAGAATGATACAAGAGGAGTTGGCAACAGAATACTTCACCTGGGCGTGTGACGAACACTACGAGTGTACCCAATTACGGGATGTGGGACAACCGCACTCCGAAGGAGCTTGCGGGCCTGACATATAGTTGGGTAAGTGGTAACGTATCAACATGGTACCCCACATATGTATACATGTAGTGTGCGAAACACGGGAAGTAGTCAACTCCGTTCTACGGACCACGAGTAAATTTTAACCAGAACAATTGGACACCACAGACAATCAAGGAGAAGGAAACTCAGTTAAGGAACAAGTGTAAGGAACTCAGAGAATCCATCTGAAGATAAGGAATGAAGACTGGGAAGTGCAAAAAGCACAGACTAGTAAGTATAGACATTGGATATGTCTCGAGGACACCAAACAAATACGTGATAGCTGGGAAGTATACCCAGCCCAAACACAGTAAGGCAGTTGCCTAACGTGAACACCACAATGCTCAACAAACGGGACAGAACTCCCAAGAGCAATCACAAGATTACTACGAAGCACAATCCATCATCGAAGAGGATATTTAAACCTAGTCTCAAGCACTAGGAGCAAGTACAGACAGTCTACCAAGAACGGGAGACATACTAACCCAGAAAGAGATACTCAAATACAATACCACAAGGCGGTATGGTAATAACACATCACAAACATTAGCCGGATGAAACGGCATAACGCAACAACACCCAGGAGCAATCCTTGAAGGGTGTCTGAGTTAATAACAGAAGAACAAAGCATCATGATAAGAGCTCAGGAGCTGGAATGAACATTCGGTTAGAACACCGAAGGGATTTCACTTAACAGGAAATACCCTCAACCATAAAAAGGCACAAGATAACACCAGATTGCCTAAAAGGGTCTCCTATGAACGGAAGCGTGATGGCACGACTTGCCACGGAGCCCAGCAACACCTCCAACCTATGGGGTATACATGGAGTGGAAACATGTATAAGCAACTTGCAAAGAGCACAGCTTGTAGCAATAAGGCTCAGAAGCCGTAAACCAAATACGTTATATAAACCTAAACGGTTGCAAAACCTGCACCATTTGTTAACAAGACTTGCAAGAGGTATTGCCGACAAGAAATCAACAACTGGATCATCAATTCAAACTCAACATCGTAAGTGGCTCGGAGTAATGGCTACTCAGTGTCACTGTCACTAGAGCATCAGTCTAGTATACAGTTGACGGAGATCTTAATTACCTTCATGCCTTCTGTAGAAATGGTAACATAGAGGCATGGAAATCGTAATAATGCCAACAATGGCCTAGTCCACGCTTGGACACTACGAGAACCCAAGGGAAGGTACCCCTCGTTAACCGAAGACCACCAATGTGGTGAAGATGTGAACCCTTAGAAAGGCTTCCATCTATTATAACAGTAAAGCCTACGCTTATAGATATTGCCAAGAGGCGATGGAATAAGGAAAGGAGATTTCCAAACCATCACGACTTAAGGAGCAAGCATACTCTGTATGCACCCAAGCATGCGGTGAACCGTTGTATAAACACCAACATGATAAACCTCGTCACGAGACCTATGAGTGGAGACAACCCCTCAACAAGAACCCTCACTGGTTAGTGATAGAATACCCTTCAATTAGAGAACGGGACTGATAAGCCGCAGACTTATCATATTTTATGCACTAGATTTAGTATTATATTTATCTAAATAAAGTTATATTTATGTTATTTATGCTTATTATGTGTTAAAATATAATATTTGTACAAATTTATGTTTTTATGAGTTTTCTGTGCAAGGAATGATTTTCTAGGCAAAAGTTCAGTTGAAGCCGGATTCCATGCCGGGTAGTTTCTGCACGGCATAAGCACAGAACAGAAAAGAGGCCTTGCCGGACCAAATGTCGGGTATATTCCATCCGGCATAAGTGAAGAGACGCCACGGTTGACCAAGCGATAGCAGTTATTGACCGTTGGTGAAAAGGATGATGCCGGGTGTGATGCCGGGTATCTTCTACCCGGCATAGGCACTGTTTCGCGTGGAATTGACGGTTTCGACCGTTAACAGTTGGGCGCATTTATCACGTGTGCCGGCTATTGGTGATCCGGCACGACGCCCGGCAAGAGACATTTTTGGTGCCTATAATAGGCCGAGGAAGGCTACAATTTGGCACATTCCAACATTATATTCCACTCCATTCCACGCTTTATTTCCGCCACATTCCATCTGTTGGTGTCCAAGGCATTTCTACGAATCCATCCACAAGAAGAAGAGAAGATTTCCTTTTCGGGTTGAGGCTATGTTCAATCTCCTTCTCCCTTATGTCTTTCTTCCTTATTTGAGTGGATGGTGAAGTAGAGATCCTTGTTAGGCGGGATGATTCCTTCTATGTAAACAATATGATTATTTCAATACAAATTCAGCGTCATTAAGATTCTGGTTCTTAGTGCAAGTGAATTAGTTGATCACTCATTCTCTTTATGCAAATTCTACTTAAGGGGGAATTTCCTAAGAGTAGGATAGGTTAGACAAATCTTAGTGGTCTTTGATGTTTTCATCTATAATTTAGGGTTAGCATTAAAGATTGCGAGTTAATCCATCTTCCCCCATCTCCTTGTTGACCAAGTGGTCATGTAGGGAGATGGGGGAAGATAGATTAACTCGCAATCTTTAATGCTAACCCTAAATTATAGATGAAAACATCAAAGACCACTAAGATTTGTCTAACCTATCCTACTCTTAGGAAATTCCCCCTTAAGTAGAATTTGCATAAAGAGAATGAGTGATCAACTAATTCACTTGCACTAAGAACCATAATCTTAATGAACGCTTGAATTTGTATTGAAATAATCATATTGTTTACATAGAAGGAATTCATCCCTAGCCAAATCCTAACAAGGATCTCTACTTCACCATCCACTCAAATAAGGAAGAAAGACATAAGGGAGAAGGAGATTGAACATAGCCTCAACCCGAAAAGGAAATCTTCTCTTCTTCTTGTGGATGGATTCGTAGAAATGCCTTGGACACCAACAGATGGAATGTGGCGGAAATAAAGCGTGGAATGGAGTGGAATATAATGTTGGAATGTGCCAAATTGTAGCCTTCCTCGGCCTATTTATAGGCACCAAAAATGTCTCTTGCCGGGCGTCGTGCCGGATCACCAATAGCCGGCACACGTGATAAATGCGCCCAACTGTTAACGGTCGAAACCGTCAATTCCGCGCGAAACAGTGCCTATGCCGGGTAGAAGATACCCGGCATCACACCCGGCATCATCCTTTTCACCAACGGTCAATAACTGCTATCGCTTGGTCAACCGTGGTGTCTCTTCACTTATGCCGGATGGAATATACCCGGCATTTGGTCCGGCAAGGCCTCTTTTCTGTTCTGTGCTTATGCCGTGCAGAAACTACCCGGCATGGAATCCGGCTTCAACTAAACTTTTGCCTAGAAAATCATTCCTTGCACAGAAAACTCATAAAAACATAAATATGTACGAATATTATATTTTAACACATAATAAGCATAAATAACATAAATATAACTTTATTTAGATAAATATAATACTAAATCTAGTGCATAAAATATGATAAGTCTGCGGCTTATCAGGGACCCAAAAACCCTCGAAGCTCCTTGGGATGTCCCGGTGGTGTACATACAAGTAGAACTACACAGCTAGAGCCTATAACCAATGCTCAACACTATGGAGACAGCAATTGTCAAAAACAATCAATGTATGTGCACACTACACACCATGAATGACCAACGCTCAAGAGAGCTTGTAACCTGATAAACCACTTCATCTTTGGTCAACCAAGTTATTTGGCAAACTATATCATGAATGAGGAAGTAATGTGAGGTAAGATAACCTACACATGAAACCTAAATTGAAATAAAACATCCCTACAATGGGAAGATAATAGCATTACGGTATACTACGACAACCGTCATACATATGAACTAGGAACCTCCTAGTGTATGTACACCATAAGGAAATGGTGCTAATGATAATGGCAATAAGTAAAGATGAACTACCACAGTAACAGAAACAGTAAAAACAATGTTGTACAATGAGTAAGAATACGGTGCGCAACAAGCGACCGCTATGAGGAAGTAGCAGATAATGACACGGAGTATAAGTATGAGATGACAGACAGAAATATTCTTTCCTATCACATAAGTGACTTACTGTCAAGTGTTTACGCCTCTGCACTCTGTATGACTGAGTGTTTTGGTATTGCACTTGTGCAGCTAATGATCTAATGGGATGGCTACGGATATGGAAAATGTAAACCGTAGTAAACCCTGCTTTTCACCAACAAACATGGCAGAAGCCAACTAAGGAAGCTTAGCAACAGACCGTGCGGCCTAGGGCCAAAGAAGCACGAAGTGTGTGAAGCACACTAACAATCACAATATGTGAATTCTAGTGGAATAAAAAGGTGAAAGGAGACTTAAGAAAGTCACTAGGACCGACGCATAGAAAATGCAAGGTCATACAAGTAAAGAACACTTGTACTGAACCAGAGAAACTGGTGTATATTGACAACAGAGGAAGCACTACAACTAGGTAGTGACTTAACCTCACCTGACAATAAATCGGAGGAGCTTATCAAATAATTGTGGAAGCACGAATATCATGTGCAGTAGATTACCAGAGAGCTGGTTACAAGCTAAAACTAAGTATAGTTCAAACACGGTAAAAGAATACCGCAATTGTTTAGAAAACCTTATCCCCATAATAGACAGATAAAAAGGTGATGTATAGCACATTAAGGATAACACGAAGGGTAAGTAACCCGAGTTATCAGGGTCGCGCAGCAGAAGTTAGTGGGCCCTAGCTAGGAGACAATATACCTAGTAAGTATAGTAGAATGGCTGTTAATGCCTTGAAGCCTAATAGGCTGGAACCGAATTAATTATGAGTTAAATAAACTCATATAGGAATCCTTGGTGCAAAGACTAAACCATTGTTATGATTAAGACCCTTTGACAAGGGTATATTATGTAACAAACCGTAAAGAAGCTGAAACATTTCAGACCGCCCAATTGAGTAAACCAATGTTTAGTAATAATAACATATGGTAGATTACGTGGGCGTAATCCCATTTAAGGGGGGTAGAGCGAAAACCGCTTAATGTAAGTTTCATGAATAAAACACATAAACTATAATGTGCATAGCACAAATGAGAATTGATTGGATGATTGGTACTATGTTAAATAAACATAAGTATCCATTCATATTGAAATTATGGTAATTAGGCATGAGAGATGCAAACACCATAGGATGGATATACCTACCGTGTAACACCATGTAAAGAGTATTAGCAAAAGAAAAGGAATGAGTAGTGGACGAAGTTCCACAAGTATTGTAGTCCTTGAAGAGGTAGTACGAAACGATTGAGAGTAGTAGAGGAAGGTAGCCCATGAGTAGTGTATTCGTATGTAAGTTATGGGAAGTAAATTGAGGATGACTAAATTTTATAAGTATGGTAATCCCTAGTGAGAATAATTGAAATGATGGAGAGTAATGGAGGGAAGTAGTGAAGGTTGATAAAATGAGCATTTAGGTATTGAACCATGGAGTAAAGCATTCGGGAAGTAGAGTGAGGACGATTGATGGATTGATTCCATCCTTTGGAGATGTATGAATTCGTATCACGACTAGAAAGAGTAAAAAGATAGAAAATGAAAACAATTAAATTATTTGTTTGTTTGAAACTGATGTGGGAAGTCAAACTTGATCCTGATCAGATCAAGGGAAACCAAACACAAATTGGGGTGGAAAGATAGTTCAACACTGGTGCTGATCACATCAGGGTCGAACGATTCTTGAAGCTTCCCTCAAGTGGTCACAAGAATCACACATAGGATGGAAGTAATGAATATAAATTGGAACTTGGAGTTGGATGCTTTAGAAAGATTTCTACTTAGTTGTGGGGAAGGATTTTTCTTTAGACTGAGAATAAGGATTTGGCTAGAAGCTTATACCGGAGAAGATAGTAGTGTAGCATATTATATTATTCCAAGGGCAGCAGGACATAGAGGAGTCCTGTGTCTAGTTGACCTGAGTGCCTGCGGGACTGTATGTGTATGTCATTGCTTTGGGGATGGCTTGCACTGTATGTATGTATAAATTTTGTAATGAGGAACCGGATGGTTGCTAGTATGCGGATTGGAGTAATTATAGTACATTGGTACGGTGTGGTATGTAGAGACCCTGAGTAATGGATTTGGGAATTGTAAGGAGGAAGAAGGTATGGCTTTGGTATTAGACATGTAAGAATGAGTAGGCATTGTAAACCTATAACCTCGAACAACTTTGAGGACAAAGTTCTTAAGGGGGGGGGGGTAGATTGAAATACCCCGAACTTAAATATAAGGATTTAAAATTAAGCTAGTACGTGTTTAAGGGCTTAATGGTACCTAATTAGTATTGGTAAGGAAAAATAAATCCAAGAGAATTAGAGAAACACTTAAAAGGCGAAAAAAGCTAAATAAGCGTTAAAAAACCATAGGAGGTATGAGACCTCGGGTAGCGTAATATACGGATTCTAAAGGTTTAATAAGACCTAAATAATATATGGGAACGACTCCCGAAGAAAACGGATCCAGATAATGAGTTAAAACGCTAATAGAGCTTTAGAGCACGTTTTTCGAGAAAACCTGAAAAATGTGACTTTGAGTGGTCAAACGGACCCGAGAAAATTATAGATCATTAAATAAAAATTATTAAGCATTATGGAAGCTTAATAACCAACAAAAATAATTAAACAAGAAAATTCCGGAATACGGGCCCGGTTAGTGAATAGTACCTAAACCGGGTAAAATAACGAGCGTTTTCTGTAAAAGACGAAAAACGCTCCAACTAGTATACTACATGGGGGCCGGTTTTACTAGTTAAATAACCCCTCACACACACATGTAACTAGTTAACAAATAAAGAGAACCGAAGAGCAAAGTAATAAAGTAAAAAGCAACCCCCACACTCTCTCACCTCACCTCTCTCTCTTCTCTTTCCTCTTCCTCCTCTCTCCACCAATTTCTCCCTCCTCTCTCTGCTGGAATGGGCGATTTTGAGCTCTCCCAACAACAACAATGGCAACTCTCATTTCTCTCCCATGCTCTACTCCTTTGAGCTCCAAACAAAAATAATTACATTTGTAATCCCCATCCTCTTCTACACTTTCTCTTTTCAAAATCCAAAAATGAGGAAGTTTATTTTCGTGGGTTTTCCCCATTCAAAGAGAAAATAGCACCAATGGGTAGCTTGGAGTCTCCTTTCTCCATTAAGGTAAAAATCTACATGAAAAACTCATGCTCCCTCCATTTTCCTTCATAACCGATTTTGCCCATTTGTAACACTCCATTTTCTCTCTCTCTTTTGAGCATAATATCAACCTTGCAATGGTGGTGGATTCACCTTCTTGAACCAAGGGCTAAAACCCCTCCTAAAAGACTCCAAAGGTAAACCCTAGAATTTGTATTTTTAACACTTCAATGAATTAGTGTTAATTTAAGGGCAAGTAGTTTTATTATGCTTGTTTTGTGTACTTTGGGTGATGGGAATGGAGTTTGGCAACTCCATTCCCCACATGACCGGTTTTGAGCAAAGAAGAGAGAAGAAGGAGAAATGGGAAAGAAAGAAGAAAATATAAGCTCAAGGTAAGGGCTCCTTCCTAATGTTAAGTTTTAATTGCATTAGAGTAATGGGAATGGGTAAACCAATTTAAAGAACCCAAAACATTATATTGGTATCGTAGATGTGGAAGTATGAGTAATTGTGAGCTTGTATTTGGATTGTAGGCCTTAGAGCCAAGTATTGTGTATTTGATTGGCATTGCTGTTTGATGGAAGTATTGGAGTATTGGTATTGACTTTAGTGCTGGTAGGACCCTTGTGTGGGTGTGGCTAGAATAGGAATGAACTCGGTGAAGAAAGAATGTGTATGGCTAAGTAAGAAGGTGAACTATGGCGAAATTTTGGTAGGAATTATGTATTTAAGGATGACTTGGTGAATGGGAGAACCAAGGTGTATATTGGATTGAGTAGGTATGTTTAGTGGTGATGAGGTGGTAGTTGTAGTATGAGGAACAAGAAGTGTAAAAATCTGTAGCAAAGAGGTATCAAAGTGCATTGTGGAACTAGGAAGAATTAGGGTGTAAGAATGGGTAAAAAGAGTGTTGGACTTGGGTATAGATGTGTAATGGCTTGGAAATGTATTTGGGATGCTAGGAGTGACATTGGTAGATGAAGTATTGAATGGTAGAAGTTGGATTAGAAATCTGTAGCATAAGTAAAACAAAAACTGTTACATTTGTGGGAGAAGAAGTGAGGAATTTGTGTAAGTTGATTGATGGATTTAGTAAGGAGTTTGGTGGACGAACTAAGGCAATTTGAAGGGCCTAAGAAGTGTTAAAACATGTGGGATTAAGTGTAGGACCAATGGGGGAAGTAATGGGTAAAAGATAGAACTGAAAACAGAAATAAAAATGCAAGTACTGGGCCGGACCGACCTTGGGACCGAACTTGCAAGGTCGGTCGAGCCCAGATTTACAAAGACGGGAAACCTTCTGGAATGGACCGAACTTGTGACCGGACTTGCAAGTTCGGTCGGACCAGAAAATTTTCCCGTCTGTAACCTACTGGAATGGACCGACCTTGCGACCGGACTTGCAAGGTCGGTCGACACAAAATTTTTCCGTCTTGTAAGCTACTGGAATGGACCGACCTTGTGACCGGACTTGCAAGGTCGGTCGGGCTAAAAATTTCATCAGGTAACTCACTGGAATGGACCGACCTTGGGACCGGACTTGCAAGGTCGGTTGGCCCTGTAATTCTCCAGCGTAATTCCCTACTGACTTCGACCGACCTTGGGGACCGGACTTGTAAGGTCGGTCGAGTCATACAAAAAAAATTAATTAAATTAAATAATAATTATATATATATATGTATACCCACCTATACATATGTGCATATATATGTAAGTAAACCATTGTTAAGTAATTAGGAGTAAGTAAATAAAATATAAGTATTGGAATGCAAGACTTAGTAAGTATGGATTAGTAAACGTAAGAGTAATCGGGTTAAGTTAATGATAGTTAGATTAATCGTTCAACTGTATGTATATAATAGGATTTGATTTGTGAACACCGGAGGAACGTTGGGATACAAGTACAACGGTGAAAGGTATGATTTCTTCATGCCCTGTATCCTAATCTGGTTACCCCGATTTGTGTGCTTATCTGACCACCTAAATAAGATAAAAGCATGAATTGGACTATATTGCACTTACTTGTGCTTGTTTACATTGTTCTCGATAATTGTCTTGAACAATAGTTTGTATAATTCATGAAATACATGAATGATGATGAAGTGTAATTGTATCTCGTAGTGTATTTGTATATTGTATTGTATTCTGTATGGATGTGTATATGAATAATGCATTTGTGTATGTGGTTGAATGTTGACTTCTACTAATCCCTAACTACCTAACTCCTAACTTAAGTGCGTAAATTGGAATGAGTAGAAGTCCGATATAGCTTCGGCCACGCGTGAGGATGCGGACGTCATAAGAGGGTGGCTGCAATTCCTGACTCTTAAGTGGTCGCGGCCTAAACCCCTTAAAGGGGTAGCATTCCCGGATGGTGAGTCAAGTAAAATCCCGGTGGGTGGTGGGACGGAGTAGTACCGGGCCGGAGGGTCCGACGATTAAATGGAGTAAGAGTAAGAGTAAGAAGTATGGATCCGTAAGTATGTATGATTGAGGTATGTATGCGTAAGTACTGTGAAATGAGTAAAAGGTATAAGCTCCACCCGATTAACCCGGGTGGGGACAAATGAAGTTAACAAAGATTGGACATTGTATATGTATTGTGATGGATTGGGGTATGTAATGAGATTGATTATGCATGTATCGTGAATGTATTCGGACGGAAGGTAAGTAAAGTATTTTGGATTTGTATAACTTCCTGTGTGTGTGTTGGAGTGTAGTATGTATTCCTTGGTGTAAGTATTGTAGTATCGTATTTAAGAGCATGTATGCATGTATGTTTGAATGAAAATGGGACTGCATGTATTCGACCAAGTGGGTCGGCGTACCCTCACTAGTACGGGGGTATTTGCGGTTGGTTATCATGCGCCAGCGAAAGCTGACCCCCTAGGGGGAACGTTTTTAGTGTGCAGGTACCCGAGGCGGATATGGTCAAGGTAAGAGACCGTGGCAAGCCTTCGTGTTTAGAAGTAGGTAGTTGTGGAGGAAGGGGTGATAGAAAACCCTTAGGAGTATGTATAAATTTGGGAGAAGTATTGTATTGATGTGGAACCTAGTAAACTCGGTATGTGGATTATTTTGTATTGAACTGGAGTATTGTATTGAAATGAGGATTGTAGAGTAATTACTTGGTAAATGGAGTATCGTTGCAGATATGTAGTGTCGGGATTTCCGGTCCATCAGACGATGCTGTATAGTAGTAGTAGTAGCTTTGTTAGTCACGTGGGGTGACTAACGACATTGTATCACCCACAGTATGTAAATATGTACCGCTGCGTGAATCTGGTAGTACGAAGAGATTGGACGGTAATGACAGTATTAACAGTAGGGGTGTTACACTAAGGATGGAAGCTTCACTGTACAGTCAGCTTATTCTACAGCTCTTAATTCCAATCGGTCTAATATTCCTTCCTCAAGTGATCCTAATTTGGAATTAGATAAAAGAATTGAGAAGCTGTAGTGCAGTCCTAGAGTGAAGCTCCTGTACTGGAAGTTTAAAAAGAATATTGTAGCCTGTGTGGCAAATGTTGCTAAAAGGATTGGAGGATCTCCTCTGTGCTGTTTCTGTGGAAACAAAGACACAATGTTCCATGTTTTCTTTAAGTGTATCATGGTTAGAAACAGATGGGAAGGAATCTTGAATCTGGATTGGAATTTTATCCCAGATGAGAAAGATATTCATAACTTTATCTTTGATGAGGCAGATAAATGGACAGATGATAAGCTAGAAGTTGCCATCACAATGTGGATAGTTTATGATGCTAAAAATATAGTTAGACATAATCCTCTTATGTCTTGGATGGCTTTGATAGAATCTAATCAAGCTTTTGTGAAAGCTTATAAAATAGGTAGGTTGAATCGTTTCACTGAAAATCTGTCGATGAAAAATTGGTCTCCCCCCTTGCAGGATGTGATCAAAATCAATTGTGGGATAAAAAATAAAAGAGGAAATGTGATGATGCTTGTTGGTTCCATTAGAAACAATGAAGGAGGTATGCTGATGGCCTTCAACAAGAAAATGAGTCCGTCTTGTTCTATGGTGGGAGCTGAGATACAAGGCCTTGTGTTTGCTATGAAGTGGGCGATTGAAGAAGGGTACCATAAGGTGGAAATCAAAGTCTACAATCAAGAAATCTATGATTTCCTGAAGAAAAAGAATGAAGAGTTAGGAAGTCAAGTTATACAAGACTGCTGGGAATAAATCTCCTATGTCTCTAAACTTTGTGATATCAGTAAGATTAGTATTAATGAATCTGTTTGTAATTTTCCAGTTCTACTTATTTCGTTTATGTATAATTGATCAATGTTCATCCAGAACTGGGTGGGCGAGAACATCCCCTACAAGATTTCTACATCTTGTACTAAGTTTAAGATAAAAAAAATCATCTATCTTTATCTTGTTTTCTTAAACCTAATCCCCGTCGCCTATTTTTTTTCTCTCAGCGTTGAGCGCTTTTTTCTTTTTAGGGAAAATTACATCCCCCACCCATGACGTTTAGCAAAATTACACACCCCACTGACGAGGTTTCAAAAATTACTTTGCCCACCCATGTGGTTTCCGCTATTTTACATCCAGCCACTTTTCTAATATTTGATCAACTTAAAAGATGGTTAAATCTTATCCAAAATTGATAAAACTTTACATGGACGATGCTAAGGTGTTATATTTTGATCTAGCATGAAATTCAAAGTTTTTAAAGCTCATATGTGATCCAAGGGACCCAATGAAACGTGTAACATGTGAACGTATTTTCATTAGGTCCCACGGGTCATATATGACCCTAAAAAACTTTGGATTTGGCATTGGACAAAAATATAACACCTTAGCATCATCCATGTAAATTTTTATCAATTTTGGACAACATTTAAGCCACGTTTAAATTGATCAAATATTAAAAAAGTTGTCAGATGTAAAATAGAGAAAACCACATGGGTGGGCAAAGTAATTTTCGAAACCTCGTGGGTGGGGTGTATAATTTCGCCAAACGTCATGATGGGGGATGTAATTTTCCCTTCTTTTTATTTTCCTATTGTTCGCTTGTCAAAAACAATAGCAACAAACCAAATCAGTTACAAAATAGATGCTTAACTTTCAGATTGGAAGTGTGTAACCACGTGCAAATAACATGAATAAATCACTTAATCAGACTTAGAGGATCATAGCCCAGTAAGCAGAAGTCAAAACAGAGATCGGAAGCACAATATTACTAAAACAGAGACTCAAAACAGAGATGCATGCTGAGACTTAAAACAGAGATGCACGCTGAGACTCAAAACAGAGATGCATACCGAGACAAAAAACAGAGATGTTTAGACTTGTGTCCGGAAGTGAAAGTTTGGACAAAAGTCTAAAGAAACCTGTGAGCCTCGATTTTTAAACCCTATCCTATGTTGATTCGAGTTGATTAGGATCTGATCGGGTTTTAAGACCTCTTATTACCTAAGTTTAATAACTAAGTCATATAATCATAATTATTAAAACCTAAGTTAGCTCACTAGAACCTATTATGAGTCCCCACCTAATTTTAACCTAGATCAAATTAGGAAAGGAGAGTTCGGGTTCGGGGGCTTGATATTCGACTTAATTAGGGTGCAATTACTTTCATTACCCTCGAAGTCGTTTTTCCTCTACTTAGTTTAATTACGGCTTATTACGAGTCGTTTTAACCTAAGTGCGCGCTTCTGATTTTTTTATTTTTTACATTTTTTCACAGAAAATTTGAAACGACCCTAAAACCACCCTAGGAGTCAGAGATGTTACACACCACAATCTATTACCTAATAACGCAAGGCTCTAACACATATCCGGAAACAGATGCAAAATACACTTTATAAATTGAATCCAAAGATTACAATGCTTAAACATTTATTACAGAGCGAAAGCAACCTAGAGTACAAAGCTGAACAAAATACAAAGACGCCAAGCCACAACTGCAAAAGCAGAAGGAAAAGTGAAACTGAAGGCAAAGCAGAATCATCGAGCTAGGGCTAAACCTGTAAATCAGACGAAAATAGGGGTGAACCAAACTATAGCTCAGCAGGTGATAAACTTCATCAGCTGAGCATGCTCAAAACATATACTGAATATATATATATATACAAGGTTTTAACAAAACAAGTCAAAGGTCGAAGCAAAAATCAGACAGGGGAAGAAGCTTTCTCAAATCAGATGCATAGCAGATCAGAGCAGAGACAGAGCTTAACAAAACCGAGGTGGGACACTAGACACCAGCTTACACATCAGAAGGACTCACATAAGGTCCTATGGATCCGAAGATCCCACATCAGAAGATGTAGAGACAGCTATGGACCCGTCGGTCACTAAAAATCCAAGGGACCCTGAGAGAGAGAACAAAAGGGAACCCAAGGGAATAACAAAAGGAATTCCTGTGTAGCATGCTACGGGTCAACCTGACCCGACTATCCAAGGCTCAAAAGCTAAATATCTAGGTCCCAAAACAGAAGATTTCCAAAACCAAGCAAAAGCCTTAACAGAACAGAGTAGAGTGGAAAGAAGAATGTTATCAAAACATACCAGAAGCCTTAACAAAACAGAAGTCGTAAACCGACTAACACATACAAAAGCCAAACTGTAAACAGGAGTCAAACTCTTCTTTAGAGAGCAATACCGAGATCGGAAACATAATGGCGGTTTTCAGAATGTAAAACTCATATTCACAAGCTAAAACACATTCCAGTAGCTAGTACACATTGAAAGGTAACCAACGCCACAAATAACACTCAAAACGGAGCTAAAACGCAAAAGTTACGCAAAAACAAACCTGTGTCCGAACATGTGTCCGACCTTGCATGTCCGGACACACGCCGAGGACAAAACCAACAAACGTCCGGACATTTGTCCGGACTTGCATGTTCGGACAAAGTCCGCATACCAGCAAATAGGCGCGTCTGAACTTGCGTCCGAGCTTGCATGTTCGGACACAAGTTGAATAGAAACCTGGAACTCGTCCTTGCCACGTCTGGTGCGTCCGGACACCACACAGAACACAGCGAGATGAACCTGTCCGAAGCCACGTCCGGACACTATAAAAACTGCAGAATTCAACGTCGAATGTAGAGCAAATCCTTGGCTAAAATCTTCCACAATTTATACATAATTAATCATAGCAAATTAGCACAACAAAAACACATTTCCACTGGGTTTTGGCAGATCAAAACGCAAACCAAAATCAGTCAGAAACATCACAATCCGAAAATTAAAGAAACATATACGGAAGTGCACAAAACCGGAATCCCCGTGGTTGAACACACCCACCAAAATCCATTCACCACCTACCTAACATCCGACGCTACGAAATTTCTGCGGACCCGACAATCACTTTACTTGAAAAATCCACCTGAATTGACCGACATCAAACTGAACACCTCCGGAATCGAAAATGAAATCAGGAACAAAGAGGGGATGAACTGAATAAGGAAATGAAATCAGAATTCTCAAATCTTACCGGATGATCGAACACAAGAAGACCCCAATTCCCACGACCTGAAATTAATGATCAATCGGCCAAGAAATTGACTAGAGAATGATGGAAGTTGAGGGAAGAAGGAAGAGCACAAAGGGAGAAAGAGAGCACGGGAAAACTAACGAGATGAATGCCAGGAAAGAGAGGGAATTAAAAGAGTAATATAGAATTCCCTTTATTACTAACTAGTAAAGAAATAATAAAAAAAGGAAAAATAAAAAGAGCTAATATTAATAATCCCTCCCTTACTACTAATTATATATCAAAAGAAGAACATACAAAGTAATTCCCTTCTTACAATATGAATACAAAAAAAAAAGACAAATGCTAACAGAGAATTCGTAGGGTAAATTAATGTACAAAAGAATCAAATAATAAAGTAATGAAAAGAATAAAAACCTACAACTCTAAATACGGGTAGCAAAAATCCCAGTCAAAGTAGCAAGGAAGCATATTAAGACCAAGAATGAAATACCCCAAATCTAATTAATACCTAAAAACTATTAAATAATGGAAAATTGATCTAGAAACAGATCATTATAGTTAAGCATGCTAATCTATGCATGCAAACATTATGTAAATTAATATTACTATACGTGCACATGCAAACCCATGCATGCAAATGTCACGTAAAAATAGTCGTTATACCATAAACGCTAACTAGCGTAATTTTACTAAACATATTCGTACAAATGTTCATGTACAATTATTAACAAGGACTAAACTTCTTGCATAACTAGCTCGATATAAAGAGAGTCAACAAGAAAAGAACAATACCAACGTGTATACAAACGAGCAACGTAAATACTTTACGAATACCTAAGCATCTATGAATGCTACAATAAGTTGAAATACACACTTAGATAAATGTAACAACTTATGTTACACCTATTGGATATATTATGGAGATATAATAACTCATCAAAGGTCAAAGATGCGCACTAAACATCTTGACAAGAAGAACGTTCGTAAAACGCCTTAGAAACATACGATTAAGCATGACCTTGTATGACATTCTAAAACTCAAACCAAATGGTCATACCCTCATTATATGACTATACAAACATAGTCCCTAGGCTATATCTAGTCAAAAACGCAAAACGCTTGGGAGTGCTCACGCACGCCCCTTAAAGCACGAAAAGCCCTGAGGAGTGCCGGGGTGGCACGAACTCCTATAAAATTAATTCTTAGAGTTCCTAACATCATTACTAACCATCCTAAATAGAACACACGTAGTGGTTTCTCAAAATTCAACAAAAACCTCAGGAGGATTTCTTAACGCTCCTTTTTGCCCGGGAGTGTCCCGATGGCCCGTAAATTATGACATGGGTTGATGTAACCCCATATAACTCAATGTAACCTCTTAATATATCATTATTTACTATAATAAGTGTTTATAAACACTTGAAACTCATAAAGACAAGTTATTTCACAAAATTTCCTTAGAGCACAAAAACGCACCTTTGGGTGTCACTAAAACGCGTTTTATGCAATTACCTTGTAGTTTTTGACATGCCACGAATTAAGAATATTAAATAGGGTTAAAATGACCCTCTAAATCAATTAAATTCAGTGTCAAACAAGGTGCTCTATAGGGGCCGATTTTCAGTCCAAAAACTAGTATAAAACTTACATTAAAAATTTATAAAAGGCATAAGACATGGTGACTCACCTTCCCATGTGCTATAATACTTAATGTCAAAGAATGTAGGTCTCATTTGACCTCCAAGCTGTCGAAATTATGCAAGGAAACAAAGCCATGTTAGCTAGACAAAAACAAAATGCTAAAAGCAAAAAGTAGATTCTTATTCCACCTTTTTGATTTCTTAAAGTTCAAGTGACCTTCCTTCCTTGTCCTTGGCTCTTGATTGCCAATTGATAAGCTCCAATATGCCCTTGATTTCGTCCACCTACAAGAGAAGAAGAAGACAAGCATAACATAGAAAAATCAAAGGAACAAAACTTACCTAAATTTCTTTGTCTTCTAGCTCACATTATTTTCTTCCACCTTGCCTTGTCACACCACATGGCCGAACACATGCATATAACATGGGAATTTATTGAGCCAATAACCTATGGAATAAACTAATGAAAAAGACTAATCAATTGACATTAAAAATTAACAAAACAAAAATCAAGCAAACATGCCTTAAGACTTACGGTTGCAATTTCATTTCTCTCACACATTGCAACCGGTTGCTAAGGCTCCTCTCTTCTCCTTTCATCTTCTTCCTTTGAAACTCTCAAGTCCATTAATGGAGATTTAACTTCTATCTTCATCTTTAAGGTAATTTCCTAGCATTTCTTGTGAAGCCTTGAAGTAAAACTCTTCCTAGCACAACCATAGCAATCCGGCATCAACATATACTCCAAGGAGGTTGTCTAAATCAACATTAATCCAAGGAGCATCTCAAAGTTACCTTAAGGTATTTTTCATGCTTGAAAATCCTTAAAGCACATTTTTATGTGTAACCAAATTCTACTTCTTCTAAGGCTCTTTTCTTTCTCATTTTCATGAAGGAAAGTTTGTTCTTCATCCATCTTAGGTGTGCCGAATTTATAAGGAGAAAAGCTTAAGGTAAATCCTTGGAAAACTACTTACAAATCTACTTAAGATCTTTATTGAAGATCTAACTCCTAAACTCCTTCACCACTTGCATATAACCGAAGTGGAGCATCAAAATTTCTTTGGAGAAAGCTTGGGAATTCAAGAGGAGTTTAAGCACTTAATCATCCTTTATTAAGAGTAAGTTTACTAAGTAAACCTTTATTGTTTTAAGCTTATTTAAGCTCTTAAAATTGTATAAAAATTATGTACACCTTCCTAGGTGTTTAAAACCGAAATCATATGGTAACATATACCAAATATATAATCTATAACATACATGGAAAATATTTACCTTAAGACACATTTTTGTGTCACAAAATTACCTAAGTTAAATACATATACATGCCGAATGGTCAAGGGCAAATATTCTCTATTTTGAGCTAAGAATCAATCTAAGACATTACAATAATTTTTACATGAGTTATATGACTCATGTGAATTTATGTATAATTATTTTGACATATAAATCTACTTTTATATACTATATGGTACCGTATTAATTATGGCCAAATTGGTCTAGTGAAGAATAAGTTTTATTGAGCTACATATGTATATAAACTTATATTATAAAGTTTGGTGAGCTAAAAATACTTTACTAGTGCTTAAATGGCTAATTAATTAAGTTAGGTGGCTAAGTTGCAAATTTTGGAAAGTTTGGTGTAAGTATGGTAAAAGCCGAAAGTAAAAGGTCTCTTTGGAATAAAAATGATATAATATAATGTTAGTGAAATACCCCAAACCTTAATGTGTTAATTAATTACGTAATTATAATTTTCTAAGGCTAATTAAGTCCTTAAGATCATTGGTGAACAAGTGAAAACCAAAAAGTAAAAGAAAATGCGTAAAAGTCACAAAACGTGAAAACGCGTATTTAATTATTTTAGGAGGTACATAACCTTCATTAGGGTTATAAATATATTTTTATACCTTAATTACACATTAAGAACATGTGGGAAAAATTCCGGAAGAAAACGGATCCAAACAATGCGTTAAAACGCTAATGGAGTCTTAAAGCGCGTTTTTCGAGAAAATCCGAAAACGTGACTTTAAACAGTTAAATGACCCCGTAAAAATAATAGTTGATTATGTAACAATAATTAAACATTAATGGGAGTTTAATAACCATTAAAATTAAAGGAATGAGAACATTCCGGAAAACGGTCCCGGTTAGTGAATAGTGCTAAACCGGGTAAATAAACGAGCGTTTTCTGTTATAGAACGAAAAATGCTCCAGCGTGTTTACAGTGGTGGGCCGGTTTTATTAATGTAAACAGCTCACTCACATAAGACTAGTTAACTAATAAATAAAGTAAAAAAAAAAGAAACACCACTTATACCCCCACACTCTCTCTCTCCTTCCTTATTTTCTTTTTCCTCTCTCTCTCTTCCTCTCTTTCTTCCTCCATCGGTTTCCCTTCTCCCTCTCTGCTGGTTGAACGTTTTTGAAGCCTCCCATGGCTACTCCATGTTCAACCTCATGCCCAAGCTCCATTTGAGCTCCAAATCAAAAACAAATCACATATTCTTCTTCCTCTCATCTTCCTCTACCATCCTCTCTTTTCGAAATTTCAAAAGGATGAAGTTGACCTCCATGGGTGAAATACCCCAAACCTAAGTATGCTAAGTGAACATCAAATTAGGATGTAGTAGGGCTAAAATATGCCTTAGAAAGATTGGTAGACAATTTTAACCAAGGAAAACACAAGAAAGTGCCTTAAAGGCAATCCGGGCAAAAACGTGCTCTAAGCTTTGAGAGACTTGGGTGAGTACCCAAATATCATGATAAGACCTTAGTAATATCTTAATGGTCATTTTAAATCAATTAGCAAAGAAAACCAAGCTTGAAAACAAGTTAAAACACAAAATGTGCTTTAAGAAGTCTTAAAGCACATTTTTGAGAAATTGTCTTAGAATTGAGTTTTGAGTGGCTAAATGCCCATCATTACTCTTTAATGAACATGTGTACTAATTAGTATCACATTAGGAGGTCTAAATCAATGGGAAATTAAAAATTTCCCGATTATGTGCCTTGTTTAGTGAATAGTAACTATTTAGTGACTAGTTTAAGTTTTAATCAATATAAGTCAATTAATTGGTCAACAAAGACCATGTTAGCCTTATATTAAGAGGGTGGCCGGTTTTTATGTGGGGAGTCACCACATGAGTCATCAAATGAGAAAGGAAAAGAAGAGATAAGTAAAGAAGTTACTATTTGCTTTATTAAAGCAAAATATCTTATATTAGCTTACTTCTCTCCTTTATTCTCCATTTCTCTCCTTCACCCACGGTTTCTTCTTCTTCTCTCTGTTCCAAAACCGAGAGTGTTGCTTCTCCATGGTTCTCCATCTTCAATCACTTGCCAAATACAACTCCAAGCTCCAAATCCAAAACAAATTGCATATTTGTCTTAGTTAGGTCAAGACCTATCTTTCTATCTTTTCAAATCTTTCAAAGCTCCATTTTGGTGCCATGAGAAAACTCCGTTGATGGGGGAAAATCAAGTTTGAAGAGCTCATTAGCTTCTCCATTCTCTTAAGGTAAAGAAAATGTAAGAAAAACCATGTTTCCATCATTTCTTGTACATGGCCGAAAATTCCTTCTCATGGGGCTATGTTTTTTTATGCCTTGTTCTAGCTTGATTTATTCACCAAGGACTAGTGGAGGTCCTATTTCATTCAATGCCAAAGTCTACCTTGAGACTTCAAAGGTAATCATCCACTTTTATGCCTTAGAACACATTTCTAACCTAGGTTTTCATTCCTTGAGGTTAGTGCATTGTTTAGTACTCATATGGGTCCTTAAATATTGATTAGAACATTGGCAAAAGGAATTTAAGTGGTGGCCGAGATCTATGCAAGAAGAAGGCCTAAGGAGGAGATTAAGATAAGCTTGAGAAAACAAGGTAAAATGCTTACCTAATGGTGGTTTAAGATTAAGGAATGAGTTTTAGATAAATACCAATGTGGCTTAAAGCTTACATTGTGTATTGGGTTATATAACCTAAGAAAAAGAACTTAAACAAGCTTATGAACTTGTGATTAAGGAGTTAATGAGAATGAGTTAGTAATATAAGTTTAAGGTGGATTTTAAGAGCATTATAACTACTATGAGATTGATGGGTGTATTTGCAGGTTGAAAGCTTTTATATGTGGGAAATTCAGTGTTTAAGTTTAAGTCATTTAAGGGCCTAAGAGCCATGTCATTTAAGAGCCTTAGTGCTATGCAATTTAAGATTTTTGCAATATATTGAGTTTGTTGTGAATGAGTTGGTTTGGGTGATGAGATATGATGAGAAGAACTTGATGTGTGTGAGATGGTTGAATGAGGAAAAATAATGTGTTTGGGCATGATAAGATACTAGAGGAGCTATGGCGAAATTTGAGTAGGAAACAAAGTGTTTAAGTGGTAGTGGTGAGCTAATATGCCCTAGGGTTTACTAGGGAGCATGAAAAGAAAATTGGGTGGAAATGAGTTGACTAAGGAGTTCTTGAGGTTTAGGATGACCTAGAGATGTCTAGGAGAAGTTAGAGGAATGGTGAGTGTTTTGAGCACACCAAAATCATGAGATGAGGAATATAAGAAGTGTGCATAAGATTAAGGAGAAGGTATAATGATTAAGGTGATTTGATTATGTTCTAAGGGGAATTAATGACTAAGGAAGTACTAGGAAGTTTTAGAGGTGGTCTTGAAAAAAAGGGGTGAGATAAAGTGTGGTAACGAGTTATAATGACTTAGGCATTACCTTGGAGGATTTAAGAATCAAGAGAATGTAATTGAGCATCTAGGACTTAGGCAAATGTTGGTAAACAACTAGGAAGGAAATAAGGTGTTGGTGGATGGAAACTTAAGCTTAGGAAGGAACTTTAAGTAAGTGCGTAAAAGGATTTTCGATGGTGAAAGATGCTTGTGAGATGATGTTATAGTGGTGAAGAAAACATTTGGCATAGTGGTTACACTAGGTATGAACCACCACCTAGAAACCTAGAGGAAAACATTACAAGTGTTAGCATTATTACAAGGAAAAATGCATGATGACTAAGGTGGATCTTGGTGGATGATTTAAGGTATTTGAAGGAGGGCTTAAGGTGTATTTGAGGTGCCCAAATGAGGTTATAACATATTAGAATATATGAGGAGAAGTTTGGAGTTGAAAAAGAATTTAGAAACAAGTTTCTAGAGCCGACCGGCCTTAGGACCGGACTTGCAAGGTCGGTCGGGCTCTGTTACAATACCGGGAAATGTTTCTGGAATAGACCGGACATGGGACCGGACTTGTCAAGTCCGGTCGGGCTGGAATTTTGTACGGATATAAGTCTCTGGAATCGACCGGACATAGGACCGGACTTGTAAGTCCGGTCGGAGTGAATTTTCCAACGGTAAAAGGGTACTGGAATGGACCGGACTTGGCAAGTCCGGTCGGTAAGTCCGGTCGAGCCTAAAACAAAAAAAAAAAGAGAAATTTTGAATTCTAAGAATGGCAATGGGTAATAAGGGATGCCTTTGGTAGGGTAGTAATGATTGAGACCCTAAGAACTTAAGAGATTAAGTTAAGCTAAGTATGAACTTGAAAGTTTAAGATTAAGTTTGTAAGATTAAGTGTAAGACCTAAGAGGTGTTAGGTGGGGATCATTAAGGAATGAAGTAAGTTAAACAAGTTAAGTAAGTCATATTAAGTTAAGTGATTAACAACCTAAAACTGAATGAATGTTTTAGGACTTGGGAGTTTGGACTCCGGAAGAGAGTAAGCAGCCGAACGACCAACGGTGAACGGTACAGTTCTCTTGTGACCTGCTTGCTAACGAGGTGTCCCTCGGCTTGTGTGCTATTTGTTTTTGTGTGCTCACTAAACAAGATAAAGCATGCAACCGGAATATTTATATTGGTTGTATTGGTGTGATGTTTGAAAACTAACACAACATACCGTGAGAACTTACTAACCAATGTTTAGTAAGGAAATGAGTGAGACTAAGGAACGCTCCCTAATATGGGACGATATAAACCGAAAGAGGTTAACCAACAACATGGTCTTGAGACTACTACTAACTAGAACTTGAGTGAGGAAACCCGGGACCGATCTCCGGTCATGCATGCTAAGGAAAGGGGGTCGGTATCTATAGCAGATTCGACTTCCGATTAAGGACTAGTCCTCGGACTAGGCCTTGGGTCGGTTGACCGGCTCGGCTACATTGGACATCCAGTCCAAGGTAGGTGGCTTTAAGATGGCGTGGGGGGATCAAGCCTACATCCCCAACAATTTAAGAATGTTGTTTATTGCCGGTAAGTGTCCTGCTGCTGGCTAGGGTTAACCAAGCCCTACAAAAATAAACAATGAACTAAGGGCTAACCAGTTCCCAATGAGAGAACGGTTAGCATACATAAGGTAAGGTTAAGATAAGTTGCAACCATTCCCTTTTAAAGGATGGTTTGTATTATTAAGATTAAGATAAGCTACATCCACTCCTTATTTAAGGATGGTTGTTTCTAAGATTAAGATAAGACTAAGATTGAGGTGAGATAAGGATGGACTAAGATTAAGGGGGAACACTACTTAAGGAGTTAAATAACTAACTCACTAATTAAGGGAACGCATTTAAGCCGTTCATTGTGTGTGTGAACTTTGATTGTTCATATTTGGATTGTTGTTTACAGCATTTACTATTATGTTGTGCTTATAATCAACCTCCATGCTATCGACAATTAGTCGTCGTAGCCACGTTAGCTTGGGGGCCATGAGGGGATCGTACCAGCATTCGTGCTGACCCCCTTTGGGGGCTGTTTTTACTACACAGGTGAACATCAGGTGGTGGCCGTCGCGAGAGTAAGATGGGGTACAAGCGTTACGGGTTAAGTGTGGCCTACGAGTTGTGCATGTACACTCGTATGACATTATGAGTTAGTAAGATGTATAGGATGTGAGGGGATTGTAAGAAGGATATGTATTTGGCTAAGGTTAATATGTACTAACGTTCGGTATATTCTGTAGTCAGACCGTGGCAAGGTCCTGGAATGTATTTGTATCCGCTGCAGAGTTTGTATATATGGTGATAAGTTTGTGATAACCACGATTGGATCGAGATGGGGTGTTACAAAAAGTGGTATCAGAGCGTAGTTACGCTCTGAAGACAAGAAATACCGAACTTAGGAGAATGATGAGGTTGAGATTGAGTTATGGGTTAAGGGTTGAGAGATAGAGTGTGAGGTGCGTTAGCCAGGACTCCCCGGTGTTTACCGGATATCCATAGTACCTAGGCCCGCCCTCCACATCCCTAACCCTAAATATGTGGACAAACGCCAGAGAGAAGAAAGCCTTCTCTTACTCGGGGAAACCCGATCTGGCAGTTAGCTAACAATAAGCAGTACGAGGAACATCTTGTTGCACAACAGTTATGGAGAACTTGGAGATTTTCAATGGAGCGCAACAGAGAAACAAGCGCTACCTATGGAATACTATCAGTAGGGGAACGGAAATTACCGGCAACATGGGTCGACATGCTACGCAGTCGAAATAACCCGCGATACCAATGGTAAGGAAAGCACTACGCGTGCAATGGATAAGGAAATTATAAGAGACATGAGTACCGGACAGCGGTCCGAGTGAGCATAACAGTGGGATAATACAAAGCATGAGGATTAAAACATAGGAAAATATTAAGGGGTTCCCTCAGAAAGAGGAACGCCCTGATAAATGACAGTACTGTCAAACTACAAGGAAACTGCCGGATGGTCGATTATCCAAAATAAGAGATCATTGAGGGAGTCCCGAGGACTTCCAATGTGCCTTGTACCAATAACCCATCCTGCATGGCGCACTTGCCATAGCAAGTGCTACCACGGTTAAGCTACACGGGAAGCCATCAAGGCGAAATAGGAGAACGCTACAGTTGTAGCATATATTAATACCGGATTTTAAAACCATAAGAACAAAAAAAAATAGGACCTTGGAAGGGCCTGACGGCCTAACCATGATGAGATGAACTGACACATCAGCCAGCAGGGAGCTGAGCTTAGACGAAATACTAAACCATATAAATACAAGCAACGGTATAACCCACTACAACAGCAACCGACAGTATGGTAAGAACACCAATCTCAAACTCCAAGGGGAAAACCTAAGAGATTGCTCGGTACCGCGAGCAAAAACACTATATAAGCAATGATATACAAGGGATGTAGTATAAGATACTATTGAGACTGTTGAAGCATCGACTTACAACGAAAACGGGATAAGATTCTCAAAGTGACCATTAAGGACACCAATAACAACATTCTTTAATGAAGATGTTGGAAAACCCGGAAATCAAGGATAAAAGAAATAAACATAAGCTATAACCTACTAAGAATTAAAGTCGTACAACCCTGGAAAAGAAAAGCTCAGAGGGCTACCCCCACAGAGCGGGCATAGTCGAGCCGAACAAACTGATGAATGACAGCTAGTACTGTTCGTCTAACTCATTAATACCCAAGTATGACTGATCATCAAAGGGTGGCGTAATCAACAGAGGTTGAACGAAGCGTTGAGATGGAAGTATAAGACGACAGGATGATATCCAACTTGGACACGTAAGGCAAACGCCTAATACGGGCCTAACCTTGACTATTAAAAGACATAAGTCTAGTAAAATGACAGCATTGTCAAAGACATTAAGTAACCTCAGATCACCTGAACAACTTCCATAGCAGGAAGCAGGATGTAACAACTTACCATAAAACCCGATACTACATTTAGTACGTAACCTAATGATTGATGGTGTTCCAAGGGACCAGAAGTTTATGAGGATAACCTACAGATGAATAAGAACACAAATGATGAACTGAGACATTAAGCATTAAGAGCCTACGAGCCAAGGATGTTAACCACATCAGAGCCCAAGGCGCAGTAAGTTATAAGAGAGCTTGTTTAAGCCACGAAGGGGCTACAATTTGTAGATATGAACGGTTACCAAACCTATAACTTAGATTGGGAAGATATTACCAAGAAAGGGTACCAATGAGAATATTGAGATAATGCGAAGGACAGGAGCGGAGAACGAACCATGCCTTTTAGGGTGGGGATACCTCTCCTTGTTGTGAGGCCATGAGTGGGAATGAACCCCTCAAAAGGGCTTTCACTTATTAGAGATGAAATACATCTTATTTAGAAAATAGGAACCATGAACCTTGAGATTACCTTAGACTATACCAGTTACACTTGAGTAATAAGGTAGGTTGCAGAAATAGACCCCATATCCGACACCAGGATGTAAGAATTAGTGATCGTCAGAGATAAACACCGTGACTGCACATTATGGCACGTCAATTAATCAATGCTCAGGAGAGCTTGTGATTCAGTGGATGACTTCTTCAGTAACCAGTTAAATTATATGGTAGATAACATCACTAAGGATGAAAGAAAGTGAAAGAAATTAGCTTACTTACGAATCTGAGATTGGAGCATAACATCTTCATATCTAGAGTCAACTATTTTACAACACGGTACGACAACCGCCTATGCCGGAATGAGAGAACTCCCAGTGTGTTTACACCAAGAAGGGATTGAGTATAAGGTAAGACATTAGAATAAATGAATAAGAGGTTGCACCATTGATGGGCAACATGGTAAGGGCCAACTACCATGGTAGTAGGGGTCGTTAGTATAATAGTTATATAAGTGGATTAAGTCATGGTGCGCGGAAGGCGACCATTGTGAATGAGCCGTCAAATATTGACACTGAGGCAATTAGATGTATGAGTTAAGACCAGCATAAGTAAGAAAATAAGATGGAAGACGAACTGAGCATTGATGCCAGTGGTCTGGACATGGTTTGGTAAGATTACACAGGAAGCACACAACCCATTCCTTAAGGAACTGGAAGTGCTTTCCTAGTAGAATGAATATGAGAAAGAAGATAAGAGGCTCTATGGAAAGAGACCTAAGATACTAAGAGATAGAATCAGTACGGGATACAGAAAGAGCTAGAGCATACAATACCAAGAACGCAGTAAATAGACTTCCCTTGATTAACTTCAAGAAGAACAATAAATGTTATTATGGAACGATGAAAGAGGAGATCGACAACAGAATACTTCATAATTAGCAATAGCTAAACGTGTGACGGACACTATGAGTTTACTAAAACAAGACGTGGGACGACTGCACCCCACAGGGGCTTGCAGGCCTGACACGCTCATTTATGAGTTAGTTGGGTAAGTAGTAATGTACCAGTAAGGTACCCCATGCATGTAAACGAGTGGTGTCAGGAACACGGGAAGTAGTCGACTCCGTACCACCGACAACGACGTAAGATCAGACACGAGCAACTACTACCACAAACAGTCGAAGAGAACAATTCAGTTGAACCAGCAACACAGAGGAACCAGAGAACAAATAATTAAGGACTATGAAGTGCGAGAAGCACGGATTGTTAAGTACAGACATTGGACATGTCTTAAGATGTAAGAGGTTAAGACTGTAAAGCGCGATATGCACTAAACAGTAGTTTCAGACTAAGAATCATCCTCAGACCAAAGGTCATTTGGGGAGAACAATTTAGACATTCGAGGAAATACTAAGAGTATGAGCATAAAATCTCCAAGGAGAATAGATAGACGAGTTACAACTCATTAAGGCTGTGTATATATAAAGATAACACATGTCCTTTAAGAGACCAATATTCCTAAACTGTAAGGAGGTAGAAGGATATACCACACTATGAACGATTAGAAAAGCAGTTAAGCCTAAGATTATCAGAGTCGCGCAGCGGAAGCTAGCAGACCACTACGTTTCAGATTAGACCAAACCAAGTTAAGGAAACGGTATAAGTACCGTTAAGAATCCTCGATACAGAGACTAAGTCATTTCTGATCGAATTATAAGTAAGATAGATGACGTGGAAGCTAGAATGCGTGGTGGTGAGAATTAGACATCTTGAACTTATGTTCAAAGATCATGTAATGTTGATTACGTGGGCGTAATCCATTTTAAAGGGGGTAGAGCGAAAACCGCTTAGCGTATGTTTGTGTACTGAGTACATAAACTACGGTGTGCATAGCACAAATAATTTGAGAATGTGTTTTACATAAACACTTTGAGATAAATCATGGTTATTGCACACAGAAGATGTGAATACCATACATATTAAGTACTTATCTTGTTAACTCCGGTGTGAGTACAAGTTAAGAGAATTAAGGAAGATGATTAAGGAGACTTAAGAAATAAGAATATATGAGGTATGAGTCGATATGAGACTATGTGTGAGATAAGAATAAGATAACACTATGAGATATTATTTGATATGAGCATGAGTTAGGATATAGAAATGTTATGTGGTATGAGACAGTGGAAGTTGGTATGAGACTGATATAGAATTTAGTAGGAATTTAAGTCTTGAGGTAATTACTAAGAAATGAATTGGGAATGCTTGATGGAATGAGTTCACACTTTGGAGATGTATTGATTATGATTAGAAGAACTAAAAAGATAGAAAATTGGACATTAGTGAATTATCTGATGTTTGAAAATGACGTGGGAGGTGGAACTTGATTTTCTAGGGATCAAGGGAAACCGAACACAAATTGGAGTGGAAGGATGGTTGTACACTGATGCTGATCACATCAGGGTAGGATTATTCCTGAAACTCCCTACCAGTGGTCACAATTAAATCACACTAAGGATAGAGGCCTTAGGATAAAATGAAATTGGAGTTGATTGTATTTTAATTAGAGGAATTATTCCTCACATGACCTCGTGAAAAGGATTACCTTTTTACTGAGTCTCGCCCATGAAGTCGAGGACGCACGAGCCTTTGTCTTCGGACCGGTGACATGGGGAGAGCAGCGTGTTTGTATTCTGGCCCATGGTGACGAGGACGAATGAGCCATTGTCTACGGACCGGTGACATGGGAGAATACGTTGGAAGTTATGTGAATGTTTTAATCATCAAAAAGGAATAAAAGGAATTTTGAGTGCTACACATGCTTAAGCATGTTGGGTGATATTTAAGTATAAGAATATGGTGGATCCAATGATCCAATGAGATTAAGTATACATAAGTATGATCTATATGATCTAAGGAATGAGGTAAGACATGTATTCTAATGAGATAAGATGCATGGGAACTTTGAGGACAAAGTTCTTTTAAGGGGGGTAGATTGAAATACCCCAAACCTAAGTATGCTAAGTGAACATCAAATTAGGATGTAGTAGGGCTAAAATATGCCTTAGAAAGATTGGTAGACAATTTTAACCAAGGAAAACACAAGAAAGTGCCTTAAAGGCAATCAGGGCAAAAACGTGCTCTAAGCTTTGAGAGACTTGGGTGAGTACCCAAATATCATGATAAGACCTTAGTAATATCTTAATGGTCATTTTAAATCAATTAGCAAAGAAAACCAAGCTTGAAAACAAGTTAAAACACAAAATGTGCTTTAAGAAGTCTTAAAGCACATTTTTGAGAAATTGTCTTAGAATTGAGTTTTGAGTGGCTAAATGCCCATCATTACTCTTTAATCAACATGTGTACTAATTAGTATCACATTAGGAGGTCTAAATCAATGGGAAATCAAAAATTTCCCGATTATGTGCCTTGTTTAGTGAATAGTAACTATTTAGTGACTAGTTTAAGTTTTAATCAATATAAGTCAATTAATTGGTCAACAAAGACCATGTTAGCCTTATATTAAGAGGGTGGCCGGTTTTTATGTGGGGAGTCACCACATGAGTCATCAAATGAGAAAGGAAAAGAAGAGATAAGTAAAGAAGTTACTATTTGCTTTATTAAAGCAAAATATCTTATATTAGCTTACTTCTCTCCTTTATTCTCCATTTCTCTCCTTCACCCACGGTTTCTTCTTCTTCTCTCTGTTCCAAAACCGAGAGTGTTGCTTCTCCATGGTTCTCCATCTTCAATCACTTGCCAAATACAACTCCAAGCTCCAAATCCAAAACAAATTGCATATTTGTCTTAGTTAGGTCAAGACCTATCT
Organism: Limonium bicolor; assembly: GCA_023374045.1. Taxonomy (NCBI): domain Eukaryota; kingdom Viridiplantae; phylum Streptophyta; class Magnoliopsida; order Caryophyllales; family Plumbaginaceae; genus Limonium; species Limonium bicolor. The sequence continues at coordinate 267,644,710 of CM041779.1, forward strand.
TTCTATCTTTTCAAATCTTTCAAAGCTCCATTTTGGTGCCATGAGAAAACTCCATTGATGGGGGAAAATCAAGTTTGAAGAGCTCATTAGCTTCTCCATTCTCTTAAGGTAAAGAAAATGTAAGAAAAACCATGTTTCCATCATTTCTTGTACATGGCTGAAAATTCCTTCTCATGGGGCTATGTTTTTTATGCCTTGTTCTAGCTTGATGTATTCACCAAGGACTAGTGGAGGTCCTATTTCATTCAATGCCAAAGTCTACCTTGAGACTTCAAAGGTAATCATCCACTTTTATGCCTTAGAACACATTTCTAACCTAGGTTTTCATTCCTTGAGGTTAGTGCATTGTTTAGTACTCATATGGGTCCTTAAATATTGATTAGAACATTGGCGGAAAGGAATTTAAGTGGTGGCCGAGATCTATGCAAGAAGAAGGCCTAAGGAGGAGATTAAGATAAGCTTGAGAAAACAAGGTAAAATGCTTACCTAATGGTGGTTTAAGATTAAGGAATGAGTTTTAGATAAATACCAATGTGGCTTAAAGCTTACATTGTGTATTGGGTTATATAACCTAAGAAAAAGAACTTAAACAAGCTTATGAACTTGTGATTAAGGAGCTAATGAGAATGAGTTAGTAATATAAGTTTAAGGTGGATTTTAAGAGCATTATAACTACTATGAGATTGATGGGTGTATTTGCAGGTTGAAAGCTTTTATATGTGGGAAATTCAGTGTTTAAGTTTAAGTCATTTAAGGGCCTAAGAGCCATGTCATTTAAGAGCCTTAGTGCTATGCAATTTAAGATTTTTGCAATATTGAGTTTGTTGTGAATGAGTTGGTTTGGGTGATGAGATATGATGAGAAGAACTTGATGTGTGTGAGATGGTTGAATGAGGAAAAATAATGTGTTTGGGCATGATAAGATACTAGAGGAGCTATGGCGAAATTTGAGTAGGAAACAAAGTGTTTAAGTGGTAGTGGTGAGCTAATATGCCCTAGGGTTTACTAGGGAGCATGAAAAGAAAATTGGGTGGAAATGAGTTGACTAAGGAGTTCTTGAGGTTTAGGATGACCTAGAGATGTCTAGGAGAAGTTAGAGGAATGGTGAGTGTTTTGAGCACACCAAAATCATGAGATGAGGAATATAAGAAGTGTGCATAAGATTAAGGAGAAGGTATAATGATTAAGGTGATTTGATTATGTTCTAAGGGGAATTAATGACTAAGGAAGTACTAGGAAGTTTTAGAGGTGGTCTTGAAAAAAAAGGGGTGAGATAAAGTGTGGTAACGAGTTATAATGACTTAGGCATTACCTTGGAGGATTTAAGAATCAAGAGAATGTAATTGAGCATCTAGGACTTAGGCAAATGTTGGTAAACAACTAGGAAGGAAATAAGGTGTTGGTGGATGGAAACTTAAGCTTAGGAAGGAACTTTAAGTAAGTGCGTAAAAGGATTTCGTGGTGAAAGATGCTTGTGAGATGATGTTATAGTGGTGAAGAAAACATTTGGCATAGTGGTTACACTAGGTATGAACCACCACCTAGAAACCTAGAGGAAAACATTACAAGTGTTAGCATTATTACAAGGAAAAATGCATGATGACTAAGGTGGATCTTGGTGGATGATTTAAGGTATTTGAAGGAGGGCTTAAGGTGTATTTGAGGTGCCCAAATGAGGTTATAACATATTAGAATATATGAGGAGAAGTTTGGAGTTGAAAAAGAATTTAGAAACAAGTTTCTAGAGCCGACCGGCCTTAGGACCGGACTTGCAAGGTCGGTCGGGCTCTGTTACAATACCGGGAAATGTTTCTGGAATAGACCGGACATGGGACCGGACTTGTCAAGTCCGGTCGGGCTGGAATTTTGTACGGATAAGTCTCTGGAATCGACCGGACATAGGACCGGACTTGTAAGTCCGGTCGGAGTGAATTTTCCAACGGTAAAAGGGTACTGGAATGGACCGGACTTGGCAAGTCCGGTCGGTAAGTCCGGTCGAGCCTAAAAACAAAAAAAAAAAAGAGAAATTTTGAATTCTAAGAATGGCAATGGGTAATAAGGGATCCCTTTGGTAGGGTAGTAATGATTGAGACCCTAAGAACTTAAGAGATTAAGTTAAGCTAAGTATGAACTTGAAAGTTTAAGATTAAGTTTGTAAGATTAAGTGTAAGACCTAAGAGGTGTTAGGTGGGGATCATTAAGGAATGAAGTAAGTTAAACAAGTTAAGTAAGTCATATTAAGTTAAGTGATTAACAACCTAAAACTGAATGAATGTTTTAGGACTTGGGAGTTTGGACTCCGGAAGAGAGTAAGCAGCCGAACGACCAACGGTGAACGGTACAGTTCTCTTGTGACCTGCTTGCTAACGAGGTGTCCCTCGGCTTGTGTGCTATTTGTTTTTGTGTGCTCACTAAACAAGATAAAGCATGCAACCGGAATATATTATATTGGTTGTATTGTTGTGTGATGTTTGAAAACTAACACAACATACCGTGAGAACTTACTAACCAATGTTTAGTAAGGAAATGAGTGAGACTAAGGAACGCTCCCTAATATGGGACGATATAAACCGAAAGAGGTTAACCAACAACATGGTCTTGAGACTACTACTAACTAGAACTTGAGTGAGGAAACCCGGGACCGATCTCCGGTCATGCATGCTAAGGAAAGGGGGTCGGTATCTATAGCAGATTCGACTTCCGATTAAGGACTAGTCCTCGGACTAGTAGCCTTGGGTCGGTTGACCGGCTCGGCTACATTGGACATCCAGTCCAAGGTAGGTGGCTTTAAGATGGCGTGGGGGATCAAGCCTACATCCCCAACAATTTAAGAATGTTGTTTATTGCCGGTAAGTGTCCTGCTGCTGGCTAGGGTTAACCAAGCCCTACAAAAATAAACAATGAACTAAGGGCTAACCAGTTCCCAATGAGAGAACGGTTAGCATACATAAGGTAAGGTTAAGATAAGTTGCAACCATTCCCTTTTAAAGGATGGTTTGTATTATTAAGATTAAGATAAGCTACATCCACTCCTTATTTAAGGATGGTTGTTTCTAAGATTAAGATAAGACTAAGATTGAGGTGAGATAAGGATGGACTAAGATTAAGGGGGAACACTACTTAAGGAGTTAAATAACTAACTCACTAATTAAGGGAACGCATTTAAGCCGTTCATTGTGTGTGTGAACTTTGATTGTTCATATTTGGATTGTTGTTTACAGCATTTACTATTATGTTGTGCTTATAATCAACCTCCATGCTATCGACAATTAGTCGTCGTAGCCACGTTAGCTTGGGGGCCATGAGGGGATCGTACCAGCATTCGTGCTGACCCCCTTTGGGGGCTGTTTTTACTACACAGGTGAACATCAGGTGGCGGCCGTCGCGAGAGTAAGATGGGGTACAAGCGTTACGGGTTAAGTGTGGCCTACGAGTTGTGCATGTACACTCGTATGGCATTATGAGTTAGTAAGATGTATAGGATGTGAGGGGATTGTAAGAAGGATATGTATTGGCTAAGGTTAATATGTACTAACGTTCGGTATATTCTGTAGTCAGACCGTGGCAAGGTCCTGGAATGTATTTGTATCCGCTGCAGAGTTTGTATATATGGTGATAAGTTTGTGATAACCACGATTGGATCGAGATGGGGTGTTACAATGGGTTTTCCCCATTTGAAGAGATAATGGCACCAAAGTGAAGCTTGGAGTCTCCTCTTTCTTCTAAGGTAAAAATTTCCAAGAGAAAGTCATTCTTCCTTCATCTCGTGTATGTAATCAATTTTCACCATTTTGATACCTTATTTTCTCCTTGTTCTTGAGCTCCAAATTGACCCTTCAATGGTGGAGTAATTTCCTTCTTGATTCAAGGGTGAGAATCCCTCTTAAAAGCTTCAAAAGGTAAACCCTAACTTTGTGTTCTAGCCTTTGATTGAATTGAAATATTCCAAGGGTTTAGATAATTAATTGTGTATGTTTTGTGTTCTTGGATGTTGGGATGGAGTTTGGAAACTCCATACCCTCTTAACCGATTTTTGGAGGAGATGAGGAGCAAGAGGTGAATTAAGGAGACTTGTGAAATTAAGGTAAGAAAACTACCTTAAACCTTGTCTATAATTGTTTAAGTGTTTGGGATGGGTAAACAAATTAATGAACCCAAAATTGTGGATTTAAAAATCTATGTTGGAAATGTGTTTAATTGATTTTAGGGAGGTTTGTGAATTAATGGTTGAATGGAGGGCCTTTGGAGCCAAATGTTTTGAGTTTGTGATTGATATTGTGGTTATGGAGTTTATGGTGATTATGTTGTCGTTGATGGGATTTGAGGAATTGTTATGTGCTGATAGGACCCTTATAAGGGTGTGGTTAGATTAGGATGGCAATGGTGAAAATTGGTGGATGTGGACATGTAAGGTTTATGGCGAGGTTATGGCAAAATTCTACTAGAAAATGAGTGTTTGAGGATGGCTTTGGATGATGGAATTTAGGTGTTCAATTGGGATGTTTAATGTCGAGTAGAGAGGAGTGTTGGCCTTGTAATGGTGGATGAATAATGTAGATAAGAGAGTGCAAGATTTATAGCAAAATGATTGCTTGATTCTCTAGTGGTGATGTTTTTGGATGCTTTTGATGCGTCAAAACCCCGTGGAAATGTGTTTTCGATTGGCTAATATGCTACAATAAATTATGTATGTTTTGTGGGGGATTTGTGGCTTGGTTCTGGCTATTTTCCGTAATTGATTTTGCAGTTTTCGGTATGTCCTAACATGTGTCCGAACATTGAAGTTCGGACATCATACGTCGGAAGATTTTCAGAACTCTCGACTTATGTCCGAACATGCAAGGTCGGACGCATGTTCGGACCAACCTTTGTTTTTGCATAACTTTTTCGTTTCAACTCCGTTTTGAGTGCCGTTTGCGGCGTTGGATTCCTCTTTTCGAGTACTATCTGTTTTGACATGTTTTGGCATATGTTTATGTATATTTGGATTTTAAAATGACCGATAATCTTTTGAACTCCATTTTTGTGTGCTTCAGCCTTCTAATGATGGGGGATTGGATGGTAATGGTTTGGATGATGTTTAGGCCTTGTTTGGTGACATGTAAAGGCCTTGAAATGTGTAAACAAGTGTTAGGTTTGATGTGAGAGTTGTGAACTTAAGATCACAAGAGTAAAATTAAGTATAACGGGATAACGGGGTTAACTATGGGCACATTAGGCGTTTAACAATTGTATTGCCCCGATGTTAATGGAAACAAATATAATATTACCAGTTGTTCAAAGAGTTTTCGAGGAACATGTGATGGGACGTTAGAGTGAACCTTCGGTGACAGATATGGTTTTCTTGCAACCTGTGTCCTACCGGATTACACCGGCTTGTATGCCAATGTGTTTTTCTGTGTGTTTGCCACCTTGCAAGATAAGCATGAAATGAGTTTATAGTAGTTCATTATTGTGGCGTAATTATTTCCGATACCGCTTAACCATAGTTATGTGTTAAATAATAGTTAACCGACCTTAGGTTCACATAAGAGATCGGTATTCGGAATAAACGTCCCAACCCATGGGCACGTTCTAACTACGGCTATCCGTGCGTTAGTGTATGTTGTGATTAAGTGTGATGTATGTGACTTGTTTAATATGTTGTTGTTGTTGGATACTGTTATCCGTGTTGTTGAAATGGGATGTGATTTCCCTTATGTGTCTAACCGAGTTAATAACGCTATATGATGTATCACTAGTAGAAAAAAGGCCTATTTCGGCGGTTCCAATGGGCCTATTTCGGCGGTTGTGAACCGCCGAAATGAGCACCGCCGAACTAGATGTACCTATCTCGGCGGTTCTTAGAGAACAACCGCCGAGATAGGCCCCTGGGATTGACCGATGGTGAGATTGACCATGGGTCTATCTCGGCGGTTGTTCTCTAAGAACCGCCGAGATAGACCATGGTCAATCTCACCATCGGTCAATCCCAGGGGCCTATCTCGGCGGTTGTTCTCTAAGAACCGCCGAGATAGGTATATTTTTTTTGTTTTTTTCCATCCCAGCTTATATATATATATATTCACCACATTTGTTCAATCAGACCTGTAATAATGCTTCATCCATACAGGGAGCTCCAGCACACATTTAAAAAGTTATAAAAGCTCCCAATTAATACCAACGACGCACCACAATTTGAGAGTTAACAAAACCAATGCAATTCACACTTTCATTACAAATAAAAAACACCATACAATTCAAATCTACCATTACACCATCCACAAGTGTACAGAGTTACATTTACATACTCAAAAAAGTTCACAAAACATCTTCATGATCATCAATTCATTAAACTTGTGCAGACGAACTCCGACCATTCCTCAAGCATCTCAACAATTTGAGCATCATCATACTGACCCTTTGAACACTTCTTCGTAAGCCTTGAAAAAAAATGAACATTAATCTAAAATGTACAAGTCTAACAACATGTAAAGAGCATAACTGAAACTTTCAAAGAATGTTACCATGTCTAACGAGTGCTCTGGTAAAAGGTTCGCCGCTCCTACTATGTCACTCATGAATCTCATGACATAGTATCCACATTCTGACCCCCAGGCTGCACCGGACACTATACAAACGCACATATTGACAGTTATAAACAAGTTTAAACATTATCACACAAATTTATCAATTAATAGAGTACCTTGACAGTGTTCCAAGGGATGTTACTCTTCATTGTTATACCCTGGAGTTAATGCAGCTCTCATGGAACTATATACATCAGCAATATATATAGTTTTAAGCATCAGTAGCAAGTTATGAAACAGTTAATGTTAAGTAAAATAATTGTTGTTTACGATAAAAATAATTACCCCAGTATTGCGGTGGAGATCTTCGGTCTCTTGGCACCCGTACCAAGTGAGTCAAATTGCAAGATTCGTGGGTGCTTACATCACCAGCACAAGCAAGACCAATGTCGACTGTCCACAAATTACACAATGTGTTGAAATCATTAAGCAACTAACACAAACTATATGTTTTAGATAATACTAAGAGAAATAGTCAAATATCATACCTGAATGATATGGCAGCATAATAAATGACTTGTTCGAACATTCAAGAGGGCATTCGTCATATATTGCATAAGGCTTGCGGATCACTTGTCATCTGGACTTCACTGCACATAGCAGGACACAGGAATCCAAATCTTGATCTTCATAGACATTGATCGCCTTATCATGCACCCACCTATGAGGCAATATCATTAGTCATTAACTTTTTATTCAAACATCTAATTCATCACCAATTAATGAATTCAAAATATAAAAGGTAGAAGTCACTCACATGGCGGCCGACTTGATAATCGACACATTCAACCAATCCCTCCTGAAGCACTCCTCGAAGTCGGACATATACATCCCAAATCGATGTATATCTTCTCCTTGAACTATATAGTGAAATATCCGCTCGGGATCTTCCACAGAGGGAATCAATCAGGTGGTAGCAGCAACAACGAGGAATGCAGAATCTGCATATTAGTCGACAAGCCGGCCAATATTCTCTTCTCCACCAAAGCAGGTCTAAGCACAAAATTTGTGGATGCCTTTGATTGCACAGGTGTGGCAATTCTTTTTCCTTTGCCCTTATCAGTCTTCGGTGGGGTCATATCCTATGATATTAGTCTAATTAAGTATATGGATGCAAGGTGGTACACCAATAGTTTTATAGCAACGGTTAAGAGTAATACCTGCCCAGGGAGTCTGACCAATCGTGCAGGCCACTGCACTGTCGCAGTTTGTGCAGAACGCACGGTAGGTCTTTGTGGGATCGGCACCGGTAAACCGACGTCAGCATGCTCTGCAACAAATTCGTCAGAAGCACTCGTGCATGGTAATGTCGGAGTGGTTCACCGTGCACAATATCACTTGGACGAGAGGGGAAAAGTTTTCCCCATGCAACCATGACCTCTTCTACTCCAATTTGTAAAAACAGATGGCACTCAGTGGGTGCCTGAGTGTTATGTGGAACTTGTTTAGATAAAAATTGTGAATTCTTCTATGATGATATTAGTGATCAAGTGAAAAATCATAATCGTCATGTACTCAATTGAAATGTTAGTCTAACCTGTAGAGATGCATAGGGAAACGGATCAGCCGAGTGGACACTACTTCTCACTACCGGTGCACTCTGCTGCTGAATGGGTGACTGATCAACTGGTGGTCGAGAAACCTCTTGGCTTTCATGCTGCTGTGGCTGAATCCTTGATATAGCCTGAGCGATCCTCTCGTCGACGTTCTGAGTAATCCTCTGCTCCATCTCAGCCAACGCTCTCAGGTGCTCCTCGTAGCTAATCGACTGTCCCTGGCTGATTCTGGACCCGGGTGCGCCAAATGCCTGGCGGATACCAACGTGCCCACCAAACCCAATGGCACGACCTGGATGATCCTTCTTACCAAGAGCGCGTGTAAGAGGATCATCATTCCTCTGTGAGGTCCAGGTGCCCTGGGTGAGCTGAGAGCTTAATTCACCCTAATATAACACACAAATACAGTTATTAGTTTAACATAAGTTCATATACAAAGGAAATGAACAGTTTGACTGAAAATGAAATGATATCACTTACCATTTGAGCAATAACTGCTCTCGTGGCTTCATCGTATTGAGGATTTTCGGGAGTAGAGTTCTTCGGAATGTGGCTTAACTCCCACACTTTCATTCTTCTGCCACTGGCATCCAATGAGCCATCCGTGGGCAGATATCCCTTTTGCTCCCATTCTGGTACCCTTTGAGCAATACTTTTTCCACCTAAGTGGTGAGGGTACAGATTCTTCTTAGCATTTGCTTGTTGTTTCGCACGGAGAGCCTGCATAAATTAATGGGATCATGTTAAGTGAAATTGAACACAAAAAAACATAAGAAATTAAGATTAATTTATGTATGTATGACAATAAAGTGCACCTGGAACTCCGGTGTGTGACGCCTCTCAACAAATTGTAGCCATTGCTCTTCTGTTATGCCCTCGTAAACCTCCCATGGTGGTCTCTCACCGTCTCCACCATGATCTGGATCATCTGGATCTTCTGGAGTAGGCATCTTGTAGATGAACTTGTCAGCCAACTTATTCTTGTGGTCCCGGAACTGTTTCGACATCGCTGATAGCACATCCTTTTTAAGTGCGGGATCCACGGAGAAACGAGACTACGTACATGATCATTCAGTTAGTAAAGTAAACATAAATGTTCTATTATTTCACAAAAGATCATAGTAATAATGTAGAGATTTACCTGAAGACGCTGAAACATAGTATCCTTCAATGATTGAGGCACTTGCTTCCAGTTGTGGTTTATGTTGCAATATGACTTCACCAAATGGCTACCGTAAGCGGTGAAGTCATTCTTCCAATTTCCATGGGGTTGGTTGAACTGATTGAAGTCACCGGTTTTGTAGGAGGGCCCTTGTTAGCCTTCAGCCCACGTGTGTGCACCTCTCTTCTTTGCTTCTTCGCCTCTGGGACAACGACTCCCTTTCTGCTGTGAAGGGCCAGCCTCAGTCTCGTGTACTGCTAACTGGTCCTTCTTCTTCTTTCCTCCTTGTGACCCGCTTACTTGGTCTATTCTGCTGTGGCTCAGGTTCTCCAGTCGAGATAAGCCGTCCAATGGGGTCATCATAGGGTGATCATCCACTGCAAAAAAAAATCATAAAGCATTTTCATCAGTTAAACTCATAACATAAATACTATGATGCATAACAATAACAGTTAAGATGATATTACAGTCTACATTCTACTAACAACATTACCTGACACTACAAAAACATAAATCATTTCATATTTTCTACCCAAACACCCTCATCATGGTCTGATCGTGCGTAGAGCAAATCGTTTTCGGTATCATCAATCGAATCCGGTAATCCAGTAGGAAACAAGGATGTTTCCTCTACAGTCCCATTTTCATCGTTATCCTCATTTTCATTTTCATTACAACCGGCCTTCTTCCTGGAAGAACAACAGACCATCTGCAGTCTTTCGGATCCTCAACATACCACACTTGCTCGCAATCCTTTCCCAGAACAAATTGATCATCATTATAACCGTGTAACCGTGAAAGATCAACCATGGTAAGCCCTCCATCATTTTGGTACCCGCGTCGGTTGTCCACCCACTTGCACCGGAACAACAGAAAGGAATCAATGTCATAGTCTAGTTCCCAGATGTCCTCGATGACACCATAATACCAATTACTAACTGGTTGAGATCGGTTACCGCTGTGGTACTCAGTGGCAGCAGCTTCAATTTTTACCCCACTATTCTGGTTTATCGATTTGGCATCTTGGCGTGCAGTGTAGTATGTATACCCACTAATATCATACCCCTCAAAAGATGTAATATTAGTTTCAGGTCCGATTGCCAAACATCTGATCTCTTCGCTTACAGCTTCTGGATCTGATGATGCTAATGTCAACACATGATCTTTGAACCATTGGATAAAAACTCGGTTTTGTTCTTTTGTCAGCCAAATGTGGTTTTTCAAAGGATTTTGATGCCTTAACTCAACCATATGGGTTTCCAAATAAGGTTCAACAACCTCAAGATGTTGTAAGACAAACAAATGTGCTTGATGAATAAGTAGACGCGAAACTTGCACGATCTTTCTACCAATAACACCTTTACCCTTAAACCTGCCATAGTGTCGTGGTTTTGGGATACCAATAGACTCTGCCTCACTCAAATAATCGGTCACAAACTCCGTGACTTCCTCAGTCACTGTTGCTTCAACAATGCTCCCCTCTGGTCGATACCTATTCTTCATTCTACTTTTCAGAATACCCATGTACCGTTCAAAAGGGTACATGTACCGTAAGTATACCGGACCACAGAACTGTATCTCTCGAACGATGTGCACAATTAGATGTACCATTATATCAAAGAAAGATGGTGGGAAATACATCTCAAGTTGACATAATGTGATAACAATTTCACGTTGTAGATCATCTAGAGAGGTTACGTCAATTGCCTTGGAGCAACAGCGTTGAAAAAGAAACATAACCGAGTTAAAGCATTTCTGACATCAGATGGCAATATCCCTCGAATTGCGACCGGAAGAAGATGTAACATCAGTACATGATAATCGTGAGATTTCATGCCTAAAAGTTTTAAATCCTTCATCGATACAATGTTCTTCCAGTTTGAAGAGTACCCAGACGGTACTTTTACCGAGTACAGACATTTGCAGAAACTAATCTTTTCAGCCTTTGAGAGCGTGTAGCATGCAGGAGGTAGGTAGATTCGTTTCCCATTCTCTTGTGGGTGTAACTCCTTTCGTATACCCATGGTTTGCATGTCCTTTCTGATTTTCAATCCGTCTTTTGTTTTGCCGGGTATATTGAGTAAAGTCCCACTCACTGCCTCACCAACGTTCTTCACAATGTGCATGATGTCTAAGCAGTGCCTCACAGAAAGATGACGCCAATAAGGTAGTTCCCAAAAGATAGAACACTTTTTCCAAATGTTTTTCGCCGGTTTTGATGTGTTTCCAAATACATTTACAATGTCCTTAACCTTTTCGTACACTTCCTCAGAGGTCAGAGGTAGACGGGCCACACGAGTTTCGGCTTGACCATTGAACAACTTTCTCTTCGTTACTCGATAAGGGTGATCTTCGGGGAGAAGACGTCGATGACACATATAAACATTCTTCCCACAATGTTTTAAACGGTCCGAACAAGTGTCTTCCTCGCATATGGGACATGCAAATGTTCCTTTAACCGTGTAACCGGACAAGTTCCCATACGCAGGGAAGTCATTGACGGACGGTACAGAACAACAAAGCCTTGAGCGTGAAATTCTCTCTTGCATAAGCATCATATACCACGGTCCCCTCATTCCACAATAGCTTCAGATCGTCGATCAGAGGGGCAAGGTACACATCAATGCTATTACCTGGCTGCTTGGGACCAGATATCAGGAGCGATAACATGATGTACTTTCGTTTCATACACAACCATGAGGGCAAATTGTAGATCACTAGCAGAACAGGCCATGTACTGTGTTGACTACTCAATGTGCCGTACGGGTTCATTCCATCAGTACATAACCCAAGCCTCAGATTCCTATCTTCATGTCCGAAATGTTCTTTGAACCGTCTATTGATGTTTCTCCACTGAGGCCCATCTGCTGGATGTCTTAGTTTCTCATCACTCTTTCTACCCTCCGCATGCCATCGTAAGTTCTTTGCATCTTTCGGATTCGCAAACAACCGTTTGAATCTGGGTATAATCGGCAAATACCAAACAAGTTTTGCTGGAGGGCTTTTTTTCTGAACGGAGGAGTACTCACCATCTTTATGCTTATACCGGGACAACGAACATTTCGGGCAATTGTCCAGATGTTCGTATTCACCCCTGTACAACACACAGTTGTTTGGACACGCGTGAATTTTTTTGTACTCTACTCCCATTGGACACACCCATTTCTTTGCCTCATACGTGGTCGTAGGGAGACCGTTCTCATCCGGTAGCATATCATGAATCAGCTCGAGGAATGCCGTGAAACCTTTGTCACTCAATCCATATCTTCCCTTCAGGTTGAACAAATTCAATATAGCTGTCAATTTCGTGTACTTAGTGCAAGTAGGATACAACGCCGTTTTGGATGCGTCCAACAACCTTTGATACTCATCCGGTCGGTCGACAAAGTTATCCTCAACGTTACCAAGCATCTCGTCAATTTGTTCATCATGATAAGTCGACTCACTGTCAACATTGACTCCGGAAGCGCTTGGGAGTTCTGACTCGTTAGTAGTATCGAATGTCTGCTCGGTTCTTGAGTTACACCGATCGTGACTGTAGGAAGATGAAGCATTATCTTCAACACGTTCTCCATGAAAAATCCATTTTGTATAATGTGGCATGAAACCACGGGTCTTCACATGGAGTTGTACGAGGTTGATGCTTGAATAATGTCTAACCACACCACAATCAACACAAGGACATGGAATTTTCTCCGCCTTTGTCCTGTCCTTGTGTTGCACTGCAGCTTTGCAAAACTCTTTCAGCATTTTGTCAAAATGTTCGCCTCTATCACCATACATCCAGTCACGCTCCATACTACATGTGCAACAGATCACAGGTGTGAGTTAGATCCTTTGTAGAATATGGCCTGTATTAAGTTGCACATGTTTATTTCTAATGGAGCATGACTGGGATGATTGTCAATTAGTCTAGCCTAACTCTAAGGTTGCAAACACAAAATAAACTACCATTTTAAATTTAAGAAATTGTTGCACTTCTAAAACAGAAACCGGTGTTTAAAACAATATTACGAATACTTTTTCTACAAAAAATTTGGCATGACCTTTGCATAATTGTACACATCCCGTGCTTATTATTCAGCACTCACCAAAGTCATCACAACCACAAACATTCCAACAATGGCAGCAACCAACAATTAAAATAAATCAATTCTTTACTAGCTAACTGAAAACCAATTGCAAATTCAGATCATCAAATCAACGCTTTCAATTCTCCACTGTATAAGTTCAAACCGGTTTAGAGATTAACAAAGAATCGAGAGTTAGAATACGTACTTGTTTTTTAAGGATTTATGGACAGGGGAGACTGGTGCCTGAGAGGTAGGCTTCTGTGCGAGAGATGCAGCAATACCACTTCTGATATGTCTCTGCAAGGGAGCAACAAAAAATAAATTAAAAAAGAAATGCATCAACAAATAGGGAATGAAGCTAAATTATGTACTAGCACTTATATTTAAATACATAATTGCATTTATTAAACAAAAAATAAGGTTTAGTTACTTACTTGTGCACAGAGGAGGAAAGAGAAACAGTAATGGAAGAAGGCGGGAAACAAGAGAGGTGATTCACGGACTTGAATGTAGTGAGACCTGATAAAAAAATTAGATATTGTTAGACATATACACATACATCAAACAATATTAATTACGAAGAGATTTAAAAAAAAACGGCATGACTTTTGCATAATTTTACCTATCCCATGCTTATTATTAAGCATTCACCAACCATTCATCAACACAAATTTCCATCACAAATCAAACTAATACCAACTTTATCCATCAAACCAAATTTTAATAATTTGTGGAAATCAAATACAAAGTAAAATAAAGACACAACTATGCCTATTATTAAGCATTCACCAATTATTCAACAACACAAATTTCAATCATAAACCAAACTAATATATACCAAATTCATTCATCAAACGAAATTCCAATAATTTGTGGAAATCAAATACAAAGTACAAAAGAGAAAAATGATAAGTTAGATTATATTACCGGTTCGAAAATGAATTGCTCTCCGCTCCGCTTTCAATCTACCATCAAATGGTAAAGAAGCTCCTTAAGTATTTATCTGTAGAGACACAAAAGAGAAAAATGATAAGTTAGATTATATTACAGTGAGTGAAGAGAATGAAGAGAATGAAGAGTTAAATTAAAAAAAAATACCGGTTCATAAATGAATTGTTTTCAGCCCCTCTTCTCAATCGGGCGTGCGAGACTTGTGTAGCAACACCAATCTCTACAGAGGCAACGCATAAAGATTGAACAACATTCAGATCAATTAGAATAATTTTATATTAAACTTAACGACTATACAATACTCATATATATATATATATAATATATATAAATACATTCTCACACCTCTACTTCAAACCGCTACTAAAACGGCTAATACCTCACCTACTACAATATTTTTCTACTATGACTGCTTGTTCACGCTCTTATTCAATTATACACTACGAAACGTTCTACACTTACATTACATCTTTCATGTGCTGCACATATAATTGTTTACCACTTAACACTTCACAGAAATCAACTTAACGCATACATACGAAATTTTCACCCCCTACACACACTTGTCTATTACTACGCTAACACTTTTACTACGCATTTAACTTCTTACACTACTTCAGGGTCTTCCACTCTTTTTTACTAGCACTTTTTCTACTTATCATTTCTACACTTTTTTACTACTTTTATCTACTATAATCATCATTCTGCTCACTCATTACTTTATACACTCTTTCTTCTTTACTATTTCTTTCTTCTAAACTCACTACAAAATTTGATTATTTTTACTTTGCGTTTACAACTTTCATATTCACTTGCTCACACAAGCTACTACTTTCAACACATACACACACGCATTCTTCACTTCACCTACTATTACAGACAACTAATAACTAACTTTTTATCTTTGTATTTCACTTATCGTCATATACACAAATAACACAATAATATTTTATACTATGACACAACCAGACATCATACTACACGCGACACATCTATAATCATTACTCGTTGCTAATTTAATATCATGTTTTCATTGCACTGTACATATACATTTCATAACACTTTCTCTAATTCTCCACACACGCAATACTTTTAAATATATAAGAAACAAACTACTCATACTTAATGCTCATCTTAATTAACAACATATCTTTTACTCGCAATCACTATACTTATATTTATTGCACATATTACAACACTCATTCATACGTTTATAAGCATAATAAATCTAGCCCAAATAGCTAACCTAACTATACTTAAAAGAAGGGCCAAAAACAGCACAAAAATTCACTCGGACATTTCGTCGAACACCTTGTGTGCATACATAAATTTAATAGTTTAACAACCAAATCTTGCAAAGATTTCACACACACAAAATATCATCATCCACAATCACAATGTGACAAATCTATCAATTTAACAAAACATTAACAATTAAATAAACAAAATGACAAAGTTAGGGTTGCTCACCTGTTCGCCTCTGTTTGCTGGCGGATGAGGGCGGCACCACCGACGTCCCGAAGGCGGCGACAGGCGAGGAGGAGGAGGAGGCGGCGGGCGGGCGGAGGAGGCTGGAGGCGCGGTGGTGGTGGCGTCGGGGTCCAATCGCCGCGGAGAACAGAGATGAGAAGAGGGGTTAATTAAATCGTAACGTATTGTGTTTCGAATCGGGCTTGGGGGTTAATTAAGAGACCTATTTCGGCGGTTCTTTGTTAGAAACGAACCGAAATAGGCTTTTTAATTAAAAAATTAAGCAACCTATTTCGGCGGTTCTAACAAAGAAACCGCCGAAATAGGTCCTTAATTTATATTATAAAAAAAAAGAGACCTATTCGGCGGTTTCTGTAAGGAACCGCCGAAATAGGTCTCTTATTTTTATAATAATAAAATATGGCCTATTTCGGCGGTTCATATCCAGGAACCGCCGAAATAGACCCCTACTTTACAGAGCTATACATCTCGGGCTCCTATTTCGGCGGTTTTATCTACAACCGCCGAAATAGGGGCGCCGAAATAGACGTTTTTTGTATTAGTGTATGTATGTGATAAGTTCCATAAGGGAACCTTTAACTAATAAGTATATGTTATGTATGGAGAGGAATCCGGTTGTCCCGGTCGCGCGTATTGTTTGGGAGTTAATATTATATGTGAAATTAACTCCCATCCTGTTATGTTAGGGTTGTTTTCCTTCATTGGATTTCGACCTCCCACTAGCTTAGCCAAAGCTTACCTACCCGACCTCCACATCGGGCTAGGAGGGAAATTATGTACAATGTTGGTAGGGTGTTGAAGCCTAAGTTCGCTTCGACTCCCTCTTTGTTATGTTACGGTTGTTTTTCCTCCTTGAATTACAACCACCCACAAGCTTAACCAAGGCTTACCTACCTCATCACTATTGGAGCTAGGGAGAAATTGTGCATGTTGTGTACGGTCCTATATGAGGCCGCCACTCAAGTAAAGAAAATGTATGTATGTTGTGCTCGGGCTTATATCACCCCGACACTCCCAAAGTGAAGTCTATGTACTCTAAGAAGAGTGAAATTAAGTTGTGTATGTTATAAAGTGGAGTGTGTTGTTATGTTGAGTATGCTAACCCTGTGTTTGTATTCTGTTAATGGATGTTTGCTTATAAGCATGATATGTGGGAGTTTGTGCATGTATGAAATAAAATCAACCGCATGCTAAGACGACAATTAGTTGTGCGTGGCCTGGTAGCATGCGGGCTGCGGGATTACCATACCAGCAAAGGTGCTGACCCCCTTTGGAGGCCCCCATTACTCTACAGGTACGAAGGAGCTGGTAGCCGTTCGAGAGTAGGACGGGTAGTTGCTGTCCGTGGGTAGACATTCAAATTGAGATTGTATTGTAGGTGTAGTAAGACCGAAATTGTTATCGGCATTAGTTTGTAAATACTCGGTACAGTTGTAATGTAAGTGTATAATGAATGCTGGACATGGAACGGGAATTATGTGTAGTTGCTCGGGAGTTTAGTCCATCAGACCGGTATGATGTATGTATGTTAGCCTTAATAGCCACGTGGGTGGCTAACGGCGTGTAACACTCAGTGATTTGGTCAGTGATTGTGATGTAAGTTCCGCTGCAATTAATAGTTAAATGTACAGTTTGTAGTTGGGGTGTTACAAAAAGTGGTATCAGAGCGAAGTATCGCTCTGATGACTGAATTACCGAGCTTAGGAAGTACCGAGTTAAGAGTTTAGTACTTTGGGTTAAGGGTTGAGTGATAGCGTGAGAAGTACGCTAGTTAGGAAACACCAGTGTGTACTGGATACCTACAGTATCCATCCCGCCCTCCACAAACCCTATTATATAACTTGGAAGGAACGCCAGAGAGATGGAAGTCATCTCTTACTCGGGAAAACCCGATCTGGCAGTTGATATTTACCTCTGTAAGTTCGGAGAACCTGTCATACGGTAGATTCTGAAAGATGTGAATCCCGAAGACGGTTTCCATCTGAACAATGTTTGCCGCATTTAATAGCGAAAAGTGGAGAATCTTATGCATAGAGGAATAGAATTTCCGGCAACCTGGGTCGACACGCGGAGCAGTCGAGAACAACCAGCTTGCAAAGCACCAATAGTGCAACAATGGAGAAGTGAAGTAAAGAAACCCGAGATGAGAGTGTCTACGGATCACCAATGTTAACTAAAACAGCAACAGTATAAACGTGAGGAAACGATACTAAGAAAAGGGAGTCTCCAAGAATGGGAAACACCCTAGTTGATGGTTGTCATGTGCAAACAGTGAGAAGTAACCCGAAGATTTATTATTAAGATTGTAAGATCAAAGTAAGGGCCAACAAGGCCACTGACGTCAGTACGGATGAAAGCAATACCACAACCGATGTGTATTGAACCGATAACCAGTTAGCATGGCGCACTTGCCATGGCAAGTGCTGCTACAACAAGGCTGTGCGGGAAATTTTTAACAACTACCAAGTACTTAGTAAAGTACCATGAAGTAAAGTGAGATCATCATAACTGTGGAAAGGCTTAATAGCCTGACCTCAGTACTTGGAACCACACCAGTCAGCAAGAAGCTAGACTTGGTTAAGGCGAGAAAATGTTGTGAAACCACGAGAATTTTCTTTCAAACTTAAATTCATTTTTCAAAACCTTTTTCAAAACCAAATTTTCTTTCAAACCCAATCTATTTTAAATTCTTCTCCTTTTAAAACCAGACCAGAAGACCTACACCGGCCTCAGTGCCACATGGTAGGTAATTTATACCCAGTTTACTTCGAATAACCGGATGGAAACCGGTAAACCCAAGGGTAACAACCCGAGGAATGGATTGAGTTCATAATAATACAACAGTGGATACATTTCCCTTGATTAAGTTCGGGAAGCATGGAATGCATATTATCATGGGATAATATAAGAGGAGTTGACAACAGAATACTTCACCTAGGCGTGTGACGGACACTACGAGTGTACCAACAGTAATGTGGGACGACTGCACTCCAATAGGAGCTTGTGGGCCTGACAAACCTTCTTATAGGTTAATCGGGTAAGTAGCAATGTATCAGTAGGATACCCCATGTATGTATACGAGTGGAGTCTGGAACACGGGAAGTAGTCGACTCCATACTACGGTCCGAAGTAAAAGTCAAGCAAGAGCAATGGATTACATCAAATGGTTGAAGTAAAGGAACCCAGTCAAGTTAAGGAAACTAAAGGAATCAGTAAGTTCATTTTAAGGAAATGTTTAAAGGTGAACAAGTAAGAAGTGCACTGGTTAGTAAGTAAAGACATCGCACATGTCTTAAGAATCCTGAAGGATGAACATAATAGCTGGAGTAAGTACCCAGCCTACATATGGTGAGGCAAATGCCTACAATGGATATGTTAATGTGCAATGATCGGGATGAGCTCCCGAGATATCAATTTCACTAAAGAGGATATTTAACCCAACAAAGAACGCAGAGCGAAGTAGTAAATCAAACATACCAACAAGTGCAAGCCAAATATGATGGCATGACCTAATAACACCCAGGAGTTATCCTTAAAAGGGTGTTTGGGTCAACAATGGTTGAATGAGATAACGTGGCAGAAACGCAAGGGTTGAAACTAACACCCGGTTTAAGCATAAGTCGTCAGAAAGAAGTCTGACATCCTTGAAGGAGCATCCCATGAAAGGAATAACGACCTTGTCATTGAGTCCAATGCAACCTATAAACCGTGTAATATGTACGGAGAAGTAAATGTGTGTGAACAGCCTACAATGAGCAGAGCTTGAGGCAATAAGGCTTATAAGCCACAAGTAGAATGTGTTAAGAAAATGTTATTGATTACGAAAGTTCATGTGATATAAGTAAGTAAAGCGGATAACGAACCACTACTTTAAGAGCGAGGATACCTCTTGATATGTGAGACCGCAACAACGGTAGTTATGTGAACAGAGTTCAGGGAATATGTTAAGGGTTGACCATGTTGTTATTACCCAAGAATGATGTGAGTAGGAATAAATCGAAAAGAAGTGTTTATACCAGTTGTAGAGACCCACCATAGGTGTGGGATACTAAGTGCAAAATGAACAACGCTCAAGGAGCATGGGGGTGCGAAGAATAGCGTCCTAAGAAATCAGCCAAACAAGTGGCGAAACACAGTGTAATGGCGAAAGCTAATATAATAGCGGATGCAGTATAAGTTAATGTTATACAATGAGTAACCGCACGGTGCGTAGTAAACGACCGTTGTCTAAGTATTCTTAAATAATAATGTGACAATAAGACCAGTCATGAGTGAAACTCAATGGACATACAAGTAAGTGGTGAAACGCAGACTGGGCAATAAGCCAGTAGTTGATACCATGTGATAAGGGACTCAGTGAGAATTCCCATTGCTATCACATAAGTGATTTACTGTCAAGAGTTTACGCCTCTGCACTCTGTATGACTGAGTGTTTTGGTATTGCTCTCGTGCAGTAATGCGAGTGAGGTAGCTAGGAAGTTTGAGAAATGTTAAATGTGATAGAAAGACAAGACTTATGATGTGATAAAACCGATGCATAAGCAAAGCACGGTCGTACCATTCAAAGGTACTTGGTTGACATAAGTGACTACAGTAACACGATTGTTAAATATCGGTATGGAATATACCTCAAGTGTGGGAAATAATCGAAAGAGTACTACACATTAAGTAGTAGCTCAAATTCAACCGAAAATAAGTTGGAAGAAATCAAGTAAGTCAGTGTGGAATACAGTAAATTATCATGAAAGTGGAGAGAAAGTTTGTAACTCACCGAGTTCGCTCATGGTAAGTGAAACCACGCGTCGGTTGAGAAACCGTTATTACCAAGATAAAGGTGATAATCGGGGATGTACAATACAGTAAGAATAATGTATGGGGGCAAACTAAGCCCTAAAGTTATCAAGAGTTGCGCAGCAGAAACTGGTGAACCAGTGATTCAAACGTTGAATGCGAATAGTGAACATGAGTGAATGGCAAACTAATGATGCCTAAAAGCCTCACAGGCCAGAATCGAAACCAGTTAAGAGTTAAAATAAACTCTAGTGAGAATTCTTGGTTAGGGACTAAACCGCCAATATGGCTAAGATCCTCAAACTGGAACACATTTTGTAATAAACCGCGTGGAGACAAAACACTTCACGACGGTAGGACGTTATAAACCAGTGATTAAGTGATTGATTACGTGGGCGTAATCCCTTTTAAGGGGGGTAGAGCGCAAACCGTTTAGTGTATTTTACCGTGCAAGTGTACGTGAAATAGTGTGCATAGCACAAAATAATTTGTTTTGATGATTGGTGTGTGTGTTACATAAACATACGCATACATTCATGGTTTAATTATGGTAACTGCGCACAGAAGATGCGAATACCATTGTGATAAGTGTGTTTATTGTGTCAACGGATGTGTGAGAAAGTATAAGTATAAGGGAGTAGAAAAACTCCCGGGGAACTAAACCCCGACAGTATATGTTTATATGATACCAAATGTAATTTGTGTATTATATTTTGATAAAAAAAATATATATCGATATGTGTATATATACAGTATTGTGGTTCATGAGGATGTATGAAACCGATATAAAACCTAGTAAGAATTAAATTCCCTAGGTAGCTTGATTTAAAATAAATCTGGAAGATGATTGATGGACATAGTTCCACCCTTGGAGATGTATGATTATGACTAGAAGGATTAAAAGATAGAAAATTGGGAATGAATGTATTATCTGTTGTTTGAAAATGTAGTGGGAGGTGAAACTTGATTATCATGAGATCAAGGGAAGCCAAACACAATTGGGGTGGAGAGATAGTTCAACACTGATGCTGATCACATCAGGGTTGGATGATTCTTGAAACTCCCTATAAGAGGTCATAAATAATCACATCAAGAATAAGATGCAATTAACAATAACTGGACTTGGAGTTGTATGGAGCTTTAAAAAGAATTTTAAATTGGGTTTCAAATTTTCAATTGGTATTTTCTAGACTTCAATAAATATTTTAAGATTCTTAAATGGTATTTTCAAAGGAAGGACTACCTTTATGTGACCTCGTAGAGGATTTTTCAACTTGTATCCTCCCAATAAAGGATTTCATTATACTTAACCTCATATAGAGTATCTTCCTATTACTTGCTCACGAGCTGAGGACGTACGAGCCTTTGTCTTAGGACCGGTGACATGAGAAGTATATTTTAAAGAAGTATGCAACTGTTTTGATCTCCCAAAGGAATGGGGACCAGAGTGTCCATCGCGACCGGTTCTGTGGGATCACAGTGTATATGTTATCAAGACCTATGTGTCTAAAGGATGTTGTGTTATCAAGACCACGAGTCTAAATGTTGTTATGTTACCCAGACCAAGAGTCTAAGGGTTATTATGTATGTACAATGTTGTTGAGGTACCCGGACCATTAAGTCCGAGGTTACTAAGTAAGTATGTTATGTTATGAATGGATGTGAATGTGTTACCCGGACCGTTAAGTCCGAGGTTGTGATATAGAGTATGTTGGAGTATGGAAGTTTTGTTATGCAAGTAATCCCTGTGTTCTAATTCAAGGGATGCTAGGGAAGTGTGAACTTCGAGGACGAAGTTCTTTTAAGGGGGGTAGATTGAAATACCCCAAACCTTAATGTGTTAATTAATTACGTAATTATAATTTTCTAAGGCTAATTAAGTCCTTAAGATCATTGGTGAACAAGTGAAAACCAAAAAGAAAAAGAAAATGCGTAAAAGTCACAAACGTGAAAACGCGTATTTAATTATTTTAGGAGGTACATAACCTTCATTAGGGTTATAAATATATTTTTATACCTTAATTACACATTAAGAACATGTGGGAAAAATTCCGGAAGAAAACGGATCCAAACAATGCGTTAAAACGCTAACGGTCTTAAAGCGCGTTTTTCAAGAAAATCCGAAAACGTGACTTTAAACAGTTAAATGACCCCGTAAAAATAATAGTTGATTATGTAACAATAATTAAACATTAATGGGAGTTTAATAACCATTAAAATTAAAGGAATGAGAAAATTCCGGAAAACGGTCCCGGTTAGTGAATAGTGCTAAACCGGGTAAATAAACGAGCGTTTTCTGTTATAGGACGAAAAACGCTCCAGCGTGTTTACAGTGGTGGGCCGGTTTTATTAATGTAAACAGCTCACTCACATAAGACTAGTTAACTAATAAATAAAGTAAAAAAAAGAAACACCACTTATACCCCCACACTCTCTCTCTCCTTCCTTATTTTCTTTTTCCTCTCTCTCTCTTCCTCTCTTTCTTCCTCCATCGGTTTCCCTTCTCCCTCTCTGCTGGTTGAACGTTTTTGAAGCCTCCCATGGCTACTCCATGTTCAACCTCATGCCCAAGCTCCATTTGAGCTCCAAATCAAAAACAAATCACATATTCTTCTTCCTCTCATCTTCCTCTACCATCCTCTCTTTTCGAAATTTCAAAAGGATGAAGTTGACCTCCATGGGTTTTCCCCATTTGAAGAGATAATGGCACCAAAGTGAAGCTTGGAGTCTCCTCTTTCTTCTAAGGTAAAAATTTCCAAGAGAAAGTCATTCTTCCTTCATCTCTTGGTGTAATCAATTTTTCACCATTTTGATACCTTATTTTCTCCTTGTTCTTGAGCTCCAAATTGACCCTTCAATGGTGGAGTAATTTCCTTCTTGATTCAAGGGTGAGAATCCCTCTTAAAAGCTTCAAAAGGTAAACCCTAACTTTGTGTTCTAGCCTTTGATTGAATTGAAATATTCCAAGGGTTTAGATAATTAATTGTGTATGTTTTGTGTTCTTGGATGTTGGGATGGAGTTTGGAAACTCCATACCCTCTTAACCGATTTTTGGAGGAGATGAGGAGCAAGAGGTGAATTAAGGAGACTTGTGAAATTAAGGTAAGAAAACTACCTTAAACCTTGTCTATAATTGTTTAAGTGTTTGGGATGGGTAAACAAATTAATGAACCCAAAATTGTGGATTTAAAAATCTATGTTGGAAATGTGTTTAATTGATTTTAGGGAGGTTTGTGAATTAATGGTTGAATGGAGGGCCTTTAGAGCCAAATGTTTTGAGTTTGTGATTGATATTGTGGTTATGGAGTTTATGGTGATTATGTTGTCGTTGATGGGATTTGAGGAATTGTTATGTGCTGATAGGACCCTTATAAGGGTGTGGTTAGATTAGGATTGCAATGGTGAAAATTGGTGGATGTGGACATGTAAGGTTTATGGGGAGGTTATGGCAAAATTCTACTAGAAAATGAGTGTTTGAGGATGGCTTTGGATGATGGAATTTAGGTGTTCAATTGGGATGTTTAATGTCGAGTAGAGAGGATTGTTGGCCTTGTAATGGTGGATAAATAATGTAGATAAGAGAGTGCAAGATTTATAGCAAAATGATTGCTTGATTCTCTAGTGGTGATGTTTTTGGATGCTTTTGATGCGTCAAAACCCCGTGGAAATGTGTTTTCGATTGGCTAATATGCTACAATAAATTATGTATGTTTTGTGGGGGATTTGTGGCTTGGTTCTGGCTGTTTTCCGTAATTGATTTTGCAGTTTTCGGTATGTCCTAACATGTGTCCGAACATTGAAGTTCGGACATCATACGTCGGAAGATTTTCAGAACTCTCGACTTATGTCCGAACATGCAAGGTCGGACGCTTGTTCGGACCAACCTTTGTTTTTGCATAACTTTTTCGTTTGAACTCCGTTTTGAGTGCTGTTTGCGGCGTTGGATTCCTCTTTTCGAGTACTATCTGTTTTGACATGTTTTGGCATATGTTTATGTATATTTGGATTTTAAAATGACTGATAATCTTTTGAACTCCATTTTTGTGTGCTTCAGCCTTCTAATGATGGGGGATTGGATGGTAATGGTTTGGATGATGTTTAGGCCTTGTTTGGTGACATGTAAAGGCCTTGAAATGTGTAAACAAGTGTTAGGTTTGATGTGAGAGTTGTGAACTTAAGATCACAAGAGTAAAATTAAGTATAACGGGATAACGAGGTTAACTATGGGCACACTAGGCGTTTAACAATTGTATTGCCCCGATGTTAATGGAAACAAATATAATATTACCAGTTGTTCAAAGAGTTTTTGAGGAACATGTGATGGGACGTTAGAGTGAACCTTCGGTGACAGGTATGGTTTTCTTGCAACCTGTGTCCTACCGGATTACACCGGCTTGTATGCCAATGTGTTTTTCTGTGTGTTTGCCACCTTGCAAGATAAGCATGAAATGAGTTTATAGTAGTTCATTATTGTGGCGTAATTATTTCCGATACTGCTTAACCATAGTTATGTGTTAAATAATAGTTAACCGACCTTAGGTTCACATAAGAGATCGGTATTCGGAATAAACGTCCCAACCCATGGGCACGTTCTAACTACGGCTATCCGTGCGTTAGTGTATGTTGTGATTAAGTGTGATGTATGTGACTTGTTTAATATGTTGTTGTTGTTGGATACTGTTATCCGTGTTGTTGAAATGCGATGTGATTTCCCTTATGTGTCTAACTGAGTTAATAACGCTATATGATGTATGTATGTGATAAGTTCCATAAGGGAACCTTTAACTAATAAGTATATGTTATGTATGGAGAGGAATCCGGTTGTCCCGGTCGCGCGTATTGTTTGGGAGTTTATATATATATATATATATATATATATGTGAATTAACTCCCATCCTGTTATGTTAGGGTTGTTTTCCTTCATTGGATTTCGACCTCCCACTAGCTTAGCCAAAGCTTACCTACCCGACCTCCACATCGGGCTAGGAGGGAAATTATGTACAATGTTGGTAGGGTGTTGAAGCCTAAGTTCGCTTCGACTCCCTCTTTGTTATGTTACGGTTGTTCTTCCTCCTTGAATTACAACCACCCACAAGCTTAACCAAGGCTTACCTACCTCATCACTATTGGAGCTAGGGGAAAATTGTGTATGTTGTGTACGGTCCTATATGAGGCCGCCACTCAAGTAAAGAAAATGTATGTATGTTGTGCTCGGGCTTATATCACCCCGGCACTCCCAAAGTGAAGTTTATGTACTCTAAGAAGAGTGAAATTAAGTTGTGTATGTTATAAAGTGGAGTGTGTTGTTATGTTGAGTATGCTAACCCTGTGTTTGTATTCTGTTTATGGATGTTTGCTTATAAGCATGATATGTGTGAGTTTGTGCATGTATGAAATAAAATCAACCGCATGCTAAGACGACAATTAGTTGTGCGTGGCCCGGTAGCATGAGGGCTGCGGGATTACCATACCAGCAAAGGTGCTGACCCCCTTTGGAGGCCCCCATTACTCTACAGGTACGAAGGAGCTAGTAGCAGTTCGAGAGTAGGACGGGTAGTTGCTGTCCGTGGGTAGACATTCAAATTGAGATTGTATTGTAGGTGTAGTAAGACCGAAATTGTTATCGGCATTAGTTTGTAAATACTAGGTACAGTTGTAATTTAAGTGTATAATGAATGCTGGACATGGAACGGAAATTATGTGTAGTTGCTCGGGAGTTTAGTCCATCAGACCGGTATGATGTATGTATGTTAGCCTTAATAGCCACGTGGGTGGCTAACGGCGTGTAACACTCAGTGATTTGGTCAGTGATTGTGATGTAAGTTCCGCTGCAATTAATAGTAAAATGTACAGTTTGTAGTTGGGGTGTTACAGTTAGGAATTAAGTTTATGAATTTTAGATAATTTAAACAAGTGTTAAAATGACAATTTATAAAGTTTTTGGGCTAATATGTAATTTATAAAACTTATTATGAAAGTTTGGAGTTGAATATGGGTGAATTCATAATTAGGAGAATTATAAAGTTCACTTTCGAAATTTTAAGGGATTAAATAATTAAACTATACTTTATAAGTTATTAAGTAACTATTATAAAGTTTTGGGACTATTTTGTAATTTATGGAAAGATTGGTGTAAAGCCGAGATTCATATAAGTTTATGAGTATATTAATGTATTAAGTATAAAATTTAACCTTGGTCAAAATGTTGACCGAATACTTTGGGATAAAATGATTTATGACATGAAATATTAAGTTTATTAATGTTTTGGGGTGAATATGTAATTTACAAGAGTTTAAATATAAACCAGATTTTACATGGGCGAATTCACAATTTGTGGAAAAAATAAGTGTCCACTTGGTTATTAAGGAAATTTAATATTAAAACTATAGTTTATAAGTTAATATGTAACTTATATAAAGTTTTTGAGGTAAAGATGTAATTATAAGGAACTACATTGCATAGCCGAAAATAAATGTGGCTAGTTGGTGATTTATTAAAGTTATGATGTTCAAATAATAATTACCAAATTTATAGTGGTAATTTAATGAATTAATTAATTAAGAAAATAAAACTATGTACTATAATGTATTTTGGAGTTTAATGTAAAGTTTGTGAAATAAAAGAGGTTATACTATAATAATCGAAAAGTATGATGTGTTTATGAGATTAAAAATAATTGTAGGTCCTATATGGATATTTAAGAAATTTAGAAAAGAAAATTATGATTTAAGGATTTATGGAATTAAAATTATATGACATACAAGTACAAGTAATTTACTTGGAAAAGAAATAATATTATTCGGGGTTAGTTTATAATTAAAAAAAGATATGGGAAAAATATGCCCATGTGTGACATGTAAAAATAATTAGAGAACTTATGAAGTGGTTATGTTATTTAGACAATTATATATATGTATCATAAATAATACATGTGTATGAAATATATATATTTTCGATTTTCAAGTAAATCAAAAGGAAAAGAATATAAGGGATTTAATGTGGAAACACCAAATAATATTTGGAGCTATAGTGTATTTTTAAAATAAAGTTAAGGGGAGAATTAACTAACATGTGACCAATAAATGTCATTGATAAAATTATAAGTTACTATGCCATTTGGACAATGGTAAAACATGTAACATAAATGGTACATGAATATATAGTTATAAACATTAAAGGATTTAAAGATAAGTCAAAAGGAATAACAAATAAGTTATACATCCAATCATGAGGTAATTAAAAGAAATTACCACACAATACAAGTCTTATAAATTAGGACTACATGTTTTGGAAATATATAAATACCTTAAATAATAATAAGGAAAAGAGGTTAAAGAAACTACCTAAGTATAAAGAAATAAACCTCACGTGAAATAACGAATATGAAATCGTTTCATGAATCAATGAAATTATTATACGAGAGTTACATAAATTAACACTCTCGGATTAATCCTATCCTAGGACATTGTTTGAGCAGACGTTGACCGGGAACTAAACAAGTACAGTCTACGGTGAACGGTATGGGATTCTTGTAACCTGTTCGCTACCGGATTACACCGGCTTGTGTGCTATCTGTTGTTTGAAATAATGACCAAGATAATTGCATGTAAGATGTTGTATTACTCTTGTGCACTATTGTGTTGCTTTACTTGCGTGAATGATACTAACTATAACGTGTATGTCCCACGCATACAACACTACATTACCAGTGGATTAAATACCTGCGATTTATCATACAGAGAACTTGTACTCAAGTTTCTCACTAACTTCACTTTATAACAAACGTTGTTATCCTAAACGTGATAATCGACAATACACATTGTGTTCTTGATTAACGTCCTTATGTGACATCTAACAAATTCTATACTACGAGAAGCGAGGAGCCCAGTTGGATCTGGCCATGCATGCTACTGGAGCTGTACCTGTCACAGGTCGTCTCCTATACAATTTACGTCGCGACGGGAGTTTTGGGTGCACTATGTCACTCACCGGCGGCGTACCGGAACAGTACAAGTGGGGAGGAAGACTTCATTCCTCTCGAGGGTTCGATTCCCACCTTTCTAAAGTACAGGAGTTAACTACGTTATCTTCTGAGGGACTAATTACCCAACCTTTCTCTTTAACGAGGTCACTATACCTTCACTATATTGACATACTCATATATACCTGTCAGTCCCACCATGTGGACCCGACTATTATCAAATGATTACAGTTCACCTAACTTGACCTTCTGAAGTCTTGTTTTATGTGACATGGTTATCCTTGTATGGACACTTGTTATTATCATACTATGCTTGTTTACAGCTTTATAAAAATGAACTGCATGTATTCAACAAAGTAGTTGGTGTGGCCCGGTAGCCGATGGGCTGCACGTCTTCCATACCAGCATTGTTTGCTGAGCCCCTTTGGGGGCACCCCCATTTTTCAGGTACCTAAAGTTGAGAAGATTACCACACCGAGTGTAGGTGGGGTAGATTCAAGCTATGGGAGTCTCCTACTAGTTATTTGTTTTACTTAATTATTGTACCTTGAGTTTGATTCCTAGTATCTCGGATTGTATTCGTATTCGGACCGTAACTTTTGGAGATTTGTTTTTGGAGTTAGCCTTGTTGGTCACAAGGGTGGCCAACGACATTGTAATACCGCCCGGTTATTGTACTTTATTCCGCTGCAGTTTATGTTTTATTCGGAGTGATCATCGCACAAGTTATTGGATTTCGGGTTGGGGTGTTACAAAAAGTGGTATCAAAGCATAGTTGCGCTCTGAGATCTGAATACAACCTAAATTAGCCTTGGGATACAGGGTGTGTGATAGAACAGTGAGGAGTAGAAAGTTAGTTTTTACTTGGTCCGCCGAAGGGCGTTAATAATTGTTCAAACTTACAGTAACTACAAACTATGACCTGCCTAAATAACGAGCAGATGTCATGAGAAAAAATACATTAATTAAAACAAATACTTAAGACTACCTGAACTGGCGAAAGGGTTTGTTGAAGACCGTACGACGCCAACTGTCATTTACACGGGAGCTGACGACGAATAACAGTGACGCTATACTGATGACAACTAGAAAGGCTGACTATACCGCCAAGTATACAGTGATGATGGAGTGAAAATATACCTCAATGGACATACTCTGCATGATGATCCAAC
This sequence comes from Limonium bicolor, assembly GCA_023374045.1. Lineage (NCBI taxonomy): Eukaryota > Viridiplantae > Streptophyta > Magnoliopsida > Caryophyllales > Plumbaginaceae > Limonium > Limonium bicolor. The sequence goes on from CM041779.1 coordinate 267,674,457, forward strand.
CTGCATGGCGCACTTGCTACAACAAGTGCTGCCCTAGTAAACCAAATAAAGGCGAATGAAGACCTACTTGAGAAGAGCAAACACTGAATTTTACGGGATACCCAGGCACTGAGCTTGCCGCCCAGTGCGGGACGGGAAAAATCTTACAATCCCTTATTAACTTCGCGAGAAGATCGTGCGAAACCTTGAAATATGACTATCAGTATAGTCCTACAAAAATAACCAATGATACTATCAAGAAAATCAGAACAAAATCTCACTATAACCAAAACATCCAACATAAATAAACACGGGATGTAATACCTGCTCAAATACCAAGGGTCTCAGCTAGTAACATTACAGTGACAATTCTGGACTCCTAATATACAGTGAGAGGAGAACAAACTTATAGTTCACATATTTCGAATTCAGGAGAACTACCAAATTAGCAATACTAAATGCTATATATAAATACATATGATTGGGAGATTATAAAACTAAAACTTTTTTGAGAAGTATTGATATGTTTCAGAGGGATAAGTATCATAAAATATACCTACCCTATTTTGACGCACATGCCCTACACTATCCTTATGGATTTATATGAGCATATGTCTCTTATGACAGCTCGATTTGTGGAAACCAGTAAAGAGCTTAGATAATCAAAGGAAGCTAACACCAAGGTAAGATAAATGTTCATATATACATGGTAACAAATAACCCTCTATGGAGGCAGTGTAAGCTATACTAAGAGTTTGAATTGGATATACACCAAGGGGAGTGGAGTTAAACTTTTAAGGGGGGGGGGGGGGGGGAAACATACCCCTTGACTTGTAACAAGCGTTTTACATGTGAACTTTCCTAACGATATATACCAATCTCTATGATTATAAATCCTCTATTTTATACAACTAAGCGACCTATTTTTTTTGGAAGCCATTGAGTTGTGGATTTACCACGTTTTTAAGAGATAGGAATGAACCATAAGTTTTGATTGTCTTGTCACCAAACCGTAGGATTCAAACTAGGAACCCCTAGTTTGGAATGGTACTATTAATAAAATATAATTAACCTAGGTTGAACATATGATTCACCTCATCCATGAAGTTTAAATATAACAAGAAAAAAACCAAGCTTTAAGGCGGAGGGATTAATACTCTAGGGGATCTTAACTGTAAAATGAGTTATGAAAACTTTTCTTGGAAGTCTAATTCCAAATTTAGAAATAACTATGACTGTCTCTATTCCAAGTGATGGTAACTAAAGTGTAGACAATGATCAAGCCTTGATAAGTTAAATACTAGATAAATCCTTTAAAGAGAAGAGTATGCCTCAAAATAACCAAGTCCATAACTGAATTTATTGCTTGCATGATGTGTTTGAGAGTGAAATGACTGATGAAATGATTATTATACAATAAGTGTCTAGGTGTTTAATAAGAATTTATCTTTTACGCCAAGAAGAAAGACTAGATTCCACGCTAAAGGATTGATCAAAGGGACTTAGTTCCGGGAATTAAGGAGTACCCTAGTTTCAAGTCTAGGTTACAACAGCCATTAGATTAGTTGTATAACAGTTAAGAAAGAATGTTGTAATCACCACGTCACAATGTCTTGATAAGATAAAATTTGGAAACGTGCAATTATGTGGTTGTTTGATATTTGACGTGGGAGGTCGAACTTGATCCTGGTCAGTGATAAGTGAGAAATACATAGACATTTAAGGGTTTAATTTACCCTATACTTACTCATTTTCAGGATAATATTTCTCACTTATCGTATGTTTTTCCTAAGATTTATGTCTTGATATGGACTGATAGATTTTATGTATCAAATACAGGAAAAAGTGTTGGAATCAAATAGTTTATCTCACAAGCTTTCCAACGCAACAAATGGCGAGTAAAACGGACTTATAACGAAGAATCTGGAGCCGGTTGAAGATCGCGTGAAAATAGAAAACATATTCATTCTGTCCGCGTGAGTTTAGGCGGACGGAGGCGAGGACACCATAGAGACGTCCGCGTGAGCCTGGGCGGACAGAAGGGCGGACAGAAGCATAGGCGCAGACGTGAATTGTGTCCGCGTGAGTTCAGGCGGACAAAGGCGCGGACATCAGAGGCGTCCACGTGAATCTGGGCGGACAACAAGGCGGACGGAGGCAAGGACGACAGAGACGTCCGCGTGGATCTGGGCGGACAACAAGGCGGACGTGACTAAATTCGACGCGCGAAGAGTTTTCTTCTTCCTTCTTCGTTGCGGCGCCTGCAGACAACAAGATAAGGGGCAGCCGACAGTCTTCACGCGTTCTGCAGCCCCAATCCATCTACCTCCCTTATCTTGTTAATCCACTAGCACGCATGCTCCAGCTCTTCTTCTGTTTTCTTCTTCTTCCTCTCCTCTATATAAACACTACCACTTCATCAGAAAAACCTGCGCACAATTGCCCGAAGTAACTCTTTGTAATACTCACATTCTCTCCCAAATCACACTTCTTCCACAAAATTCCATACAGTGCGTACGAATGCAGAGAGCTCTTTCTTTTCTCTAACTGTACTTTGTTTTAATGGCTGTCGTGCTTACGACATCTCTTTGTATAATTATGTCTGAGTAAAAACCTTAGCTCCCGGGTTGAGAAGTAAGCTTATTTTACTAAACTGTGTTACGTAGACTTTCTAATAAAATCTGTTCAAGCAATATTTTGTTTCTCCTCCTTAATGCACTTTAATATTTAGGCCATTTATTAAAGTGATATTTGTAGTTTCTTGTCAAAATGCAGTGCTGAGACAAGATTCTAGACAAGAGAAGTCAAAACAGGTTAACGACTAGAAGTGAGCTTTCGCCTATAGGTTAACCAGTCTCCAATAGGAATTATTAATAATGCGATTAATTTATTAATAACTTGAGCAAGATTTGCGCTTGTTGTTTAAGTTAATCAGGGTTTATTAGACAGGTAACGGTCAATAAACTAATTAAGATTCTTGAGTTTATTGCTAAAGTGGGGAAGTCTACAATAATATAATTGAGTAAAATAGGTGAGCAGAACAACCCGGGGCTTCCTTAAAAACAAAAGAGTTTCATAACTGCTATTATTAATCTGTTTTAATTAATTGTTCTTTTTACTGTTTTGTTTGCACTAAGTTCTAAACCACAATTTCTCTCAAAAAATGATAAGTTTCTGTTCAGTAGTCTAATTAGAATTCTCAATTAAATTGCACTATCAGTTAAACCACAGCAAGGTCCCCAAGAGTTCGACACCCCACAATTCCACTATTCCGCAAAACGATTAGGTACACTGCCTAGGTTGAAGAAGTAGTCACATATTTTTACAACAAGTTTTTGGCGCCGTTACCGGGGACCTCCGGCACGGTTAACTGACAGTTTTTAATTTTATTGAGTTTTCTGTTTAACAATCTAACTATTGGACTTCGGACATCTAACTACGGACATCTAATTTCTAACATCTAATTACTAACTGTTTATTTTACTGTCATTTATTTTTAAGTCATTTAATTTCCATTGTCCTTAACATTTAATTTCCATTGTCCTTAACATTTAATTTCCATTGTCCTTAACATTTAATTTCCATTGTCATTTAAATTCCATTGTCCTTAACATTTAAATTTCTGTCAGTTTATTTTTGTAAATTAACTACTAACTTATAATTTCTGTCCTTAACTACTAACTTCAAATTTCTGTCATTTAAAGTTTCTGTCGTTTAATTTCCAGTATACTAACTTCAAATTTCCAGTATACTAACTCCTAACATTAACACTTTAGATATTTCTATATATGCGTCGTACTCGATCTGCAGGTAGACCTCAAAACGATTTTGAACCTGAGATTGAAAGACTTCTCCACAGAGAAAGACGACAACAACGTGTAGCGATGGCAACTCGACAAACTCTCTGCCAATACCAGCAACCGTCAGTTGAAGGGAGGCCTTCTGCTATTGTCCTTTCTCAGGTCACTCAGGCTGAACTAGATGCCTGGCAATTCAAAACCAGTTTCATTACCACACTCTACCACCAGGGCCAATACAGCGGGCTAGATTCAGATGATGCTCCACACCATATATCTGCATTTCTTGATTTTTGTAACACTTTTAACAAAACAGGAATCTGAACGAACGCATCCGTCTGCAATTGTTCCCCTATTCATTGAAAGATGGCGCCTCCAGGTGGCTGAGAAGTTTACAACCCAGCAGCATCCACAGTTGGGCTGAGTTAGCAAACAAATTTTGGCGAAATACTATCCCCCGTCCAAAACAAGAGAGAAAATTGCTGAGATCACAAACTTCTGTCAAGAACCAGGTGAATCTCTCTATGATTCGTGGGATAGATTCAAAGAATTACAGATATTATGCCCACATCACGGTATGAGTAGCCAGGAGCTTGTTTATCATTCTTTAGAGGCTTAAATGATTCTAACAAATTGTTGCTAAGTTCCTCATCTGGAGGAAATTTTATGAAAATGACCGGAGAAGAAGCAGTTGATCTACTGGACCAGATGACCGCCAGCACCAGACAATGGTGTAAGAATAAGGGGAGAGGTGAAGTAAAGAAAGAAACCGGTATCTACAGTATTCCCCCGCAGGATCATGTGTCTGCTCAACTAGCTGCACTCACAAAAGTTGTGGAGAAACTAACTCTTAGTCAACCACAACAAAAAGCTGTGAAGTAAGCCACTTCCCCATATCTGACTCCCTGTTGCGAAAACTGTGGAGGAGCTCATGAAACCACAGACTGTGATGGCTCAGGTTGCAACAGGACCCTTGAGGAGGTAAGTCTGATTAACAACAGACCACCAAATCCTTATCCGAACTCCTACAACCAAAATAATTGGAGGAGCAATCAACAACCATGGAGGAGTTATGACCCACAGTCGAGCAACCAAGGTTTTAACCAAAACCGACAACCGCAGTACAACCGACAACAGGAACAGCCAACCAACTCACAAGGAGACATGGGCGAATTAAAAGGCATGATGAATCAGCTTCTGAAACAAGGTCAGGCGATAAATTCAAAATTTTCTGAGATAGAAGCCAAAGTTGCTGATCAGGCTACCATAACCACGAATTTAGAAAGACAGATAGGTCAGATTTCCCAACAGTTGGCTCAAAGACCAGCAGGGTCACTCCCAGCCAACGGATCCAAATCCCAGGGAGCATGCAAAATCAATAACCCTAAGGAGCGGAAAGAGCTGGTACCCATGCCCCTGAAACTGAGGAGAAATCTAATGAACAAAAATCTGACAAAGAAGACGTAACAATTTCCAAGGAGAAGGAGTCTCCTGCATCCCTTACTATTAAACCGTCACAGGTTTCATATGATATTCCAATCCCATTTCCTGACAGATTAAAGAAAAGAATTTGGACGACCAATTTGGAAAATTTCTTAACATTTTTAAGAAATTAACTATTAATATTCCTTTTTCTGATGCCTTAACACAAATGCCTATTTATGCGAAATTTATGAAAGATATCTTGTCTAACAGGCGATCTTTACAGGAAAATGACACGGTGAAACTAACCGAAAGAGTTTCTGCAGTACTCTTAAAGAAGCTACCACCGAAGTTGGGGATCCAGGTCTCCCTATCATTCCTTGCAATTGAAGACATAAATTGTGGTAACGGGTTATGCGATTTAGGCGCAAGTATTAACTTAATGCCTTTATCTATATTCAAGAAATTGGGCATAGGTCAATGCTCTCCTACTCCTGTTCAGCTCCAACTAGCTGATCGTTCCATAATTCACCCCGAAGGAAAAATTGAAGATTTAGTGGTTTCTGTTGGCAAGTTTATTTTCCCCTGATTTCATTGTTATAGACATTGAGGAAGATAAATGTCCCACTAATCTTAGGTAGACCTTTTATGAGAACTGCGAGAACTTTAATTGATGTTGAAGGAGGAAAAATAATTTTAAGGCTTCATGATGAGCAGGTAGTTTTCGACATGACCCGGAACATGAAGCATCCTTCTGATACACAAAACTGTTTTTCTATTGACACTATTGACTCTTTAGTACAGGAGACGTTCCTCAGCAAATGAAGAAACAATTTTGGAAAGATGTCTTATGGCATCTTGTGAAGCTGAATGACGAAAATCCTGATATTGCTCTCATGGCTGAGAGTTAAACAAACATAAGCCATATTTCCGTTCCTACCAACAAAGATTCGAGCCAGTAGAAAGAAACACAGACAACCAAAGCCATCCATCGAAAAAGCACCTACAGTCGAAATGAAACCTCTTCCCCTCATTTAAAATACGCTTTCTAAAAAGCCATCTGATTACCAGTTATTATCTCTCTAAATACAGATGTGCAGGAGAAGCAACTTTTAGGGGTGCTGCGTAAACATAACCGCTATCGGTTGGTCAATGGATATCAAAGGAATAAGCCCATCTCTGTGCTCTCATCGAATTTACATGGAAGATGATTTCAGGGCTTAGCACAACCACAGAGGCGTCTCAACCCCGTTCTAAAGAGGTGGTCAAGAAAGAGGTAATAAAACTACTTGACGCTGGATATTATCCTTTCAGATAGCAAATGGGTAGCCCGTGCAGGTGGTACCCAAAAAGGGCGGAATAACTGTAGTTCCCAACGAGAAAGGTGAGTTGATTCCTCAACGCACTACTACCGGTTGGAGAGTCTGTATAGACTACAGGAAATTGAATACTGCCACACGTAAGGATCACTTCCCCTTACCTTTTATTGACCAAATGCTGGAAAGGTTAGCAGGTCAGGACTATTATTGTTTTCTAGATGGCTATTCAGGATACTTTCAGATCTCAATTGCTCCAGAAGATCAGGATAAAACTACTTTTACCTGTCCTTATGGAACATACGCTTATAAAAGAATGCCGTTTGGATTATGTAATGCACCAGCTACTTTTCAACGGTGCATGATGGCTATTTTCTCTGATTACATTGAAAAATGTATAGAAGTCTTTATGGATGACTTCTCTGTGTTTGGTTCGACATTTGATACTTGCCTGGAGAATCTTGATCTTATTTTGGCCAGGTGTGAAGACACAAATCTAGTCCTTAACTGGGAGAAATGTCACTTCATGGTTCGAGAAGGGATCGTGCTAGGACATAATGTGTCTTCCAAAGGTATTGAGGTGGACCGCGCTAAAATTGAGGTAATAGAAAAACTTCCCCCTCCTACTACTGTCAGAGGTATCCGAAGTTTTCTTGGACATGCTGGTTTTTACAGACGATTCATTAAAAACTTTTCCAAGATTTCTAAGCCTCTCTGCACTTTACTAGACAAAAGATGCTAAATTTCATTTTTCTGATGAATGTTTAGCAGCTTTTAATTTGTTGAAAGAAAAACTTGTCTCTGCTCCTATTGTTGTATCACCCGACTGGTCACAATCTTTTGAAATCATGTGTGACGCCAGTGATTATGCGGTGGGTGCTGTTTTGTGCAAGAAATTGGATAAGGTTTTGAGAGTAATTTATTATGCAAGCCGCACTTTAAATGATGCTCAGGAAAATTATGCCACCACCGAAAAAGAATTACTGGTAGTCATTTTCGCTTTGGATAAATTCCGTTCATATTTATTGGGTAGTAAGGTCATTATTCATACTGATCATTCTGCCCTCAAGTATTTATTTGCCAAAGCAGATGCAAAACCAAGATTGATAAGATGGATACTTCTCTTACAAGAATTCGACATCGAGATAAGGGATAAGAGAGGTATCCAGAATGTCGTGGCTGACCACTTATCAAGAATGGAGGGACCAGAGGACGAGAGACCCATCAATGAATTTTTCCCGGACGAGGCAGTTTTCACAATTCAAACGGCAAGAGACCCTTGGTTTGCCGATATTGCAAATTATCTGGCTACAAAGATCATCCCAGCTGATATGACTTATCAGCAGAGAAAAAGGTTCTTTTCTATTGTCAAACATTATTTATGGGATGATCCATTTCTTTTCAAAATCTGTGCAGATGGTATTATCAGAAGATGTGTCCCAGAAACGGAGATCAGAAATATTCTTCTCCATTGCCATTCTAGAGAAACCGGCGGACATCACGGTGCAACCCGTACAGCTGCAAAGGTACTTGAATCCGGTTTCTATTGGAACACCCTTCACAAGGACTGTCATGCCTTTGTATCTACTTGTGATCGGTGTCAAAGGCAAGGTAATATTTCTCGCCGTAATGAACTACCCTTGAACAATATGCTAGAAGTCGAATTGTTTGATGTTTGGGGGATTGATTTTATGGGACCCTTCCCAAATTCATTTGGAAATTTATACATCTTAGTAGCAGTCGATTATGTTTCTAAATGGGCGGAAGCCCTTGCTTGCTCTACTAATGATGGTAAAGTTGTGATGAAGTTCATAAGAAAACATTTTCTCTCGATTCGGTGTTCCAAGAGCAATCATCAGCGATGGTGGATCTCACTTCTGCAATCGCCAATTTGATGCTCTCCTGAAAAATATGGAGTCCGACATAAGGTTGCTCTACCATACCATCCTCAAACGAATGGTCAGGCAGAGATAACAAATAGAGAGCTAAAATGGATTTACAGAAGACGGTGAGCTCTTCCGAAAGGATGGTCCATTAAATTGGATGATGCACTCTGGCGTACCGTACCGCCTTCAAAACACCTATCGGCGTGTCTCCCTACAAACTAGTTTTTGGGAAGGCATGTCACCTGCCTGTGGAAATTAGAGCATAAATCTTATTGGCTCTAAAGGTGTTGAACTTCGATCTACAACAAGCCGGTGAAAAAAGAAAGTTCCAGTTGACAGAACTGGAAGAACTAAGGTACAACTCATATGAAAATGCAGTGATTTATAAGGAGAAGACCAAGCGTTGGCACGATAAGATGATTGCCAAGCGAGACTTCAAAGTGGGAGATTATGTCCTCCTTTATAATTCCAGACTAAAGTTCTTCCCATGTAAGTTAAAATCCTTCTGGTCTGGACCATTTAAAATAATATAACCATCTACTTATGGAGCGGTAGAATTGGAAGATAAGAAAGGAGGATCATTTAAAGTTAATGGAGCTCGTATCAAGTTTATATGGGAAACACGTTAGACAACGAAAAGCTTCTGCTGCGCTTTTTTCTCAAAGAACAAGAAAACCATTTACCTTAAATCACTGAGGTACGGTCTAGCCAAAGACCTTAAGATGGGCAGCTTGGTAGGAGGCACCCTACTATCTATCTTTTTAATCTGTATTGTGTTTATATTCTGTATTTTATTTATGCCAAAAAAAAGAGTGAAATAAAAAGAAAGAAGAGAGAACGAGGAGAATTGACTTGAGTTCTTCTGGCTGTTTAGAATAATTATTACAGGAACATCTTGCACATTCCGACAGCTGAACTCAAGTGTGGGGGAGCAACACTACATATTCTGCATTCTAGGGAGTACACTATCCATACCTTGCTCTTTAAGTTTAAATATCTCTTATTACCATGCTTTTTTATCATTACCCAGGTAGTTTGCATGCCCTGTTATTTTAATTCTTTCTATGCAATGAGGGCATTGCTTTGGTTCAAGTGTGGGGGAGAGATAATAATCAAAAGCTTGCTCTTAAGTTTTCTTTTTCGACACGGTGTTTAAATTTGTTAAGTGATTAATAATCAAAGAAGGAGCCATAGAGGGAGTAATGCTGGTATAAACAGGTTTAAAGGGTACACACAAAAAAAACACTCTGCTCCTTATGCAAAAAATTCTGAGGAAATTATCATTTGAATTTTGTTTTGATTTTGAGCCTGGATTTGAATTGGAATGAAATGGTGGAAAAAGAACAAGGCAAGGTACTCCTCTGATCCAAACAGGCATATTCTGATCCTAAACAGGCCTCGACCACTCGGTTATTAAGTTCTTAGGGGTGCTTCATCACCCGGCTACCTAAGGTACTCGGTATCTGGGATAGTAGACCCAAAACCGCTACAAGGGTGGAGAGAAAAGTCTGAGGTGAAAGAAAAATGAACTTCAAAATTGAAGTATCTGTGCATTTGGTACTAAAATGAAAAAAATCGTCATTATGGATCATGAGTATGTGGCATTGAAAGGTATAATGGAATAAGATTTTACTTCATGCCCCTTGTCGTTCAAGGAATTGTGAAAGAAAATGGTGGATTGGCTCAGGGTTAAAAGCAGAATTCTCATGGTATTACTTCTCTTTCTTTTGTAGGACTACAAAGTTATTCTCAGAAATAGAGAAATATATCTAATAAAATTAATGTTATTAGTACCCTTTTAAAATCTGAAAAGATTGGCAATTACCTCTTCTGTGCTCTCCTTACTTGATTATTGTCTATTTAACTTGTTTAAACATTATGTCAGAAAGATTTGCTTGAGGACAAGCAAAAGATAAGTGTGGGGGAGTTTGATAAGTGAGAAATACATAGACATTTAAGGGTTTAATTTACCCTATACTTACTCATTTTCAGGATAATATTTCTCACTTATCGTAAGTTTTTCCTAAGATTTATGTCTTGATATGGACTGATAGATTTTATGTATCAAATACAGGAAAAAGTATTGGAATAAAATAGTTTATCTCACAAGCTTTCCAACGCAACAAACGGCGAGTAAAACGGACTTATAACGAAGAATCTGGAGCCGGTTGAAGATCGCGTGAAAATAGAAAACATATTCATTCTGTCCGCGTGAGTTTAGGCGGACGGAGGCGAGGACACCATAGAGACGTCCGCGTGAGCCTGGGCGGACAGAAGGGTGGACAGAAGCATAGGCGCAGACGTGAATTGTGTCTGCGTGAGTTCAGGCGGACAGAGGCGCGGACATCAGAGGCGTCCGCGTGAATCTGGGCGGACAACAGGGCGGACGGAGGCAAGGACGACAGAGACGTCCGCGTGGATCTGGGCGGACAACAAGGCAGACGTGACTAAATTCGACGCGCGAACAGTTTTCTTCTTCCTTCTTCGTTGCGGCGCCTACAAACAACAAGATAAGGGGCAGCCGACAGTCTTCACGCGTTCTGCAGCCCCAATCCATCTACCTCCCTTATCTTGTTAATCCACTAGCACGCATGCTCCAGCTCTTCTTCTGTTTTATTCTTCTTCCTCTCCTCTATATAAACACTACCACTTCATCAGAAAAACCTGCGCACAATTGCCCGAAGTAACTCTCTGTAATACTCACATTCTCTCCCAAATCACACTTCTTCCACAAAATTCCATACAGTGCGTACGAATGTAGAGAGCTCTTTCTTTTCTCTAACTGTACTTTGTTTTAATGGCTGTCGTGCTTACGACGTCTGTTTGTATAATTATGTCTGAGTAAAAACCTTTGCTCCCGGGTTGAGAAGTTAGCTTATTTTACTAAACTGTGTTACGTAGACTTTCTAATAAAATCTGTTCAAGCAATATTTTGTTTCTCCTCCTTAATGCGCTTTAATATTTAGGCCATTTATTAAAGTGATATTTGTAGTTTCTTGTCAAAATGCAGTGCTGAGACAAGATTCTAGACAAGAGAAGTCAAAACAGGTTAACGACAAGAAGTGAGCTTTCGCCTATAGGTTAACCAGTCTCCAATAGGAATTATTAATAATGCGATTAATTTATTAATAACTTGAGCAAGATTTGCGCTTGTTGTTTAAGTTAATCAGGGTTTATTAGACAGGAAACGGTCAATAAACTAATTAAGATTCTTGAGTTTATTGCTAAAGTGGGGAAGTCTACAATAATATAATTGAGTAAAATAGGTGAGCAGAACAACCTGGGGTGCTTCCTTAAAAACAAAAGAGTTTCATAACTGCTATTATTAATCTGTTTTAATTAATTGTTCTTTTTACTGTTTTGTTTGCACTAAGTTATAAACCACAATTTCTCTCAAAAAATGATTAGTTTCTGTTCAGTAGTCTAATTAGAATTCTCAATTAAATTGCACTATCAGTTAAACCACAGCAAGGTCCCCAAGAGTTCGACACCCCACAATTCCACTATTCCGCAAAACGATTAGGTACACTGCCTAGGTTGAAGAAGTATCACATATTTTTACAACAGTCAGATCAAGGGAAAACCAAACACAAAATGGAGTGGAGGGATAGTTCGACACTGACGCTGACCCCGTCAGGGTTGGATGATTCCTGAGACTCCCTACAAGTGGTCACCAATGAAATACCCCTAACCTTAAAAATTTAATTAAATGATCTATTAATGATCTAAGATGAATAATAAACATCTAAATATTATTGGGGAACAATCTAAAGATCTCAACAAGGCAAAATGCCTTAAGATATCGGTAAAGCCAAAAATGTGCTTTAAGACACCATAAAGATTGTATGACCTCAAATAGGATCCAAAGTGGATTCCTAAGTATTATAATGAAGTAAGGAACACAACAAAACTATTATCAAAGAAAACTAAGCCCATAATCACCTTGCAACACAAAATGTGCACTAAAACTCCTTAAAGCACATTTTTGTGAAATTGCCTTCTAAATTGGTTATTAATGGCTTAAAGGTTATAATTACCTTTAAATATGATATTATATCACATTATATCATATTAGGAATTTAATTCCAAATTTTATAAATTTTTACAAATTTAATATTAAAATATTAATAAAACCCTAAAAGGGGACCCGCTTGAGTCAACATTGACTAAGAATGGTCAAGAGGTCAAAGTTGACCCCTTGGACCATATTAGATCGGCAGCCACAACAAAAGAGGCTTGAATTAGCCACTTGCTTATACTAAAGACAAGACTCCAACATATCTCCCTAAATTAAGGGTACCTTTTAGCTTTTGATTAATTTTACACATTTGCTCCATTACTTGATTCAAACAGCCTCAAATCGTGGGAGCCTCACCTTTCCCCTCCATTAGCCGATTTTCTTGTCTCCTCTTATCCTCCTTGCTGAGTCTTAGCCAATACAATCAATACAATCTAAACTTGTCTTATTCAATTATTAAGGCTTATTCCAATCATTCATTGCCACCTAGCTCCATTCCAACCGAGATCCTTCAACTTCCAAGCTCTCCCAACCAAGTTCTTGAGCATGGAAGGTAGATCCAACTTCTAAGCTTCAAAGGTAATGGTTTAAGGCTTATTTTAGCTCTTTTTCTTCATCTCTTCACTACCACACCTAGATCTCGTGGCTCATCAACTCCTATGGATTATTCTCAGTGTTTTAAGGTTATAACATCAACCAAATTTGGCTGAAGCAAGATAAGAGACCAAGGTTTCTCAAAATCTCATTTTAAGGTAAAAACATACCTTAAGCTTCTCTACTCTTCATCCGATTTTCTTCCTTTGATTTTTATGAGTTTATACACTCATAATCTTCATATTTACATGTTCACAGTTGTTTAGCCATTTGGAGCAAGGGTGGCCGAGATCCAAAGGAAATACCCTTCTTTAAGGCATTTTTCCAAGGTAAAACCTAATAACAAGGCAGCTTGTTGTTGTCTAGCTTTTCCCTATGTCTATATGATGAATTTAACACCTTGTGGTGTGTCTAAAACAGGCCGAATCCTCTTGAACTTCCCTTGCATTTTAAGGTGATTTTACCTTAATCTTACATTAATTATCCTTATGGTTAAGCTCAAGCTTGGAGTATAACCATATCTTGTTTTGGTGTATTAAACATGTCTAATTATGTGGTGAATTTTCCTTCAATGGCCGAGTACATACAAGGCAAATCAAGGTATAAACACCTAAACTTATGATTTTTATGATTTTTAAGCACATATATATAAATTGTGCCGAGATGAAGTTTAACATAAGGGTCATATTGACCTAAAAATTAAAAAAAATGACTAATATAAATTAAGCTAGCCATTTAAGAGATTTAATTAACATAATGGTCAAATTATGACATTATGTGGAAAAATAATCAAATTAAAGTGAGGCCGTGAGCATATACTATATTTGAGACATTTATGTGTAATTTATTTTGCAAGTTCAAGGTTTAATAAGGCCATGTCATTAGGCCATTTAATTTAAGTTTATAAGCTTTTTAGTTAGATTTATGCTTATATAATTAGTTTGGGGCCAAACCGTAATTATGATAAAATATAAAGTCGTGGGCTATTTAGAGGAATTTAGGGTTTTTAAATGAATTTAATAAAAATTATAACATTTTATAAAGTTTTGGTCAAAATTGTAAAATAGAAAAGTAGGTGAAGTTTGGTAATTACCGAAAGGTTTGGGTCCAATTAGGTATTAGAGTCAAGTTGACTATATAGGAGACTTTGACCAAGTTTGGAGAATTTAGAATTAAAATACAACCTTATATTAAGAGAATTAGTAAATTGTAAAAGATTTATAAGAGATGGGGCTAATTGTGATTTCCGAAAACTTGGGGTACTAATGGAGTTTAGTACAAACCTTAGGTTATTAGGAATTTTTAGGAATTTATTTGGTTAAATTTGGATTTTATATGAGTTATATAAGTATATATAGATATTTTATATATGTTACAAATGGGTAACATATGTGGTAAACCGAGATTTATAGAAAGTATAAGGTTAGGAATAATATTTATGACATTTTGGTATAGTTTGGTAATTTTTGGAGTTATATATAAGGTTTTAAAAGACATATGTATAATATGTAGTTTTAATGGCATTAAAAAACTATGTATTATAAATTATGAAGATTTGGTAAATATACAAAGTTTGGTGCTGTGATTTAATTAAAACAGTCCTAGGGCTGTTCGAAAATTATAGCCTTTAAAAACTATAGGTTATAATTATTTTAAGGTTTAAGGTCATAATATATGTTATATACTGTAATGTAACATTATATTAATTATGTGGTGGATTTTGTAATATCTAAGAACATAGATGCTGTTCGGAAATATTAACATTTTTAAATGGAATTTCTAATATGGTTTTAATGTTATAAGAATTATAACATTTATAATATAAGAGGTATTCATTAAAAAAATGAATATATATAATAAGACTTACCATATAAGAAATAGTTCCATAATACATGAATATAAATAAATATATGTTATGGTGGAAAAATATAATATGGTTTAATGACCATGTATTTTCATAATTAAAATGACATATGGAAAAGGGAAAAGAATTACAAACATTAGATATGGAATTCTGATGTTAAGAGTATACATGGGATAATAAGGATTTATATAATTCAACGTATTGTTTACATATGAATTACACCACATTGAACTTGGAAAAAGAAAAAAAAAAAAAGAGAGACAACCCTTAGAAAAATAAATACTAAGGTGAGATGCATAGTGCATGACAAAGAATCATACATGCAATAAAGAAACAAACTATATGATATACAAATATACGTTAAGTTCCATGCGATAACAAAGTTCAACAATAAGTATATTAATATACGAGACAAGACTACGCATGTAATGTAACACTTTTCCAATCCCGAGTTAAGCCGAAAACCCGACAAACATTGACAGTTAATAACGGGGGATTAACCGAGAGTTATTAGTGACGGTACAAGGTACCGTAGAGTTGTATTGTTATACGGGATGCTAATCAGTAGCGTTGTGTTGTTTAGACTGTTAGAGACGACACACAGAGCATAGGATCTTGCTGGTTCATACTCCACCGTAATACTTTCAGGGTGAACGGTATGTTATTTATGTGGCTTGATTGTCTCTGAGGATTTCCTCAGTTCAGACATTGTGTGAAAATCTGTGATAAGATTGAATGTCTGCTTGTGTGAATTAATATGCTTGAGTTGTGTATTAATGCTGCTTTATTATAACTGTTGTACGATAACAGTACAGTTCGTATATGTTATAACCCAAGATTTGGTTATATTTTATTTCGTCACAAGTGGCCTTACACTATTGTATTGGATTTAGGACATGGACGTCTTCTGATAAAGACATGGGTAGAAGGGTCTTTCTTCCTTTCCATTTAATTCTGGTGAGATAACCTAATAACCTCTTATTATTTTATTTCTTCCCTTCTTAATTACCCTCACTTCTAATCACGGTTCTCACGTCTCGTTTACGCTTCCTCTTCTCTCATTGGAAACCCTCAACCCTTCTCTCTTCTCTCTCTCAAATCTCGTTCGTCCAATCCTTTCAAGTTTGACTGATTGTGGTTCTTCCTCGAATTCTGCTGTGGATTGCGCACCGTGCGAAGTCCGGTTCTAAGTAAGGTAATCTACATTGTTCATTCTTCGATTCTGAGATTGGAATGCTCTCCTTGTCTGAATCCTTCCTCTACAATGCTGATTAGGAATCCGATTGTGTTCCGTTTTCCCCGTCGATTTCCTCTGCTGTTGGTCTTTCTCTGCGTTTCGTGGTCGAATTCAGGTATGAATTGTGGGTTGTCTGCGTTGACAGTCTCTGATTGAGAGTGAGTCCTGATTACGTTTGTTCTTCATCTGTTCTTTGGTTTGCATGTAAAATAGAGTTTGGGATCTGCGTTGCTTGACTGCGTTTGGAATTGGTGATGTGAGGTTTTCGTCTCGTCCTGCTGTTCGTTTGTGGTTCGTCGCTGTTAATTCGAGGTAGGTGGCTTTCGGATTCGATCCGTGTGTTCAGCCTTGGGGAGTTTGGTTCTGCAAATTAACTCACTGATTTGATCTTGTGTTGGTGTGGTTTATGTCTGTTTAATGCATTTCAATGGATTAAACCCCCAAGGTTGTTTTGTAAATGTGTGTGTTGATTTGATTGGCTTTGTACCTCTGATTGTGAAAATCGCCTCTGTTCTCTGCATTTTCGGCGTGTCGAACTTCTGTCCGACCGTTGAAGTTCGGACATGCCCTTCTGCGCTTTTACTTTCTGAAGTTTTCGCTGTGTCCGAACTTCCGTCCGAGCTTGAAGTTCGGACACAGCTTCTGCTTCTTCTGATTTTGCTTCGACTTGTGTCCGAACATCGGATGTCCGGACACAAGTTCGGACTCTCCACGTTCTGTTTTCCGAAGGATGTCCGAACATCCGTCCGAACTTGGATGTTCGGACACCTCTGACTCTTCTTCTTCTTTTTAAGTTCGACTTGTGTCCGAACTTTGATGTCTGGACACAAGTTTCGGACATCTGTCTGATTTCGTCTTGTTTCTAAGTCTCGACTTGTGTCCGAACATTGATGTCCGGACACAAGTTCGGACAGGGTAACTGTTTTGACCTTATAACTGTCAGCTCGTTTGAGCTCCGTTTTGACTTCCGTTTGCGGGTGTGGGATTCCCCCTTCTGATTTCCAAGCCATCTATGTGCTTCTTCTGGTGCCTTTGGTGCACATATGCTTATCTGTATTTAAGCTTCTGTTTTGGGACCTAGTTTCTCTGTGTCTGCCCTTTGGATGGCTGTTTCCGATGTCTCGTAGCGCGCTATGTAGGATCTTTTTCTGTTCACGGGTTGATGTTCGTTCTCCGTTCTGTTCACGGGTGTTTACACCTGTTCTGTTTGTACGAGTGAGGTTTCCTCGTTCTGTTCACGACTGTTGCTCGTTCTGTCTGTATGCTGTGATCGCTAGTGTCCCACTCTGTTTTTCCGCTTCTGTCTGCTTCTGCTCTGTTAGTCCCTTAATGATGACTTCTTTTCTGGTTTCTGACTATTTGTGGATTCTTTGACTCCTTCTGATTTGTCAATATTCTGTAAATGTTTTGAGCATGCTGGTTGATGAAGTTGGTCATCTACTGGGCATAGTTGTGTTGCTCATTCCCCTACTTCTAACATTTTTGCAGATTGATTAGCGAGGATCGTCTCTCCCCTCAGCTTCTGGAGTTTAGCTGCTTTGTATTTAGCTTCTTTTGAGACCTTTGTATTGAATTTGAGCCTTTGGGCATATTTTGTTAAGCTTCCACTTTTGACATCTGTTTGTGTGGGTTCTGTAATGACTTTTGGGGATGTTTTAACTCTCTTCGATAATACTGTATTGAAGTATTTCGTTTGGGGCCTTATTTGATTATCTGTTTAAGTCTGTTATTAGAGCCTTGCGTTATTATGTAATAATACGCGGCGTGTAATACCCCTAACTCCTAGGCCATGTGTTTGGGGGTGTTACATTTAGTGGTATCAGAGCTCTGGGTTCTAATCTGCTGGGATTCTAAGTTAGCCAGTCAGTCAGAAATGTCAGTATTAGTGTCTGAGTTTAACTGCTTGCTGTTGGACTTTCAGAATGCCGCCAAGAAGAGCTTAACCCTCCAGGGAATGTGGCTGATGCTGTTCAGCAGTTTATGACGCAGCTCATGCAACCATGGCTGCAGGGGGCGGTCCAGCTGGAGGAGGACCAGCTGGCGGAGCAGGCCCAGCTGGGGCGGATGCTGAAGGGAGGAACGAAGGCGCTTCAGGAGTTCATGAAGCTGAAGCCGCCGTCGTTTGATGGGGCAGGAGATCCCCAGGAGGCCAGCCACTGGCTGTCAGAGGTGGAGGATTTGCTGCGGGGATGGGCTCTGAGGAGGAGCAAGGTTCGACTTCGCCACCTTTCTGTTCAAGGCCGAAGCCAAGGAGTGGTGGAGGTCAGTGATGGGGAAGTTCCCACAGCCATGGACGTGGGAGCAGTTCATTGGGAGTTCAACACAGTTCTACCCCGACGTCTACAAGATCAGCGCATCCTGGAGTATACCGACTACGCCAGGGTCGGGATATGAGTGTGGAGGAGTACGTCCGAAGTTTATCAGCCTATCTAAGTTTACACCTGAGCCTGACGAGCATAGAAGGCCAGGAAGTTTGAGATGGCTTGAGGCCAGACATCCGCTCTGCTGTGACGCCGCTGCGTCACAAGACCTCAGGGACGTAGCTGATGTCGCCCTGTTGGTAGAGGCTGACTTGAGAGTGTCGTCAGTCTAGAGGGAAGGACCAGAAGAGGAAGCAGAGGTCCGATGACAGTGACAGGAGGGATCAGTCTGCTTCTCAGAAGAAGCAGTCTACTGGAGACCGAGCTGGAGACCGCTCTGGAGACCGCGCACGAGATAGAGGTGGTTCGTCTTCGTCGCTCCCGCTCCGAAGTGCCGGGTCTGCAGCAAGTTTCATAGAGCCAGGACTGCTACAGGAAGTCTGGAGCCTGCTTCAAGTGTGGGTCCTTGGAGCATAGGATTGCTGATTGCCCTCAGGCTGAGAGGAGCAGAGGTAGTTCTGGAGGTAGAGCCTTGAGTCTGCTTCAGGGTCCAGAGATCGAGACCGGCTGAGCAGAAGAAGCCCCAGGGCCAGGCCAGAGTGTACGCGATGGCTGGAGAGAGAGACCGATCGACTGACAGAGTTGTCACAGGTATTCTCCAGCTGTCTTCTCGTTCTGTTTTTTCTGTTGTTTGACTCTGGAGCCACCCACTCTTTTATTTCTGCTGAGTTGGTGGTGAGCTCGGTTTGCCTGTTGTGCCTCTGGGGTGTTGAGCTGTGTGTGCATATCCATTGGTTAGGGACTCTTCTATGCTTTTGAATTCTGTCTGTAAAGCTAGTCCTGTGTTAGTCAAGAATAGGATTCTGTGTGCTGACCTCATCCCGATGGAGATGACTTCTTTTGATGTGATTCTGGGCATGGATTGGCTTGCTGCGCACCATGCCCATATTGATTGTGCTGCTTCGAGAGTCACTTTTGAGGAGCCGGGCCAGCCCGTCTAGTTGTAGCAGGGAATGGACTCCCGTGCTCGCCGCCAGTCATATCTGCGATCAGGCGTTCCGCTTTCTGAGGAAAGGATGCCAGGGTTATGTGCTACATCCTGAGGTTCGCAAGGATGCGAAGTTGGAGGAGATTCCAGTGGTCGAGACTTCCCAGATGTGTTCCAGGATGACGTACCTGGGCTTCCCCCTGTTTAGAGGTGGAGTTCTCGATCGAGCTCGCACCTGAGACTCAGCCGATTTCGAAGGCCCCATACCGGATGGCGCCTGCTGAGCTTAAGGAGTTGAAGGTCCAGTTACAGGAGCTGCTGGATAAGGCTTCATTCGCCCGAGCGTGTCGCCTTGGGGAGCGCCAGTGTTGTTCGTTAAGAAGAAGGACGGTAGTATGCGTTGTGCATTGACTACAGGGAGCTCAACAAGGTTACCATTAAGAATAGGTATCCTCTCCCGCGCATAGATGACTTGTTCGACCAGTTAGCGGAGCTAAGGTGTTTTCGAAGATCGATCTGAGGTCCGGTTATCATCAGCTGAGGATTAAGGCAGACGATGTGCCTAAGTCCGCCTTCAGGACCGTATGGACACTACGAGTTCCTTGTGATGCCATTCGGTCTGACGAATGTGCCTTCTGTATTTATGGACATGATGAACCGGGTGTTCAAGCCGTTTTTGGACCAGTTTCGTGGGTCTTTATTGATGACATCTTGGTGTAATTCCAAGAGTGCTGAGGAGCACGAGAGCATTTGAGGACCGTTCTCCAGACTCTGAGGGAGAACGAGTTGTATGCGAAGCTGAAGAAGTGTGAGTTCCTGGTTGGACCAGGTGGTATATCTTGGGACATGTGGTCCCTAAGATGGTGCTCCCTCCGTGGATCCGGAGAAGATTCGAGCTATTACTGAGTGGGCCAGGCCTACTAATGTTGGGGATATTCGTAGCTTCCTTGGATTGGCGGGCTACTACCGCAAGTTTGGGTGGGGGCTTCTCCAAGTTTGGTGATTCCATTGACTCGTCTGCTTCAGAAGGATGTGAAGTTCGAGTGGAGCGATGCCTGTGAGCAGTGTGTTTTCTGGAGCTGAAGAAGAGGTTGACTACTGCGCCGATCTTGACTCTTCCGGAGGGACCGGGGGTCTTGAGGTTTTCTGTGATGCGTCCCATTGGGGACTTGGGTGTGTTCTGATGCGCAGGGGAAGGTGGTTGCATATGGCTCTCGTCAGCTTAAGCCATATGAGAAGAACTATCCGACCCACACCTAGAGTTAGCTGTGTTGTGTTTTGCTCTAAGATTTGGAGGCACTATCTGTATGGAGCAGCGTGTAAAGTTTAATACTGACCATAAGAGCCTCAAGTATCTATTCACTCAGAAGGAGTTGAACTTGAGGCAGAGGAGGTGGCTGGAGTTGCTACACGACTACGACTTATAGACCTCTACCATCCGGGTAGGGCGAATGTGGTTGCTGATGCGCTCAGTAGGAGGGGTCCGTCCGGGACCGTTTGTGCTTTATCTGGTGTGGAGAGGTATGCTCAGGAGTTGCAGCGCATGGGTATCTGGGTCGTCCGTTCAGAGAGGTCTGGGATTTTAGCAGCACTACAGATTCAGCCTACCTTGATTGACCGGATCAAGGCCAGTCAGGAGCTGGATGTCGGGTTGCGTAATCGAGATGAGATTGCTGCTGGTCAGAGTCTGAATTCAGAGTTGCAGAGGATGGCTGCCTGAGGTTCAGAGACCGAGTTTGTGTGCCGGCAGACGATGCCTTGAGGCGTGAGATCATGCAGGAGGCTCATGGAGCTCCTTACTCGGTGCACCCAGGAGGTGTGAAGATGTACCGGGACTTACGTGAGACATTCTGGTGGAGCAACATGAAGAGGGATATTTCTGACTTTGTATCCAGATGTCGGACCTGTCAGCAGGTCAAAGCCGAACATCAGAGACCAGCTGGGTTGCTTCAGCCTCTTCCCGTTCCGGAGTGGAAGTGGGAGAGCGTCGGTATGGACTTTGTTATGGGACTGCCGAAGACTCCGAGGGGTTTTGATGCAGTTTGGGTCATTGTGGACCGGCTCACGAAGAGCGCTCACTTCCTACCAGTCAGGAAGACCTTCAGTTTGCACCGTTTAGCCCAGTTGTTCATGGATGAGATTGTGCGTCTACATGGGGTTCCTGCTTCGATTGTGTCTGACAGAGATCCGAGGTTTGTGTCCAGATTCTGGCAGAGTTTGCATCAGGCTTTGGGGACGAAGTTGTCCTTCAGTTCAGCTTATCATCCTCAGTTAGACGGGCAGACAGAGAGGACGAATCAGGTCCTAGAGGACATGCTCAGGGCATGTGTACTCGACTTTGGGGGCAGCTGGGATCAGCACGTGGCACTGATAGAGTTCGCGTACAATAATAGCTTTCAGACCAGTATTGGGATGGCACCGTTCGAGGCCTTGTATGGCAGGAGGTGCAGATCACCCATCTGTTGGGATGATCTGAAGGAGAGCTGTGATTGGTCCAGACTTGGTTCAGGATGCTGTGGGCAAGATTCAGTCGATTAGAGAGCGCTTGCTTGTGGCTCAGAGTCGTCAGAAGAGCTACGCCGATCAGAGGAGACGACCTCTAGAGTTCGAGGTGGGCGACCATGTGTATCTGAAGGTTTCTCCGGTTCGTGGAGTTGTCCGGTTTGGGAAGAGAGGCAAGCTTAGCCCTCGTTTTGTGGGTCCTTTTGAGATCCTGGAGAGGATCGGACCGGTTGCCTATCGTTTGGCTCTGCCTCCGTCTTTAGCAGCAGTGCACAGTGTGTTCCACGTTTCTATGCTGAGGAAGTATATTCCGGACCCATCTCATGTGATCGACTTCAGTCCGCTTCAGTTGAGGGAGGACTTCACGTTCGAGGCAGTTCCTTCGAGGATTCTAGCCCGTGATGTTCGTAAGCTCAGGAGTAAGACCATGCCCCTGGTGAAGGTGCAGTGGTCGGGTCAGTCAGAGGAGGAGCGACCTGGGAGGTCGAAAGCGAAGTCCGTTCTAAGTTCCCCCCCTTTTTTCGAGCAGTAGGTATGTTTTTTTTCGAGGACGAAATTCTTAAGGGGGAGGTGATGTTATAACCCAAGATTTGGTTATATTTTATTTCGTCACAAGTGGCCTTACACTATTGTATTTTGGATTTAGGACATGGACGTCCTTCTGAATAAAGACATGGGTAGAAGGGTCTTTCTTTCCTTTCCATTTAAATTCTGGTGAGATTAACCTAATAACCTCTTATTATTTTATTTCTACCCTTCTTAATTACCCTCACTTCTAATCACGTTCTCACGATCTCGTTTACGCTCTCTTCTCTCAGTTGGAAACCCTCAACCCTTCTCTCTTCTCTCTCTCAAAATCTCGTTCTGTCCAATCCTTTCAAGTTTGACTGATTGTGGTTCTTCCTCGAATTCTGCTGTGGATTGCGCACCGTTGCGAAGTCCGGTTCTAAGTAAGGTAATCTACATTGTTCATTCTTCGATTCTGAGATTGGAATGCTCTCCTTGTCTGAATCCTTCCTCTACAATCTGATTAGGAATCCGATTGTGTTCCGTTTTCCCCGTCGATTTCCTCTGCTGTTGGTCTTCTCTGCGTTCGTGGTCGAATTCAGGTATGAATTGTGGGTTTGTCTGCGTTGACAGTCTCTGATTTGAGAGTGAGTCCTGATTACGGTTTGTTCTTCAATCTGTTCTTTGGTTGCTGTAGAATTCAGAGTTTGGGATCTGTGTTGCTTGACTGCGTTTGGATTGGTGCTGTGAGGTTTTCGTCTCTGCTGTTCGGTTGTGGTTCGTCTGCTGTTAATTCGAGGTATGTGGCTTTCGGATTCGATCCGTGTGTTCAGCCTTGGGGAGTTTGGATTCTGCAAATTAACTCACTGATTTGATCTTGTGTTGGTGTGTGGTTTATGTCTGTTTAATGCCATTTCAATGGATTAAACCCCCAAGGTTGTTTTGTAAATGTGTGTGTTGATTTGGATTGGCTTTGTACCTCTGATTGTGAAAAAAATCTCCTCTGTTCTCTGCATTTCTCGGCGTGTCTGAAGTTCTGTCCGACCGTTGAAGTTCGGACATGCCCTTCTGCGCTTTTACTTTCTGAAGTTTTCGCTGTGTCCGAACTTCCGTCCGAGCTTTGAAGTTCGGACACAGTCTTCTGCTTTCTTCTGATTTTGTTTCGACTTGTGTCCGAACATCGGATGTCCGGACACAAGTTCGGACTCTCCACGTTCTGTTTTCCGAAGGATGTCCGAACATCCGTCCGAACTTGGATGTTCGGACACCTCTGACTCTTCTTCTGTTTTAAGGTTCGACTTGTGTCCGAACTTTGATGTCTGGACACAAGTTCAGACATCTGTCTGATTTCGTCTTCTAAGTCTCGACTTGTGTCCGAACATTGATGTCCGGACACAAGTTCGGACAGGGTACTGTTTTGACCTTAACTTGCTCGTTTGAGCTCCGTTTTGACTTCCGTTTGCGGGGTTGGATTCCCCTTCTGATTTCCAAGCCATCTATGTGCTTTCTGGTGCCTTTGGTGCACATATGCTTATCTGTATTTAAGCTTCTGTTTTGGAACCTAGTTATCTCTGTGTCTGAGCCTTTGGATGGCTGGTTTCGTTGTCTCGTAGCGCGCTATGTAGGATCCTTCTGTTCACGGGTGATGTTCCCCGTTCTGTTCACGGGTGTTTACACCTGTTCTGTTTACGAGTGAGGTTTCCTCGTTCTATTCACGAGCTGGTTGCTCGTTCTGTCTGTATGCTGTGATCGCTAGTGTCCCACTCTGTTTTTCCACTTCTGTCTGCTTCTGCTCTGTTAGTCCCTTAATGAATGGACTTCTGTTTCTGGTTTCTGACATATTTGTGGATTCTTTGACTCCTTCTGATTTGTCAATATTCTGTAAATGTTTTGAGCATGCTGGTTGATGAAGTTGGTCATCTACTGGGCATAGTTGTGTGCTCATTCCCCTACTTCTAACGTTTTTGCAGATTGATTAGCGAGGATCGTCTCCCCTCAGCTTCTGGAGTTTAGCTGCTTTGTATTTAGCTTCTTTTGAGACCTTTGTAATGAATTTGAGCCTTAGGGCATATTTTGTTAAGCTTCTGCTTTTGACATCTGTTTGGTGGGTTCTGTAATGACTTTTGGGGATGTTTTAACATCTCTTCGATAATACTGTATTGAAGTATTTCGTTTGGGCCTTATTTGATTATCTGTTTAAGTCTGTTTATTAGAGCCTTGCGTTATTATGTAATAATACGCGGCGTGTAATACCCCTAACTCCTAGGCCAGTGTTTGGGGGTGTTACAGTATATATGAACATATTATAAAACGACCTAGCGGCAATGATGCTATCTTATATGTGTAACATAAGGAACGTAAGTAAAACGTCGTAGCATCAGGATAATAAGATATATACATTACCTGAGACTTATATACGGAGCATTGGCCTCTTTAACGCCGCTCTCGTATCTAACACTGGATCCCGAGTCGACATACTTAGGATTAGGCTAACGACCTTAGTCTATTGTGTTAGGAAAAAAATAATAATAAAATGATGCGATGGTGTAGATAAGTTTATCAAGAGGATGTGGCTCTTGCTGTGAATTGTGATCCATTAACGATACTAGGATACCGTGTGGTAACCGTAAGTATCAGGATAAATTTCCAACGAACTACAGATTGTTCGTAGGTCGGAGACTCTACCGCTGGAGTGGCTACTGCCGTGGGTGACCGGCCATAAGAGATGGGTAACTTAGTGACACGTCGTTCTAACGAGACGTTGTCATTAGACATGACTGAATAATTACGAACGACTATATTAACTCGTACATTAGGCGAACATTATTTGGGCTTGTATGCCAAAGACGAGAGTTTATACTCATTTATAATTTTCGTAGTTTCGCCTCGTTGTTCATTGGTTGTGTTTTGTGGTTATGTGTGGTATGTTGATGGATTTGTTTGAACGAGCCATTGTGCTCATATTGTGTGTTGTGAACTGGTTGTGTCGAGTCGCCGTACTCACGTGTGGATTATGGTGGATTGTTTGGTCGGGTGAGTCGCCGAACTCAATTATGAACTATTAAGCGTTTGTTGGAATGGAGTCTCTACACTCATATAAGCGTTGTAACGCTTTCAGTGGTTTATTACGATGCGATGTGTGAAGCCGGGGCTTGTTTGTTATTTGAGTTTACTGCAATATATATTGTTGCTTACAGTTTTTAACATTAAACTACTTGCATGAAAATGAATTGCATGCTCTCGACCAAATAACTGAGGGTGCGAGGGGGCATGACAGTCATGTAGTAACATACTCAGCAGGGGCTGATTCCATACCACAAACAACCATTTTTGCAGGTATGCAGCTTCCGGTGTCAGCAAAGAGAGGGACGCGCTGGGTAGTTTAATTATAATTGTTTAAATATGCACTATTGCATTTTGATACGAACTTAGAAACATGTATAGGATTGGGATACTTAGAATGCTCACTGTGAATGTATTTTATATTGGTTTGGGAAGGTTAGATCTATCTCTTGTTGTCACTGTGGGAAGTTGTTTCGTATGTAAGAATATATCAGTAAGCACGTTATTACTCGTATGGGCGAGTAAGGACGGTGACACCAGTAGTCCATTTGTTGAGATTACCGCTGCGATTATAATGTTAAGTAAGATGATTAGGAGCCGATTAGAGTAGGGGTGTTACAAACCAATATCTCTGTGATAAGTCAAATTTGTTCCTATTTATAGTAAGAGTCTACCTAATAAAATATATTAGATGTTGAGGGGGTAAATTAAAGGTTAAATTAACCAATCTATCCTGAAAGAATTAAATAGCTTAAACGACTCAGGTTGTCAGAAAAATAGTCAACTATGAGAAAATACTAATTGTTATTATACCCTGAGTCATGATAATGAATTAAATACGAGAACAAGAGACATTTACCTATAATGACAATATTTGGAAGCTACTTTCTAAGTTATGGCCTTATTGCCATCTGAAGGGAAGGATCGACTTTAAGTCTTTCTTTACGAATTCAAACCCAGTATATTAAATAGGGAACCTACCTATAAGCATGGTAGAATGTAAGAGTAGAAACATTATACTAATACTCACATGAGCTGTTTTATAAACCGCAAGAACATGTGGAATTGTAAGGAAATTGTACCTTGTTAGAAACCGTTACGGGAACCCATTGTGGTATACTTGATGAACAGACAATAAAGGATCGTGTATGTACTACCGACAATTTGTGAATCAATAATAACAGGAATCTTTATATATTATATATACGAGATGCACGGCTCGACCGTAGCTCATACTCTACATTGAAAATGGAAACCGAATACGGGAACAATCACCCAAATACCTAAACCACAGGATGATGACCTGAAGGTCACAGAAAAGAATTTTAATATGCCTCAGTACTATACAAGACCTGAACACCGAAGGTTACAATTACAGGAGGTGATGAATAGAAGACACATTTGAGACCAACAAGATTACTGCAACCTTACAGCTACAACAACTGAACCACTGAAGGCATCAGCAACACCGACAAGATGATGAACCTCACCATCTGGACACTACCACTATCAATGGAGAATATGTATAGCAAACCAATCGGGTAAGGACCCATGGGAAGAAGGATGCTTCAACTAAAACGTGCGAGAGCTTATGGACTTGACAATGAATAATCCTAAATTGAACAGGTAAGTAGTAATATATATCAAGAAGATACACCATATGCGAAAGCAACTAGCGGGAGGAACACAAGAAAAGAATCAACTCTGATAAAGAGCAAGACGCCTCAGTAATATTGACGAGAAGAATCTTAGTGGAATCACCGTCATGAGCAGCTATAAGAAATAAGCATACAGGCACAAAAAAATCAAGTGAAACTCGTGAAGAACTCAACGATGAACAATCAAATGGAAGGTGAACTGTATTACAGTATATACCACGTGGAGGAAGAACCTCGTAGTAGATTTGTCCAAAAAGAACAATGGAAGATACATGACATGTGCTTAAGCGTCACAGGATGGGCAAACCTTACAATATTATTGGAAGCCCGACATACAGTAATAAGATATACAATGAAGAATACCAAGCAATGCTGCAATCAACAGTTACGAAGAGACAAGATAATCAGGAGCGGTAATATACCGCGGGACATCGATCCGACAGTCTAAACAAGACATGGAATAATTGGCAACAAACAAGATGGAAGATCACCTTCACCCATACATACGGAATTCAAATATAAAAGCATAATAATGCAAAATAGAGCATGTCAGAGAATGCATAGATTCTTAGGGGCAACACCCCGTAAACGGACAGAAGTCCAGACAAGATCAACAATAGTAACCAAATGAAGAAAATGAGGAACACAACTCATCAACCATGCATATGTACATAAATAAACTTTAACGTACCACCGACGAGCACATTTAAAACTATTCCAGAATGATTGGACATTAACTAATCAGAGTAGCGCAGCAGAAGTGTGGTGGTCCCATAAGTTAGAATTATCTATTGAGTTCAAAGGGAATGCACAACGAGAGGCTATCATTTGAACTAATCATAAATCCAAAATAAGAGTGTACATTCCTTCACTAGTTACCGACTAGCTATACTAGTCTAGGGTACGTGGGCGTACCCCTCTTTTAAGAGGGGAGAGCCTACTGCGTTTTAGCACTTTTAGCATGGAAGTACACTTCCAACGTACTGTTGCACTGTGATTTGTGTGTTTACAAGTATGACTTCGTGATTCTATGAACTCTTACTTGATGATGTGTACTACATTACACTGGCATGAATGGATGATGTGTACTACGATACACTATATTGAAACTACTTTGTTACTACGTGATTCTGTGTACTACGTTACACCATATTGGAATGACTCCATGTTTGCATGATCTGTACTATGCTACACTATTATGAATGAATTACGTGCACTACGTTGCACTGCACTAAAATTATACTGTATGTTAGGATTGAATATATACTACGAACTGAGAAGTAGTGAAACTTGGGACTTGATCCCTAAAATAGAATTGAGTTGTGGATGCTTAGTGGAACTTGATTCCCCACAACCTTATAAACTTAGATATGAGACTTCGGGGCGAAGTCCTTTTTAAGGGGGGTAGATTGAAATACCCAAATCTAATTAATACCTAAAAACTATTAAATAATGGAAAATTGATCTAGAAACAGATCATTATAGTTAAGCATGCTAATCTATGCATGCAAACATTATGTAAATTAATATTACTATACGTGCAAATGCAAACCCATGCATGCAAACGTCACGTAAAAATAGTCGTTTTACCATAAACGCTAACTAGCGTAATTTTACTAAACATATTCGTACAAATGTTCATGTACAATTATTAACAAGGACTAAACTTCTTGCATAACTAGCTCGATATAAAGAGCGTCAACAAGAAAAGAACAATACCAACGTGTATACAAACGAGCAACGTAAATACTTTACGAATACCTAAGCATCTATGAATGCTACAATAAGTTGAAATACACACTTAGATAAATATAACAACTTATGTTACACCTATTGGATATATTATGGAGATATAATAACTCATCAAAGGTCAAAGATGCGCACTAAACATCTTGACAAGAAGAACGTTCGTAAAACGCCTTAGAAACATGCGATTAAGCATGACCTTCTAAAACTCAAACCAAATGGTCATACCCTCATTATATGACTATACAAACATAGTCCCTAGGCTATATCTAGTCAAAAATGCAAAACGCTTGGGAGTGCTCACGCACGCCCCTTAAAGCACGAAAAGCCCGGAGGAGTGCCGGGGTGGCACGAACACCTATAAAATTAATTCATAGAGTTCCTAACATCATTACTAACCATCCTAAATAGAACACACGTAGTGGTTTCTCAAAATTCAACAAAAACCTCAGGAGGATTTCTTAACGCCCTTTTTGCCCGGGAGTGTCCCGATGGCCCGTAAATTATGACATGGGTTGATGTAACCCCATATAACTCAATGTAACCTATTAATATATCATTATTTACTATAATAAATGTTTATAAACACTTGTAACTCATAAAGACAAGTTATTTCACAAAATTTCCTTAGAGCACAAAAACGCACCTTCAAGTGTCACTAAAACGCGTTTTATGCAATTACCTTGTAGTTTTTTACATGCCACGAATTAAGAATCTTAAATAGGGTTAAAATGACCCTCTAAATCAATTAAAGGAAGTGTCAAAAAAGGTGCTCTATAGGGGCCGATTTTCAGTCCAAAAACTAGTATAAAACTTACATTAAAAATTTATAAAAGGCATAAGACATGGTGACTCACCTTCCCATGTGCTATAATACTTAATGTCAAAGAATGTAGGTCTCATTTGACCTCCAAGCTGTCGAAATTATGCAAGGAAACAAAGCCATGTTAGCTAGACAAAAACAAAATGCTAAAAGCAAAAAGTAGATTCTTATTCCACCTTTTTGATTTCTTAAAGTTCAAGTGACCTTCCTTGCTTGTCCTTGGCTCTTGATTGCCGATTGATAATCTCCAATATGCCCTTGATTTCGTCCACCTACAAGAGAAGAAGAAGACAAGCATAACATAGAAAAATCAAAGGAACAAAACTTACCTAAATTTCCTTGTCTTCTAGCTCACATTATTTTCTTCCACCTTGCCTTGTCACACCACATGGCCGAACACATGCATATAACATGGGCATTTATTGAGCCAATAACCTATGGAATAAACTAATGAAAAAGACTAGTCAATTGACATTAAAAATTAACAAAACAAAAATTAAGCAAACATGCCTTAAGACTTATGGTTGCAATTTCATTTCTCTCACACATTGCAACCGGTTGGTAAGGCTCCTCTCTTCTCCTTTAATCTTCTTCCTTTGAAACTCTCAAGTCCATTAATGGAGATTTAACTTCTATCTTCATCTTTAAGGTAATTTCCTAGCATTTCTTGTGAAGCCTTGAAGTAAAACTCTTCCTAGCACAACCATAGCAATTCGGCATCAACATATACTCCAAGGAGGTTGTCTAAATCAACATTAATCCAAGGAGCATCTCAAAGTTACCTTAAGGTATTTTTCATGCTTGAAAATCCTTAAAGCACATTTTTATGTGTAACCAAATTCTACTTCTTCTAAGGCTCTTTTCTTCTTCATTTTCATGAAGGAAAGTTTGTTCTTCATCCATCTTAGGTGTGCCGAATTTATAAGGAGAAAAGCTTAAGGTAAATCCTTGGAAAACTACTTACAAATCTACTTAAGATCTTTATTGAAGATCTAACTCCTAAACTCCTTCACCACTTACATATAACCGAAGTGGAGCATCAAAATTTCTTTGGAGAAAGCTTGGGAATTCAAGAGGAGTTCAAGCACTTAATCATCCTTTATTAAGAGTAAGTTTACTAACTAAACCTTTATTGTTTTAGGCCTATTTAAGCTCTTAAAAATTGTATAAAAATTATGTACACCTTCCTAGGTGTTTAAAACCGAAATCATATGGTAACATATACCAAAAATATAATCTATAACATACATGGAAAATATTTACCTTAAGACACATTTTTGTGTCACAAAATTACCTAAGTTAAATACATATACATGTCGAATGGTCAAGGGCAAATATGCTTTATTTTGAGCTAAGAATCAATCTAAGACATTACAATAATTTTTACATGAGCTATATGACTCATGTGAATTTATGTATAATTATTTTGACATATAAATCTACTTTTATATACTATATGGTACCTTATTAATTATGGCCGAATTGGTCTAGTGAAGAATAAGTTTTATTGAGCTACATATGTATATAAACTTATATTATAAAGTTTGGTGAGCTAAAAATATTTTACTAGTGCTTAAATGGCTAATTAATTAAGTTAGGTGGCTAAGTTGCAAATTTTGGAATGTTTGGTGTAAGTATGGTAAAAGCCGAAAGTAAAAGGTCTCTTTGGAATAAAAATGATATAATATAAGGTTAGGAATTAAGTTTATGAATTTTAGATAATTTAAACAAGTGTTAAAATGACAATTTATAAAGTTTTTGGGCTAATATGTAATTTATAAAACTTATTATGAAAGTTTGGAGTTGAATATGGGCGCATTCATAATTAGGAGAATTATATAGTTCACTTTCGAAATTTTAAGGGATTAAATAATTAAACTATAGTTTATAAGTTATTAAGTAACTATTATAAAGTTTTGGGACTATTTTGTAATTTATGGAAAGATTGGTGTAAAGCCGAGATTCATATAAGTTTATGAGTATATTAATGTATTAAGTATAAAATTTAACCTTGGTCAAAATGTTGACCGAATACTTTGGGATAAAATGATTTATGACATGAAATATTAAGTTTATTAAAGTTTTGGGGTGAATATGTAATTTACAAGAGTTTAAATATAAACCAGATTTTACATGGGCGAATTCACAATTTGTGGAAAAATAAGTGTCCACTTGGTTATTAAGGAAATTTAATATTAAAACTATAGTTTATAAGTTAATATGTAACTTATATAAAGTTTTTGAGGTAAAGATGTAATTATAAGGAACTACATGGCATAGCCGAAAATAAATGTGGCTAGTTGGTGATTTATTAAAGTTATGATGTTCAAATAATAATTACCAAATTTATAGTGGTAGTTTAATGAATTAATTAATAAAGAAAATAAAACTATGTACTATAATGTATTTTGGAGTTTAATGTAAAGTTTGTGAAATAAAAGAGGTTATACTATAATAATCGAAAAGTATGATGTGTTTATGAGATTAAAAATAATTGTAGGTCCTATATGGATATTTAAGAAATTTAGAAAAGAAAATTATGATTTAAGGATTTATGGAATTAAAATTATATGACATACAAGTACAAGTAATTTACTTGGAAAAGAAATAATATTATTCGGGGTTAGTCTATAATTAATAAAAGATATGGGAAAAATATGCCCATGTGCGACATGTAAAAATAAATTGAGAACTTATGAAGTGGTTATGTTATTTTAGACAATTATTTATGTATCATAAATAATACATGTGGTATGAAATATATATATTTTCGATTTTCAAGTAAATCAAAGGAAAAGATATAAGGGATTTATGTGGAAACACCAATAATTTTGAAATACCCCAAACTTAGATATGGTGTTTAATGATAAACTAAGATATATGAAGGCTAAATAATGCCTTGAAACATTAAGAAATTTCTAATCAAAGAAAATAAGGAAACACCAAGAATAGTTTTAGCAAAAACGTGCTCTAAACTTGGAGAGACATGGGATGAGTACCCAAATATTGTTCTAAGACCTTATAATATCCTAATGGTCTTTTAAAATCAATTACCAAAGAAACCAAAGCTGAAAACTAGTTAAAACACAAAATGTGCTTTAATAGGATCTAAAGCACGTTTTTGAAAAATTGTCTTGTAAATGAGTTTGATGGCTAATGTCCTCATTACTCCTTAATTAACATGTGTACTATATAGTATCACATTTGAAGTCTATATCAATGGGAAATCAAAAATTTCACAACAATGTCCTTTTTTGGTGAATAGTGAATTAATTAAGCAGTTTATAACATAAGTCTATAATAGTGAGACATTTGGTCACAAAGACTTAAGTACCCTCATTATTAAAAGGGGCCGGTTTCTTCGGAGGTGAGTCACCACCTTCATGAGTTATTAAGCAATAGAAAGCAAATAATACTTATAAAGCAAAAGTACCTATTTACCTTTTAACATAAATATCACATTTTACTTCCTCTCTCTCCTCATCTCCTCATTTCTTCTTGTTTCCCACGGTTTCTTCAAAGCTCTCTCCCCTTCTCCATTAACGTGAATAACAACTCCATGTAGCTCCCTCTAGCCTTGTGCCCACATCTTGCTCATTTTAGCTCCAATCCAAACAAAATACATATTCTTCTTAGGTAGCTCAAGCTCCTTCTTTCTATCTTTTCAAAACTTCAAGAGCTTCATTTTGGTGCGAAGCCAAACCACCATTGGAGGAGGAAATTCAATTTGGAGACTCCCTTGGTCTTCATCCATTCTCTTAAGGTAAAGAAAGTGTAAGAAAATCTAGGTTTCACCACCATTTTTCTTTCACATGTCCGAAAATTAGTACTCATGGACGACATTTGAATGCCTTGTTCTAGCTTGTTCTACTCTTCAAATAGATAGGAGGTCCGTCTTGCTTCATATCCAAGCTTGTCTGAGGAACTAAGGTAAACAATCAATTCAAACCTTAAAACACATTTTGACCTATGTTTATTCCTTACGGTAAGTGTGTTGTTTATGCTCATTAGAGTTATTGGATATTGGTTAGAACATTGGCAGAGAATACACATGGTGACCGGATTGAACAAGAAAGACCTAAGGAAGAAAGCTTTTCAAACTTGTAAATGAACAAGGTAAATTACTTACCTTAAGGTGTTTTATTGTTTAAGGAATGGGATCTAGATATGTGATGATTTAGTAAGAGTTTACATTAGAAAAGGGTTATATATAACCTGGAGAAACAATTAATGACTATGCTTGTGCACTTTGACTAAGAGCAAATGAGAAAAAGAGATAGTTTAAGAATATCAAGGTGAATACAGAACATTTTATTTCAATGGGAGCCTTGTTGTGTGTATTCGCAGGTTGAAGGCAAATATATGAGGAAATTCAGTGGGTTAATTTATTGTCATTTAAGGGCCTAAGTGCCAAGCATTTTGAGTTTAAGCATATTGATGATGTGTGAAGTTTTAGTGTAAATTGTGTGTTAAGGTGTTTGTGATGAATTTGTGTGGTATTTGTTGTTTGATGGAGAAAACCATGTGTTATGGAGGTACTATAACTAGAGAACCCATGGCAAAATTTAAAGAAGCTTAATGTTTAATATTCTAAGGGAATTTAATGATAAGGAAGTACTAGGATGTTCTATAGGTTGTCTTGATGAAAAAGGGTGAAGTTAAGGTGTTCTAATGACTTATAATGACTTAGGTATCACCATGGAGGATTTAGGAATCAAGAGAATGTATTTGAGTATTTAGGACTTAGCAAATGTTGGTAACACTAGGAAGGAAATAATGTGTTGATGGATGGAAGTTTAGTTGTGAAGGAACATTAAATAAATGCATAAGAGAGTTTTTAGATAGTGAAAGATGCTTGGGAGATGATGTTATAGTGGTGCGGAAAACCTTGGCATAGTGGTTACATTAGGTATGAACCACCACCTAGAAACCTAGAGGAAAGCATTACAAGTGTTAGCATTATTACAAGGAAAAATGTATAATGATTAAGGTGAATCTTGGTGAATGATTTAATGTGTTTGGAGGATGCTCTAAGGTGGATTTAAGGGTCTAAATGATGTTAGAACACATTGGATGGCTTGAGGAAAGGTTTAGTGAAGATTTGGCAAAGTTTGGGCATGTTTTGGTGGCGTCCGACCCAGGGGTCCGACCCAAGTTTGGGTCGGACGGCCTCTGTTTAACGCCAGGGAAAGGTTCTGGAATGGTCCGACCCAGAGGTCTTGGGTCGGACATGGGTCGGACGGGTGAGTTTTAGAGGCAAATAAGTTTCTGGAATGGTCCGACCCATGTTGGGTCGGACGTGGGTCGGACGTGGGTCGGACATGGAGGTTTTAGAAGACGGAAATTTTCTGGAATGGTCCGACCCAGTTGGTTGGGTCGACGTGGGTCGGACATGTAGGGTTTTCAAACCCGAAAGTTACTGGTGGTCGACCCAGAGGGTGGGTCGGACCGGTGGGTCGCGCCCTTAACACTTAAAAAAAAATGAAATTTTGAATTCTAAGAATGGTAATAGGTAATGAGTATACCTTGGTAGGGTGGTAATGATTGTGACCCTAAGAACTTAAGGGCTTAAGTTAAGTTAAGTTAAGTATAAATATTGATGTTTAAAGTTAACTTGTAAGCTAAGTGGCAAAGACTTGAGAGGTTATTGAATGGGAATCTTAAGAGACTAAGTGAGTTAAGCAAGATGCAAATACTAATGACCTAAAATGAATGAATGTTTAGGTTTATGAATCGGGACCCCGAAGAAGGTTAAACAAACAACGATCGACGGTGAAACGTACAATCTTCTTGTGACCTGCTTGCTAACGAGGTGTCCCGGTTTGGTGCTATCTGTTTAATTGCTATGACTAAACAAGATAAAGCATGCAACCGGTTTATATTGTTCTCGTGTGTTTGTGTTGTTTTACACTAACCCCCGAGACTTGAAATTGCTACTAACCAAGTTTAGTACTTACTGAGTTAAGAATAAGAGTTAAGTTTTGGTGGTTGTTGGTTAATGCCCGTTAAGGCTTAGCTAGCACATGATGGATTAAAATTTCTACTAACTGGAACTTGATGAGGAAACCCGGGACCGATCTCCGGTCATGCATGCTAAGGAAAAGGGGGACGGTATCTGAATCAGATCCGCCCTCCGCTTAAGGACTTGTCTTCGGACTTGTAGCCTAGGGCCGGTTGCCGGCTCAGCTACGCTGGACTCCGTCCAGAGTAGGTGGCATTAAGATGGTGCGGTGGGATCACCTAAATCCCAGGTTCGAATTAAGCTACAACCAATCCCTTCCAGGAAAGGTTTGTATACTGAGATTAAGATTAAGATTAAGATGATAAGGTTAAGGTAAGGAACTGAGATTAAGGAAATGAGGACTAAGGAGGGGTTACTAACCCCTTGATAAGGGAACGCTTGAGTCGTTCATTGTTTGTGAACTATATATGTTCATCTGTGGTTATTGTTTGGCACTTCATATATGCTTGTGTATGTAATCAATTTCCATGCTATCGACAATTAGTCGTCGTAGCCCGTTAGCTTGGGGGCCATGAGGGTGTACCAGCATTCGTGCTGACCCCCTCGGGGGCTATTTTTACACTTGCAGGTAAGACCCATGAGGACGCACTACGAGAGTAGGAGCGGTTAGACTTAGGGTGGGATGTTTATTTTGAGTTCGGGTTGCGCCTGTGCACTCGACTGTTTATAGTTAAACTGAAGTAAGGTTGAGATTATGTTTAAGATACTTGTACTCGGTTGGTTGTGGTATTGAGGTTGGTGATGTTTTGAGATGGTTAAGTGTTGTAAATGTTAAGACCGGTATATTCTATCGATCAGACCGTGGCAAGGTCCAGGTGTTGTTTATTTCCGCTGCGACGTGTTCGATTAAGTGTTCAGTTTTGCGATAACCACGAATGGCTTTGGATGGGGTGTTACAAAAAGTGGTATCAGAGCGTAGTTACGCTCTGATCAAGAAATACCAGACATGAGTAACCACCGAGTTAGGATATAAGTTAAGGAATAAGTGATGGGTTAAGGGTGTGAGAAGTTAGAGTGAGTAGAGTCAGATGACCACTAATAAGTGTGGATCGTTTTTATCGTCTACGGACGTTATAAATTCGTTAACCAAAACAGTGGTGAATACGAATCTAATGTGAGTTATGCTTGTTCAGATGGCAGGACGTCCTAGGGGAAGCCGAGGTCGCGGCCAGGGTGAGGATACTTCAGGGATACCTGGAGGGCAGACGATCGCAGAGATCGTAGCTGCCGCATTAGGGCATATGGGCTATCAGCCTGGTGCGGGTGCACCACCTCCACCGCCACAACCTAGGGAACCAAACTGGGTGAAGAGTCTAGCAGATCTTCGACCCGCGCACTTTAAGGGGGAGACCGATCCCGCCAAGCTTGAGGCGTACATCTCCGAGCTGAGACCGCCTTCGAGACCCTTGATGTCCCTGCTGGGATCAAGGTGCGTCTAGATGCTTTCTATCTGAAGGGGCGGCAGGCGATTGGTGGAAGTTGGTGAGGGCCGAGCATGTGGCCATCCAGAGTTCGGCTGGGAGCAGTACACTGCCTTGCTACGAGCAAAGTACTACCACCCCGCCCATGTCCAGACGAAGAAGCGCTTGCAGTTGGATGCGCTTAGGCAGACGGACAAGATGACAGTGGACGAGTATTACTCAGAGTTCACTGCCTTGCTCCGTCTTCTGCCAGGTCCTTTGGATATTCTGACCAGATCTTGGTGGACCGCTTCTATGGCGGGCTTAGCCATCGACTCCGCTACGGCATGGGGCCGACGAGTTACACTACCTGCAGGTAATAAGAATGATTGAGATTGAGTAAGTAATGAGTAAGATTTAGATTATGAGAAATAAGTGTGACTAATACTATGGAAAAGCAGGAGTGCTATCACGCCGCTGCTAAGGTTGAGATTACCGTCCAGTTGAGGGACGAGGAGAATGCAAAGAGGAAGAGTGCTGGTAAAAGCTCAGAAAGTCAGGGGCAAGGAGGGTACAAGAAACAAAAGTACCAGCCTCAGGCCTAGAAAAGTCAGAACCCAAAGGGGAGGGAGGAAAAGGAGAAGGCTTCGGAAGAGCCATTGAAGCTGACATATGCTATTGCAGCTACACCCCTGCGCTCTAAGGCGCCAATGGGTAAGGAAATTGATATTGAATGAGTTAAGAAATAAATTAGTAACCGTTTGAGATATGAGAATTGACAATATGAATCATCAGGATCTGAGACTGAGAAGGGAGCCAGTGGTGGCTACCAGCGACGCTTCATCTGTAGATGGTGTCACAAGGACCACCCCGGGCTCGACTGTAAGGGGAATAAGGTGGAGTGCAACTTTTGTGGAGTCTACGGGCATCGAGCATATGAGTGTTACCGGAACCCTGCTAGCAGAGCCTATAGGCCCGACACCAGGGGCAAGGGCAAGACCGATCAGGGAGCTGGATCTGACAGTCAGAGAAAGGTGCAGCAGCCGGCGGACAAGAACCCACGGGTGACCCAGAAGTCGGGACCCACGTTACACATGGTGGACCGGGACGATGAGCCTGAACCCTCATCGAGGCCAGGTACCACTATAACCATTTAGTAATAAAAACTACCTGCTTACCGCATTATCATGCATGCTTAGTGAATAAATGAGTTAAGTAAGAATAAGATGAGATTAGAACTTAAGTAAGATATAACCTACTACCACTCTAGGAAGATTCAACATCTGCTACCCAATACCATCTACACCTAACCCGGAGCACACCGACATCGAAACCATAGACTTTCCAACCGAACAATGTCAGGTTATCCGCCCAGGTATGATTTTATTAAGGGGATACCTGACACCCGAAGCACAAATAGCCATCATCAGAAGATGCAATCAACTAGGAATGGGACCGGGAGGTTTTTACACACCGGAGTACCCAGGGGGAGCAAGGATGAGATTAAAAATGATGAGCTTAGGCAAGGATTGGAACCCGTATGCCAAGAATTACCAAACCATGAGGGAGCAAGATGGAGTCTCACCACCGGGAATACCCGAAGAGTTCCATCCAGTTATTACACAAGTCGTGGAAATCGCTCAGCAGTTGGAAGCTGAACCGATTCAAGACATCCAGGCAGACATTTGCATTGTAAACTTCTACGAGAAGGATGGGAAACTGGGACTACACCAGGATAAGGACGAGACAACGGAGTCTCTCGAAAGAGGGATACCCATAGTGTCTTGGTCCATTGGGGATGATGCAGAGTTTTTATACGGCGAGCAGAAGCGTGCGGACCGTGCAGATAAGATAGTACTTAAGTCAGGTGATGTATTAATTTTGGGAGGAGAATCAAGGATGTTATACCATGGGATTAAGAGAATCAAGCTGAATACAGCACCGTCAGCAGTAATCAATGCGACGCATATGAGACCAGGAAGATTAAACCTAACCTTTAGACAATATTAGCCATGTAATGTTAGAATGAGATGAGGAATGAGATGTAAGATTGAAGCACATGTTGTAAACAGGATGGTCATGAATAAAATAACAG
This sequence comes from Limonium bicolor, assembly GCA_023374045.1. Classification (NCBI taxonomy): domain Eukaryota; kingdom Viridiplantae; phylum Streptophyta; class Magnoliopsida; order Caryophyllales; family Plumbaginaceae; genus Limonium; species Limonium bicolor. Next base: position 267,713,734 of record CM041779.1, read on the forward strand.
TGTTGTTCATATAAATTGTTATGACTCTTGTTATACCATCAATACTCATGAAGCTTGTGAACACAATTAGGTTATGGACTCGGTACGGAAGGTGCGTTAAGCATACTTACAGAGGCACAGGCCGACGCTAGCGGTACTATCCTCACCGGCACCTTTCCGATTAATGGGATTGAGGCATCAGTTCTCTTCGACTAAGGGGCCTCGCATACCTTTGTCTCGGCATTATTCGCGAGCAGGTTGGGGCTAGACGCTGATGAGCTACCCGACTTCACGGTTACGCTCCCGTCTAAGGAGAAGGTTCGTTGCACTCGTTACTACCGAGGAGCCACAATCAGAATTAAGGGAGAAGACTATCCATTCAGTTTCATTGAGTTCAGTAAGCTAGGATTTGATGTTATCTTCGGGATGAACTGGTTGGAGCGGCACAAGGGACGTATCCTCTGCGCCGAGCATAGATTGCTGCTCAGGAGTCCGTCTGGGGTAATGTAATACCCCAACCCGAAATCCAATAACCTGTGCGATGATCACTCCCAAATAAACATAAACTGCAGCGGAATAAAATACAATAACCGGGCGGTATTACAATGCCGTTGGCCACTCTTATGACCAACAAGGCTAAGTCCAAATACAATTCTCAAAAGTCGCGGTCTGAATACGAATACAACCCGAGATACTAGGAATTCAAACTCAAAGGTACAATAAATAAGTAAAACAATAACTAGTAGTAGACTCCCATAGCTTGGTCTACCCCACCTACGCTCGGTGTGGTGATCTTCTCAACTTCAGGTACCTGGAATTGTTTATCCATGAAATGGCTCAGCAAAATAATTGCCGGTATGGGAAAACGTGCAGCCCATCGGCTACTGGGCCACACCAACTGATTGTTGAATACATGCAGTTCATTTATAAAGCTGTAAATAAGCATAGCATGATAATATCAAGTATCCATACAAGGACAATAATGTCACATAGAACAAGACTTCAGAAGGTCAAGTTAGATGAACTATAATCCTTTAATGATAGTCGGGTCCACACAATGGGACTGACAGGTATAAATGAATATCTCAAAATAGTGGAGGTATCGTGACCTCGTTAAAATGGAAAGGTTGGGTAATTAGTCCCTCAGAAGATAACATAGTTAACTCCTGTACTTTAGAAAGGTGGTAATTGAACCCTCGAGAGGAATGAAGTCTTCCTCCCCACTTGTACTGTTTCGGTACGCAGCCGGTGGATGACATAGTGCACCCAAAACTCCCGTTGCGACGTAAATTGAATAGGAGACGACCTGAGACAGGTACAACTCCTGTAGCATGCATGGCCAGATCCAACTGGGCTCCTCGTTCTCGTAGTATAGAATTGTTAGGTGACATACAAGGACGTTAATCAAGAACACAATGTGTATTGTCAATTACCATGTTTAGGATAACGACGTTTGTTATAAAGTGAAGTTAGTGAGGGACTTGTGTACAAGTTCTCGGTACAAATAAACGCAGGAATTTAATCCACTGGTATTGTAGTGTTGTATGCGTGGGACATACACGTCGTAGTTAGCATCATTCACGCATTTAAAATAGCACAACAGTGCATAAGAGTAAACAACATTTTACATTAATTTTCTTGGTCGTTAATTCAAACAACAATAGCACACAAGCCGGTGTAATCCGGTAGCAAACAGGTTGCAAGAATCCATACCGTTCACCGTAGATTGTACTTGACTATTTCCTGGTCAACGTCTGGTCAAGTATAGTCCTAGAACAGGATTAACTGAGAGCGTTAATGGAGTTACCCTCGTATAGTAATTTTAACGTATTACGTATAGGTTACGTATTCATTATTTCATGTGAGGTTTTAATTGAACGTTAGTTAGTTCCTTTAACCCCTTAACCTTATTTTATGTTTAAGGCATTTATATACCTTTGAAATCATGTAGCCTCTATTATAAGACTTCTATGGTGTGGTAATTTCCTTTAATCCCCTTATATTTATGTATAACATTTTATGTTATTTCTTTTGATTTATTATTTTTAAATCCTTTAATATATACTTATATATATATACACGTATTATTCAATTGTAGTTGGTACTAGTCTCCCTTAAATTCCTCCTTAAATTACTCTCTCACAATGTTGTTTTGTTTTGTATATTACCGCAAGCAGCACACAATTCGGAACCTATGCTTGCTTAGAGAACATGTATTGTTCATGTACTAGTTTAATAAATGCAAGTACAATTTTCCTTAAATTACTCCCCACTCTTGTGTCATCTTTGTCACCTTCCATCATTTTTTTTTGAAAGGCAACGGCTGGAACAAGGCCTTGCGCCAGCTCTTTTTTTTTTGTCTTGCTATAATATTGTATACCATATATTATAACATTATGTATTTAAGTGTTGTCACATTGGACTTATTTCCATGTGTTAATTTTTTTACACATGCTATTACTTTGACTTAAGGTTTATTCCTTATGTATATCTTTGTGTATGAATGTATACTTATTTTATTGGTGATTAGTAAAGTATACGTAGTGTTCTTGGTACAAGGATTAAGGTACAACATAGGTTGTTACATTGTTTAAATGTGTATAGCAATTTATTTTAGTATTTGTAATTACTTACGTCGCTCGTTTGTATAAACGTCCGTATTGATTTTCTTTTCTTGTCGACACTCTCTATATCGAGCTTGTTATGTAAGGGGTTTAATCCTTGTTAATAAACGTACATAATTGTTTTGTACGAGTATGTTAATACGTTAGTAAAATTTTCCCCGTTAGCGTTTATGGTAAAACAACTATTGTTACGTATCGTTTGCATGCGTGAGGTTGCACGCGTACGTAAACGTTTGCATGTGGGAATGAGCATGCGTACGTGAAATAATTTATACTTTTATTATTTAAATTGTTTTATAGTGTTAATTGGATTTGGGGTATTTCAATCTACCCCCCTTAAAAGGGACTTCGCCCCGAAGTCTCATTTCTAAATATAAATGGTTGTGGGGAAACAGATTCCGTTAAGTATCCAATTTAGTTCTAGTTTAGGGAACAAGTCCCGGGTAACGGTAATCTACAAGTCATTGTGCAGAAACAACATAACGGCAATGATTACGAAGGATTGTTCTAGTAACCGTGGTACACATATTCATTCCATATAGTAACATAGTGCAACGTAGTGCACATAATCATTCAAAATGGTGTAACGTAGTGCATATCAAAAGTAGAGTACACAAGTACGAACAAACGTAGTGTTATGCAAGAACACTTACATGTAAAAGTGTAACGAAAGTGCACATAAACTAAAAAGCGAAAAAGCTCTACCCCCCTAAAAAGAGGGGTACGCCCACGTACCCTAGGCTAGTGTAGCTAGTCGGTAAACAGTGAGGGGAATTTAGCACGCATATCGGCCTCTAATTCCCAAGTGGCTTCCTCAACATCGTGGTTTGACCAAAGAATCTTTACGAGACTCACAGTCTTGTTGCGAGTATCTCGTGTTTTCCTGTCTAAAATTCGTGAGGTGTCTCCACGTATCGTATCGTCGGTTCTAAAGATAAAGTCTCTGGTTGTAAGACATGCGAAGGGTGAGGCATATATTTCTTGAGCTGAGACACATGAAAAACGTTGTGTACTTTACCCAACTCTGCTGGCAAATCAAGTCGATATGCCACAAGGCCCACCCGCTCTGTGATAGCGTAGGGTCCTACAAATTTCGGGCTTAGCTTGCCCTTCTGTCCAAATCTGAATACACCCTTAATGGGTGATACTCGTAGAAATACCTGGTCGCCAACCGCGAACTCAAGGTCTCGTCGTCTCTCATCAGCATACGATTTCTGTCTATCCTGTGCTGCTTTCATATTGTTTCTGATTTGTTGTACTTCTGCCTGGACTTGCTCTAAGTACTCAGGCCCAATGATGACGGTCTCACTAGACTCGTCCCAGCACAATGGTGTGCGGCATGGTCTGCCATATAGTGCTTGAAAAGGTGACATCTGTATAGAGGCGTGATAGCTGTTATTGTATGCAAATTCAATGAGATGTAATCTATCTATCCAGCTGCCCTGGAAATCCAAAGCACATGCTCGTAGCATGTCCTCTAAGGTCTGAATAGTCCTCTCTGACTGACCATCTGTCTGAGGATGAAATGCTGTGCTAAGCTTCAATTCAGTTCCAAGTGCTTCGCGAGTAGCTCGCCAATATCGTGAAAGAAATCTGGTATCTCGATCTGAAACAATAGTCTTTGGTACTCCATGATGTCTGATAATCTCTTGCTCGAATAGTTCTGCCAACTTTGGCACTTTCCAAGTGTCTTTCATCGGAATAAACCTAGCAACTTTAGTCAGTCGATCAACAACAACCCATATCATATTTAGTCCTCCTCTCGTAGGTGGTAGTCCCACCACGAAGTCCATAGAGATATCATAAAACTTCCACTCTGGAACTGGCATAGACTGTACCATACCTCCTGGTCGTCTATGTTCGAATTTCACTTTCTGACAAGTGAGACATCGAATCACATATTCTGTCACGTCGCCCTTCATACCACTCCACCAGAAATACCTCTTTAGATCTTTGTACATCTTAGAAGCTCCTGGATGGACAGATGTGGTAGAAGTGTGGGACTCTCGAAGAATATGCTCCTTTATATCTGTGCTGTCTCTGGGAATACACAATCTGCCCTTTAATCTGATCAACCCATCATCGTGTAGCTGAAACTCATACTTCCCTCCTTCAAATGTACCGTCAGACAACTTCTGACTGATCTCCGTCATTCGCTGATCATTCTGCTGTGCGCTACGTATGTCGTCTATAAGACTCGAGCTAGCCACAATGGCATTTAAGGAATGTGCTCGTCGACTCAATGCGTCTGCTACTACATTAGCTTTTCCTTCTTTGTACTGCAAATCGATGTCGTAATCCTTGAGAAATTCAACCCATCTTCTTTGTCTCATGTTTAACTCCTTCTGGGTGAATACGTATTTCAAACTTTTATGATCCGAGTATACAGTCATCTGGACACCATACAGGTAGTGGCGCCAGATCTTCAATGCAAAAACAATTGCTCCAAGCTCCAAGTCATGTGTGGGATAGTTCTCCTCATGTTTCTTCAGCTGTCGGGAAGCGTAGGCGACTACCTTCCCATTCTGCATGAGTACACACCCTAATCCCCTGCCTGATGCATCACAGTAAACTTCATAACCCTCTGTGCCTTCAGGTATAGTCAAAACTGGTGCTGATGTCAAAGCATCCTTCAAATTCTGGAATGAGGTCTCACATTCTGTAGTCCATGTGAATGGCGCGTCCTTCTTCATTAAACTTGTCATTGGTTTTGCTATTCTGGAGAAGTCTCGGACGAACCTTCTGTAGTAACCTGCTAACCCAAGGAAACTCCTGATATCAGTCACTATCTTTGGTCTGGGCCAGGTGCGGACTGCTTCTATTTTTGCTGGATCCATTGCGATCCCAGCGTCTGATATAACATGTCCTAGAAAGGAAACTCTGTCCAACCAAAACTCACACTTGGAGAACTTAGCATAAAGCTGGTTCTCCCTTAAGATCTCGAGTACATGTCGGAGGTGACTCTCATGCTCTTCCTTAGACTTTGAATAAATTAGGATATCATCGATGAATACAACCACGGTCTTGTCCAGCTGCTCTCTGAATAATCTGTTCATTAAATCCATGAAGACTGCCGGTGCGTTTGACAAGCCAAAAGGCATAACTGTAAACTCATAGTGGCCATAACGTGTTCTGAAAGCTGTCTTTTCCCTGTCTTGCTCCCTAATAGGTATCTGATGGTAGCCTGATCTCAAATCGATCTTTGAAAACACCTTTGCTCTCTTAACTGATCAAAAAGTCATCAATTCGTGGTAGTGGATATTTGTTCTTCACTGACACTGCATTAAGCTCTCTGTAATCGATACATAACCGAAGGCTTCCATCCTTCTTCTTCACAAAAAGAACTGGTGCTCCCCAAGGAGATACGCTAGGTCGTATGTATCCCTTGTCTAGTAAATCCTTCAACTGTTCCTTCAACTCAGCCATTTCTGCTGGTGCCATACGGTACGGTGCCTTAGCTATGGGACCGGTACCTGGTAGTAATTCAATGGAGAACTCCACCTCTCTAGGTGGCGGTAAGCCTGGAAGTTCCTTTGGGAAAATATCTGGAAATTCTGACACCACTGGCATATCTGGATCAAAATCAGGGTCGTGCTCTACATCCTGAACATAGCATAAATATACTTCCTTCTTTCCTGACGTGTTTGTACATGGACATAGCAGATATCACCTTTATTGATGGTGCTCTAGGGCTCTGGCGGTAAGATATTGTCACTCCTGATGGGCTCTTAAGTAACAGTCTGCGCTCTGCACAAAGAATGCGGCCTCTGTGCCGCCCCAACCAGTCCATCCCGGCTATAACGTCGAATCCTAGACCTCTGAACTCAATCAGGTCAATGGGAAATTCCTCCTCCTTAATACGGATAGTGGCTCCTCTATAAAGGCGAGTGCAACTGACCTTCTCCTTAGACGGGAGTGCCACCTTAAAATCAGGTAACTCTACAGTCTAGCCCCAACTTCCCCGCAAGCGAAGGCGAAACGAAAGTATGTGAGGCTCCGGAGTCGAACAGTACTAATGCAGCCACTCCATTGACAGGAAAGGTGCCAGTGAGGATCGCGCCGCCCTTGCTGGCCTCCTCCTCAGTAAGTATACTTAAGGCACCTTCCGCCTCCTTAGCACAACCTAACAACAGAATCTGGGTAAGTACTTTGGCATATGATGGAGGTCGAAAAACATTCACCCCTTTTTTTTTACAACAATATTGCTTCATTAATGAGATGATCTTCTTTCAGATGTCCAAAAACAATTACAACACTAGTACTTTCTAAAAGTCAAACTTAATCTTCCTGGTTTCATGTGTGTGGTGTTTATCACTGTCGAAGGTGCTGTGTTTAGTTTAATCCTTTTAATCCCATGGTATAGCAACCTTGATTTTCCACCCATTATTAAAACATCTCCTGAATTCAATATGATTTTCTTTGCAAGGTCCACACGCTTCTGCTCGCCATAAAGGAACTCTGCGTCATCTCCAATTGACAAAGACAATACTGGTATCCCCTGATCGAGGGACCCTTGTGTTTCATCCTTGTCCTGATGTAGTCCTAAGCGGCCTCCTTCTTCATAGAAGTTGATGATACATAGATCAGCCCTTAAGTTGGGAACTGGATCTTCTTCTAGCTGCTGAGCTGTATTAACTGCTTGTTCCACAATATGTAAAAGTTCTTCTGGGATTTTTGGCACTTGCGTTCCATCTCCATTTCTTGTATCCTGGTAGGTCTTTGAGTAAGGATTCCAATCCTTTCCTAAGCACATCATTTTCAGCTTCATTTTTGATCCTCCTGGAAATTCTGGAGTGTAGAACCCTCCTGGTCCTGCTCCCAATTCTTGACATCTCCTGATGATTGCAATTTGTGTCTCCGGTGTTAGGTATCCCTTGAGTAGTATCAAACCTGGTTGGATAACCTTACACTGTTCGTTCTCTGGTTCTGGTGCTTTGATAATGTTTTCTTCCTGGGAGGGCGGTGAGGGGATAGGAAAGCATATCTTATAGCTTCCTACGTGGTTTAAAATTTTACTAGTGAGTCTTATTAGTTTCTTCCTATGTAACTAGGCAATCAAGGCATGCAAGCACTCATTCATATCATCCATTGCTCAAATAACAGGTTCACATGGGTTTAGAAGTACCTGGGTTGGTAGAAGGACCAGCCTCATCTGAGCGGTCCATGACATGCAGGGCGGGTCCCGATGCTGGGCCCTTGCCCTTATTTCCCTGAGTTTGGTTTGTTGGTGGAGGGCGAGTATCGCTAGCTCCATTCTTATGGCCGGTGTTTGCCTTTGCTCCCGGGGTAGTTCCTGCTCTCCGGGTTCTTAATGCACTCGAAGGCTCGGTGTCCCCATATCTGACAGTGGCGGCACTGGACTTTCTCCCCTTGGCAGTCCACGCCGGGGTGATCCTTTCCACATTGTCTACAGTTGAAGTGGCGGACAAACCTCTGGCCCGTGTGTGAGCCATGTCCAGAACCTATTACAATTGAAGTCAATTATATATTCCAACGGTACTGAAGTAATCACAAAAGTTTTCAAATTTAACTGCTTGGTTAGAGTGTCTACCCTTAGATGGGTAGGTTTTCTGTGAGTTTGCTGCTCCGTAGGTTCCTGACTGGGGGTTCCCAGTAGTCTGGTTCCCCTTCCCTTGATAGGACCCCTGGCCTCTCTGAAAGGGTTTGTTCCTTCTGTTGGAGTTTCCCTGCTTGGCATCATCGCCGCCAGGCCCATCCTTTCTCTTTTGGGAGCTCAAAGCATCCCTTCTCTTGCATGTGATCTCCACAACGGAGGCAGCACGGCAACATTCCTGAAATCTCAAGGTATCAGTTTCCAAATCTCCCATGACGGGGTAATATAGGTAATAAAATTCTAACTGGTCATATTACTCTTGTTTACCTGCAAGCTGGTGGGAATAACTGGTCCCATCCCAAACTGGAGACGAGGACTCAGTCCCCCATAAAACCAGTCGACCAAAATCTCGTCCGAGTATCCTATTCCGGGTAGTAGTCGGAGTAGTGAAGTAAACTTTGCATAGTACTCGTCCACGGTCATCTTTCCCGTCTGCTCCAGCGCATCAAACTCCCTAGTCTTCACCATCCTGGTGTGGGTCGGGTAGTACTTGCCCCGAAGTAGTGCGGTGTAGGCTTCCCAAGTGAAAGCTGGATCGTCCAGGTGGTCGGCCTTCACCATATTCCACCAATCTCTTGCTGCATCTTTCAGGTAAAAGGCAGCGAGCCTCACCTTTTCCCTAGGTGGGACGGCGAGTGTCTCAAACGCTGTTTCCATCTCCATGATATAAGCCTCCAAGTGAGCAGGGTCAGTCTGCCCTTTGAATACATTTGGTCTGAGATCAGCCAAACTCTTCACCCAATCTCTCTCTCTGGGTGGTGGTGGTGGAGGTAGCTGCTGCTGCTGTTGTGCAACCCCCGCCTGTGCAAATGCCTGAGCTATCAAAGTAGCAATATCTGCCAGCGTGACAGGTGACTCCTCAGCTGTCTGTCCGCGGCGTCCTCCTCTTCCTGACATCTGCAGGATGTTGAGGTATATTAGATACTGTGGTCACAATCTTGGTCTTGGATAGTAGTCTAAGTAAAAACTAACTTAAACTCCTTTCTAAACTATCTCTCAACCCGTAACCTAAAGCTTTAGAAATCCTAATCTTAGTGTATTCTTGTATCCAGAGCGTAACTACGCTCTGATACCACTTTTTGTAATACCCCAACCCGAAATCCAATAACCTGTGCGATGATCACTCCCAAATAAACATAAACTGCAGCGGAATAAAATACAATAACCGGGCGGTATTACAATGCCGTTGGCCACTCTTATGACCAACAAGGCTAAGTCCAAATACAATTCTCAAAAGTCGCGGTCTGAATACGAATACAACCCGAGATACTAGGAATTCAAACTCAAAGGTACAATAAATAAGTAAAACAATAACTAGTAGTAGACTCCCATAGCTTGGTCTACCCCACCTACGCTCGGTGTGGTGATCTTCTCAACTTCAAGTACCTGGAATTGTTTAGCCATGAAATGGCTCAGCAAAATAATTGCCGGTATGGGAAAACGTGCAGCCCATCGGCTACTGGGCCACACCAACTGATTGTCGAATACATGCAGTTCATTTATAAAGCTGTAAATAAGCATAGCATGATAATATCAAGTATCCATACAAGGACAATAATGTCACATAGAACAAGACTTCAGAAGGTCAAGTTAGATGAACTGTAATCCTTTAATGATAGTCGGGTCCACACAATGGGACTGACAGGTATAAATGAATATCTCAAAATAGTGGAGGTATCGTGACCTCGTTAAAATGGAAAGGTTGGGTAATTAGTCCCTCAGAAGATAACGTAGTTAACTCCTATACTTTAGAAAGGTGGGAATCGAACCCTCGAGAGGAATGAAGTCTTCCTCCCCACTTGTACTGTTCTGGTACGCAGCCGGTGGATGACATAGTGCACCCAAAACTCCCGTCGCGACGTAAATTGAATAGGAGACGACCTGAGACAGGTACAACTCCTGTAGCATGCATGGCCAGATCCAACTGGGCTCCTCGTTCTCGTAGTATAGAATTGTTAGGTGACATACAAGGACATTAATCAAGAACACAATGTGTATTGTCAATTACCATGTTTAGGATAACGACGTTTGTTATAAAGTGAAGTTAGTGAGGGACTTGTGTACAAGTTCTCGGTACAAATAAACGCAGGAATTTAATCCACTGGTATTGTAGTGTTGTATGCGTGGGACATACACGTCGTAGTTAGCATCATTCACGCATTTAAAATAGCACAACAGTGCATAAGAGTAAACAACATTTTACATTAATTTTCTTGGTCATTAATTCAAACAACAGATAGCACACAAGCCGGTGTAATCCGGTAGCAAACAGGTTGCAAGAATCCCATACCGTTCACCGTAGATTGTACTCGACTATTTCCCGGTCAACGTCTGGTCAAGTATAGTCCTAGAACAGGATTAACTGAGAGCGTTAATGGAGTTACCCTCGTATAGTAATTTTAACGTATTACGTATAGGTTACGTATTCATTATTTCATGTGAGGTTTTAATTGAACGTTAGTTAGTTCCTTTAACCCCTTAACCTTATTTTATGTTTAAGGCATTTATATACCTTTGAAATCATGTAGCCTCTATTATAAGACTTCTATGGTGTGGTAATTTCCTTTAATCACCTTATGATTTTATGTATAACATTTTATGTTATTTCTTTTGATTTATTATTTTTAAATCCTTTAATATACTTATATATGTATATATATATATATACACGTATTATTCAATTGTAGTTGGTACTAGTCTCCCTTAAATTCCTCCTTAAATTACTCTCTCACAATGTTGTTTTGTTTTGTATATTACCGCAAGCAGCACACAATTCGGAACCTATGCTTGCTTAGAGAACATGTATTGTTCATGTACTAGTTTAATAAATGCAAGTACAATTTTCCTTAAATTACTCCCCACTCTTGTGTCATCTTTGTCACCTTCCATCATTTTTTTTTGAAAGGCAACGGCTGGAACAAGGCCTTGCGCCAGCTCTTTTTTTTTTGTATTGCTATAATATTGTATACCATATATTATAACATTATGTATTTAAGTGTTGTCACATTGGACTTATTTCCATGTGTTAATTTTTTTACACATGCTATTACTTTGACTTAAGGTTAATTCCTTATGTATATCTTTGTGTATGAATGTATACTTATTTTATTGGTGATTAGTAAAGTATACGTAGTGTTCTTGGTACAGGGATTAAGGTACAACATAGGTTGTTACATTGTTTAAATGTGTATACCAATTTATTTTAGTATTTGTAATTACTTACGTCGCTCGTTTGTATAAACGTCCGTATTGATTTTCTTTTCTTGTCGACGCTCTCTATATCGAGCTTGTTATGTAAGGGGTTTAATCCTTGTTAATAAACGTACATAATTGTTTTGTACGAGTATGTTAATACGTTAGTAAAATTTTCCCCGTTAGCGTTTATGGTAAAACAACTATTGTTACGTATCGTTTGCATGCGTGAGGTTGCACGCGTACGTAAACGTTTGCATGTGGGAATGAGCATGCGTACGTGAAATAATTTATACTTTTATTATTTAAATTGTTTTATAGTGTTAATTGGATTTGGGGTATTTCAGGTAACAATATCATACCGCCAGAGGCCCAGAGAGCCTTCGACCAGGATCATCACCGCCATGGCAATGTATAGAGAATTAAGGAGAAAGGAAGAAGTATACCTCTGCTATGTACAGGACATAGAGAGAGACCTTGAGTTCGACCCCGACTTACTGGTAGTGTCGGAGTTCCCTGACTTATTTCCACGGGAACTGCCCGGCATGCCACCCACTCGGGAGGTAGAGTTCACCATCGAGCTTCTACCTGGTACCGGACCGATAGCCAAAGCACCATACCGTATGGCTCCGGCAGAAATGACTGAGTTAAAGGAACAATTGAAAGATTTGTTGGATAAGGGATTCATTAGACCAAGTGTGTCACCATGGGGAGCGCCAGTCCTCTTCGTGAAGAAGAAGGATGGTAGTCTCCGCCTCTGCATCGACTACAGAGAGCTGAATGCAGTGACAGTAAAGAATAAGTATCCACTACCCCGCATTGACGATCTGTTCGATCAGTTGAAGGGAGCATCTGTGTTTTCCAAGATTGATCTCAGATCGGGGTATCATCAGATAGCCATTAAGGAGGGAGACATTGAGAAGACGGCATTCCGGACACGATACGGCCACTATGAGTTTACAGTGATGCCGTTCGGATTGTCGAACGCACCGGCAAAGTTTATGGATCTGATGAACCGCTTGTTCCGGGAGCAGCTGGACAAGTCGGTTGTGGTTTTTATTGACGACATTTTGATATATTCAAAGTCTAAGGATGAGCATGAGGAACATCTGAGGAGGGTATTGGAAATATTGAGAGAGAACCAGCTATATGCTAAGTTCTCCAAATGTGAGTTTTGGCTTGACCAGGTCTCTTTCCTAGGTCATGTCATCTCAGATGCTGGGATCGCAGTGGATCCAGCAAAGATTGATGCCGTACGTACTTGGCCAAGGCCGAAGACTGTTACCGACATCTGGAGCTTTCTCGGTCTGGCAGGTTACTACAAGAGGTTTGTTAGGGATTTCAGCAAGGTCGCGAAACCGATGACCAGTCTGATGAAGAAGGACGCACCATTCTTGTGGACAGTTGACTGTGAGAGATCATTTCAGCGCTTGAAGGACTCACTGACCACTGCACCGGTTCTGACCATTCCAGACGGTACAGAGGGCTTTGAGGTTTATTGTGATGCATCCGGCAGAGGGCTGGGTTGCGTGCTCATGCAACATGGCAAGGTGGTGGCATATGCCTCACGCCAGTTGAAGAAACATGAGGAGAACTACCCCATACATGATTTAGAGCTGGGAGTTGTAGTCTTCGCTTTGAAGATATGGCGCCACTACTTATATGGGGTTAGTGTCACGATCTACACCGATCAAAAGAGTTTGAAATACATATTCACTCAGAAGGAGTTAAATCTTCGATAGAGGAGATGGTTAGAGTTTCTGAAAGACTATGACATTGACCTCCAATACAAAGAAGGGAAGGCCAATGTTGTAGCAGATGCCCTGAGCCGTCGAGCACACTCACTCCATTCGCTAGTTTCTTTCTCCAGCTTGGTTGATGAGGTGCGAGAGGCTCAGAGGACAAATGAGTACATGAGGGAGGTCAGACAGAAGCTGACAGATGGTACCTTTGAGAGTCAGAAATACGACTTCAGACTTCATGATGATGATCTGATCAGACTTAAGGGCCGGTTATGCATACCACGAGGCAACACGGATCTGAAAGACCGTATACTTAGAGAATCACACTGTTCTTCAGTTTCCATCCATCCGGGAGCCTCTAAAATGTATAAAGACATGAAGAGATACTTCTGGTGGTCGGGGATGAAGACAGATGTTACCGAGTTCGTCTTGAGGTGTCTCACATGCCAGAAGGTGAAATTCGAGCACCGACGACCGGGCGGAATGGTACAGTCGATGCCAGTTCCGGAGTGGAAGTTCCATGATATCTCCATGGACTTCGTAGTTGGGCTTCCACCTGCTAGGGGAGGTCTCAACATGATATGGGTGGTGGTGGATCGCCTTACCAAAGTAGCCCGATTCATACCGATGAAGGATACTTGGAAGGTGACCAAATTAGCTGAGTTATTTGAGAAAGAAATCATGAGACATCACGGCATACCAAAGACCATAGTGTCAGATAGAGATACCAGATTCCTTTCAAGGTACTGGAGGGCTACCAGAGAAGCATTGGGTACAGAACTCAAGCTGAGTACCGCGTTCCATCCTCAGACAGATGGTCAGACTGAGCGTACTATTCAGACACTCGAGGACATGCTAAGAGCATGTGCCTTAGACTTCCAGGGCAGTTGGATTGACAGATTACATCTGATCAAGTTTTCATACAACAACAGCTATCACGCGTCGATCAAGATGGCACCTTTTCAAGCGTTGTACGGTAGACCATGTCGTACACCGCTTTGCTGGGATGAGTCGAGTGAGACGGTCATTATAGGACCAGAGTACTTAGAACAAGTTAAGGCTGAAGTTCAGCAAATCAGGGAGAACATGAAAGCTGCTCAAGATAGGCAGAAGTCGTATGCTGATGTTCGACGACGGGACCTGGAGTTCGCAGTGGGCGACCAGGTATTTCTGCGAGTTTCACCGATGAAGGGTGTATTCAGGTTTGGACAGAAGGGCAAATTAAGCCCGAAATTTGTTGGTCCTTATGAGATTACGGAGCGGGTGGGCCCGGTTGCTTACAGGTTGAATTTACCTGCTGAGCTGGGTAAAGTGCATGATGTTTTTCATGTTTCACAGCTAAAGAAATACATGCACCACCCCTCCCATGTGTTAGAACCTGAGAGGTTGACCTTAGAACCGAATATGAGATCCGTGGAGACTCCTCAGAGAATCTTGGACAGTAAGACTAGGGACACTCGCCACAAGTCAGTGCGACTGGTGAAGGTTCTCTGGTCTAACCAGGATGTCGAAGAGGCCACGTGGGAATTAGAGGATAAGATGAGGGCGAAGTACCCTTCTTTGTTTACTGACTAGATCGTCTGTATAGGGTACGGGGCGTACCCCCCTTTTTAAGGGGGGTAGAGCTTCCTCGCTTTATGTTGTCGTTTGTTTGGTTGTTTAAGGTGTGAATTTGTGTAAGTTGCTACACTTCGGTGTAAGTTTGAGTTATGTATAATACTTATGTATTGTATTTGAGGTTGACCTTTGAGTCTTGAGATGTGCGAATGTGAATATAAGATGTGGTGTTAAGATTAAGAGAATTGTGTACCGTGAATGGTTAAGCACATGTGTGAACTTTGAGGACAAAGTTCTTTTAAGGGGGGTAGATTGAAATACCCCAAACTTAGATATGGTGTTTAAATGATAAACTAAGATATAAGGAGGCTAAATAATGCCTTAGAAACATTAAGAAACATTTCTAATCAAAGAAAATATAAGGAAACACCAAAAGAGCAGTTTTAGCAAAAACGTGCTCTAAACTTGGAGAGACATGGGAGAGTACCCAAATATTGTTCTAAGACCTTAGTAATATCCTAATGGTCATTTTAAATCAATTACCAAAGAAAACCAAGCTTGAAAACTAGTTAAAACACAAAATGTGCTTTAAGGAGTCTTAAAGCACGTTTTTGAAAAATTGTCTTGTAAATGAGTTTTGAATGGCTAAATGTCCATCATTACTCCTTAATTAACATGTGTACTATATAGTATCACATTTGGAAGTCTATATCAATGAGAAATCAAAAATTTCACAACAATGTGCCTTGTTTTGGTGAATAGTGAATTAATTAAGCTAGTTTATAACATAAGTCTACATAAGTGAGACATTTGGTCAACAAAGACTTAAGTACCCTCATTATTAAAAGGGGCTGGTTTCTTAGGAGGTGAGTCACCACCTTCATGAGTTATTAAGCAATTAAGAAAGCAAATAAGACTTATAAAGCAAAAAGTACTATTTACCTTTTAACATAAATATCACATTTTACTTACCTTTCTCCTCATCTCCTCATTTCTTCTTGTTTCCCACGGTTTCTTCAAGCTCTCTCCCTTCTCCATTAACGTGAAGAACAACTCCATGCTAGCTCCATCTAGCCTTGCCCACATCTTGCTCATTTTAGCTCCAAATCCAAAACAAAATACATATTCTTCTTAGTTAGCTCAAGCTCCTTCTTTCTATCTTTTCAAAACTTCAAGAGCTTCATTTTGGTGACAAGCCAAACCACCATTGGAGGAGGAAATTCAAGTTTGGAGACTCCATTGGCTTCTCCATTCTCTTAAGGTAAAGAAAGTGTAAGAAAATCTAGGTTTCCACCATTTTCTTCACATGAACGAAAATTAGTACTCATGGGACTCCATTTGAATGCCTTGTTCTAGCTTGTTTCTACTCTTCAAAGGAGAGAGGAGGTCCTTCTTGCTTCATATCCAAGCTTGTCTTGAGGAACTAAGGTAAAGCAATCAATTCAAAACCTTAAAACACATTTTGACCTAGGTTTTATTCCTTAAGGTAAGTGTGTTGTTTAGTGCTCATTAGAGTTATTGGATATTGGTTAGAACATTGGCAAGGAGATACACATTGGTGACCGAGATTGAACAAAGAAAGACCTAAGGAAGAAAGCTTTTAAACTTGTAAAGGAACAAGGTAAATTACTTACCTTAAGGTGTTTTATTGTTTAAGGGAATGGGATCTAGATATGTGATGAGTTTAGTAGAGTGTTTACATTAGAAATGGGTTATATATAACCTAGGAGAAACAATGACTATGCTTGTGAACTTGTGACTAAGGAGCAAATGAGAAAAAGAGATAGTTTAAGAATATCAAGGTGAAATACAAGAAGCATTTTATTTCAATGGGAGCCTTGTTGTGTGTATTCGCAGGTTGAAGGCAAATATATGAGGAAATTCAGTGGTTAAGATTATTGTCATTTAAGGGCCTAAGTGCCAAGCATTTTGAGCTTAAGCAATATATGATGATGTGGTGAAGTTTTAGTGTAAATTGTGTGTTAAGGTGTTGTGATGAGAATTTGTGTGGTATTGGTTGTTTGATGGAGAAAAACCATGTGTTAGGAGGTACTGTATACTAGAGAACCCATGGCAAAATTTAAAGGAGAGCTTAAGTGTTTAAGATATTCTAAGGGAATTTAATGACTAAGGAAGTACTAGGATGTTCTATAGGTTGTCTTGATGAAAAAGGGTGAAGTTAAGGTGTTCTAATGACTTATAATGACTTAGGTATCACCATGGAGGATTTAGGAATCAAGAGAATGTATTTGAGTATTTAGGACTTAGGCAAATGTTGGTAAACAACTAGGAAGGAAATAATGTGTTGATGGATGGAAGTTTAAGTTGTGAAGGAACATTAAGTAAATGCATAAGAGTTTTAGATAGTGAAAGATGCTTGGGAGATGATGTTATAGTGGTGAGGAAAACACTTGGCATAGTGGTTACATTAGGTATGAACCACCACCTAGAAACCTAGAGGAAAGCATTACAAGTGTTAGCATTATTACAAGGAAAAATGTATAATGATTAAGGTGAATCTTGGTGAATGATTTAATGTGTTTGGAGGATGCTCTAAGGTGGGTTTAAGGGTCTAAATGATGTTAGAACACATTGGATGGCTTGAGGAAAGGTTTAGTGAAGATTTGGCAAAGTTTGGGCATGTTTTGGTGGCGTCCGACCCAGGGGTCCGACCCAAGTTTGGGTCGGACGGCCTTTGTTTAACGCCAGGGAAAGGTTCTGGAATGGTCCGACCCAGAGGTCTTGGGTCGGACATGGGTCGAACGGGTGAGTTTTAGAGGGCAAATAAGTTTCTGGAATGGTCCGACCCAGTTGGTTGGGTCGGACGTGGGTCGGACATGGGAGGTTTTAGAAGACGGAAAGTTTCTGGAATGGTCCGACCCAGTTGGTTGGGTCGAACGTGGGTCGGACATGTAGGGTTTTTCAAACCCGAAAGTTACTGGAATGGTCCGACCCAGAGGGTGGGTCGGACGGTGGGTCGGACGGCCCTTAACACTTAAAAAAAATGAAATTTTGAATTCTAAGAATGGTAATAGGTAATGAGGTATACCTTTGGTAGGGTGGTAATGATTGTGACCCTAAGAACTTAAGGGCTTAAGTTAAGTTAAGTTAAGTATAAATATTGATGTTTAAAGTTAAGCTTGTAAGCTAAGTGGCAAAGACTTGAGAGGTTATTGAATGGGAATCTTAAGAGACTAAGTGAGTTAAGCAAGATGCAAATAACTAATGACCTAAAAATGAATGAATGTTTTAGGTTTATGAATCGGGACCCCGAAGAAGGTTAAACAAACAACGATCGACGGTGAACGGTACAATCCTTCTTGTGACCTGCTTGCTAACGAGGTGTCCCTCGGTTTGTGTGCTATCTGTTTAATTGCTATGACTAAAACAAGATAAAGCATGCAACCGGTTATATTGTTCTCGTTGTGTTTGTGTTGTCTTTACACTAACCCGCGAGACTTGAAATTGCTACTAACCAAGTTTAGTACTTACTGAGTTAAGAATAAGAGTTAAGTTTGGTGGTTGTTGGTTAATGCCCGTTAAGGCTTAGCTAGCACATGATGATTAAGATTTCTACTAACTGGAACTTGAGTGAGGAAACCCGGGACCGATCTCCGGTCATGCATGCTAAGGAAAAAGGGGGACGGTATCTGAATCAGATCCGCCCTCCGCTTAAGGACTTGTCTTCGGACTTGTAGCCTAGGGCCAGTTGCCGACTCAGCTACGCTGGACTCCCGTCCAGAGTAGGTGGCATTAAGATGGTGTGGTGGGATCACCTAAATCCCAGGTTCGAATTAAGCTACAACCAATCCCTTCCAGGAAAGGTTTGTATACTGAGATTAAGATTAAGATTAAGATTAAGGTAAGGTAAGGAACTGAGATTAAGGAATGAGGACTAAGGAGGGGGTTACTAACCCACTTGATAAGGGAACGCTTGAGTCGTTCATTGTTTGTGAACTATATATGTTCATCTGTGGTTATTGTTATTACACTTCATATTATGCTTGTGTATGTAATCAAATTCCATGCTATCGACAATTAGTCGTCGTAGCCCCGTTAGCTTGGGGGCCATGAGAGGGTGTACCAGCATTCGTGCTGACCCCCTCGGGGGCTATTTTTACACTTGCAGGTAAGAGACCCATGAGGACGCACTACGAGAGTAGGAGCGGTTATACTTAGGGTGGGATGTTTATTTTGAGTTCGGGTTGCGCTTGTGCACTCGACTGTTTATAGTTAAACTGAAGTAAGGTTGAGATTATGTTTAAGATACTTGTACTCGGTTGGTTGTGGTATTGAGGTTGGTGATGTTTTGAGATGGTTAAGTGTTGTAAATGTTAAGACCGGTATATTCTATCGATCAGACCGTGGCAAGGTCCAGGTGTTGTTTATTTCCGCTGCGACGTGTTCGATTAAGTGTTCAGTTTTGCGATAACCACGAATGGCTTTGGATGGGGTGTTACAATTTGGAGCTATAGTGTATTTTTAAAATAAAGTTAAGGGGAGAATTAACTAACATGTGACCAATAAATGTCATTGATAAAATTATAAGTTACTATGTCATTTGGACAATGGTAAAACATGTAACATAAATGGTACATGAATATATAGTTATAAACATTAAAGGATTTAAAGATAAGTCAAAAGGAATAACAAATAAGTTATACATCCAATCATGAGGTAATTAAAAGAAATTACCACACAATATAAGTCTTATAAATTAGGACTACATGTTTTGGAAATATATAAATACCTTAAATAATAATATGGAAAAGAGGTTAAAGAAACTACCTAAGTATAAAGAAATAAACCTCACGTGAAATAACGAATATGAAATCGTTTCATGAATCAATGAAATTATTATACGAGAGTTACATAAATTAACACTCTCGGATTAATCCTATCCTAGGACATTGTTTGACCAGACGTTGACCGGGAACTAAACAAGTACAGTCTACGGTGAACGGTATGAGATTCTTGCAACCTGTTTGCTACCGGATTACACCGGCTTGTGTGCTATCTGTTGTTTGAAATAATGACCAAGATAATTGCATGTAAGATGTTGTATTACTCTTGTGCACTATTATGTTGCTTTGCTTGCGTGAATGATACTAACTATAACGTGTATGTCCCACGCATACAACACTACATTACCAGTGGATTAAATACCTGCGATTTATCATACCGAGAACTTGTACTCAAGTTTCTCACTAACTTCACTTTATAACAAACGTCGTTATCCTAAACGTGATAATCGACAATACACATTGTGTTCTTGATTAACGTCCTTATGTGACATCTAACAAATTCTATACTACGAGAAGCGAGGAGCCCAGTTGGATCTGGCCATGCATGCTACTGGAGCTGTACCTGTCACAGGTCGTCTCTTATACAATTTACGTCGCGACGGGAGTTTTGGGTGCACTATGTCACTCACCGGCGGCGTACCGGAACAGTACAAGTGGGGAGGAAGACTTCATTCCTCTCGAGGGTTCGATTCCCACCTTTCTAAAGTACAGGAGTTAACTACGTTATCTTCTGAGGGACTAATTACCCAACCTTTCTCTTTAACGAGGTCACTATACCTTCACTATATTGACATACTCATATATACCTGTCAGTCCCACCGTGTGGACCCGACTATTATCAAATGATTACAGTTCACCTAACTTGACCTTCTGAAGTCTTGTTTTATGTGACATGGTTATCCTTGTATGGACACTTGTTATTATCATACTATGCTTGTTTACAGCTTTATAAAAATGAACTGCATGTATTCGACAAAGTAGTTGGTGTGGCCCGGTAGCCGATGGGCTGCACGTCTTCCATACCAGCATTGTTTGCTGAGCCCCTTTGGGGGCATCCCCATTTTTCAGGTACCTGAAGTTGAGAAGATTACCACACCGAGTGTAGGTGGGGTAGATTCAAGCAATGGGAGTCTCCTACTAGTTATTTGTTTTACTTAATTATTGTACCTTGAGTTTGATTCCTAGTATCTCGGATTGTATTCGTATTCGGACCGTAACTTTTGGAGATTTGTTTTTGGAGTTAGCCTTGTTGGTCACAAGGGTGGCCAACGGCATTGTAATACCGCCCGGTTATTGTATTTTATTCCGCTGCAGTTTATGTTTTATTGGGAGTGATCATCGCACAGGTTATTGGATTTCGGGTTGGGGTGTTACAAAGAATGTCGATCCCTAGTGACTTGTATAGAAAATCAGTCCTAGCCTTTGGTAATTGCCTAAACTAAATAGGGGGAAAATGAGTATAAGTTCAAATTAAGAAAACTACCTAACAATCTAATCTAAATGATATTTACAATGATCCATCCCAGATTCGAAATGATCAACATCATAAAAACACGTATGACCACCAAGGAAAAGAATAAATTTCGAATTAGCCAACTTTTGAAAGTGCCGGATATCATGCCAGACATAATGCGCATGGCATATTCAAGAACCTTGATTGTGCCGGACGTATGGTACCCGACATGCTACCCGGCATATTCAAAATGTCAAGTTACTTTTTCCAGTTCGAAGCCGAAACAAAGCACTCCCTATTCATTATCAAAACTAGCAAATCTCTTGACAATCAACGACCCGAAAAGGGGAGAATAACATGGTGTGAGCCTCGATTTTAAACCCTATCCTATGTGGATTAAGTTGATTAGGATCTAATCGGGTTTTAGGTCCACTTATAACCTAAGATTAATAACTATGTCATATAACAATGATTATTAAAACCTAAGCTAGCTCACTGGAACCTATTATGAGTCGCCACCTAATTTTGACCTAGATTAAATTAGGAAAGGAGAGTTCAGGTTCGGGGGCTTGATATTCGACTTAATTAGGGTTCAATTACTTTCATTACCCTTAGAAGTCGTTTTTCCTCTACTTAGTTTAATTACGGCTTATTACGAGTCGTTTTAACTTAAGTGCGCGAGCTTCTGTTTTTTTGTGTTTTTTAGCATTTTTTGACAGAAAATTAAAATAAAATTAAAGATTCCTAAACTAGGGTTTCAGAGGCAGAATTAGGTCAAATTTTGTTTCCGTCCGTGGCTACGGACCTAATGTCCGAACCCACGGACCCTAGTTAACCTATGTGAACATAAAAGTCGAATTAAATAGAAAACACAATTTTGCAAGGTTCGGGGCCACGGACAGGATGTCCGTGGGCCCGGACATTATTTTAGAAAGCCTAAATTTTGAATTTTTAAAAAAATCCCGCCGCCGTCCGTGGGCGTCCGGGCTTACGGACAGGGAGTCCGGGACCCCGGACATGACGTCCGTGGGTGCGGACCGCCCTCGGACGGCGGCGTTGAGGCTGTTCCCGAAGGTGTTTTTGGCTCAAATTTTATGGGTGTATAGCCTGAAAGATGTACAAGACGTTAGTGATTGAAAGTTTTCAATTTGAAATCGAATTTAATGCGAAACTTAACGAACAAGTTAGAAGGCAGAAACACAAACAAACCTTAATTCAGAAGCAAGGAAAATCAATTTGGTTAGCAATTTCAACCAGAATCGTATTTTAACCAGAAGGGTTAGAGAATTTGGTTTTTACCCTGTTTTGATTTCGATAACTTGTTGTTCCTTCACGTCGGGAATCTCTGAAAGCTTCGTTGGTGGCCGATCCGGTTCGACTTTGACCCGAGCTTCTGACCTCTTCTTCCTTGTGTTGTTAAGCACGTTTTGGTTCTGTATTTGTGGTGTTTTGATGCTTGGAAGTTGAATGAGAGAAGAAAGAATGTGTTTTTGGTGATTTTGGGATGATTTCGGTAGAGTTTCGGTGTTGGGAGTGTTGAAAACGTGGGAGGCAAGTAGACGGCTGTGTTTTCTGACTATGAAGATCATCTACCTTGTCTTGAAGTCGTCTAGCTGCTTTGTGCTGACGTTGTTTTCGAGCTTCTGGACTTGGACTTTTGTCCTTCACACCATTTCTCTTTTCTTTGTCATTTGAATTTCTTCGAGGCACTTCGGGATTGCCTTTTTGTTTTATCCTTTCTTGACTTTGCCTTCGGGGTTCTCGTGTTTCCTGGCTTTGGGCTTCGAGAGCTATTTTGATGTGAGCTCTTTTGATCCTGTGTCACTCTGGGACCATTTGCGGATCGCTTCGTCATGCTGATAGTAACATTGCTTCTTTGGACTGATGAGAATGTTATCTGAGAGTCGGGCTCCTCGCTTCCTTTGGTCACTGGGTCGGACATTCATCATTGGCTGGATTATTTTGTGGAGCTCATAATATTGAAAAAGGGATATACGAAAGGCTCTACGGGGGTGCCTAGGGTTTAATGATAGGGTTTACAAGCTTTTGGCTATGTGGTGCTGTACCTAGGTGCTTCGTCATCCTTGATAGTTGTGTATCTATTCTTTGTTACTTTTCGCAGATCTAAGAGTAAATTTACAAATTATCTCCTTCGGTCGGAGTTATGCCGTTTACCTCACCTTTGAACGTGGTCTCACCGGAGTCGTGTAAAAATGACACGCTCGTTCGCTCATGGTTTTTCCGCTCAAGACACTCTCGTGAATTTCACCCAGAGACTAGTTCACACGTTTGAACAAAAGATTCGAAGACAATGATTCTAAACTCAGATTGCCCCTAGTATTGATTTGGGGTTTGTGACAACAGTTTGATAGATGTGGGCCTTCAACCTCATTGTGGGTTGTTTGGATATTATGTGGTGAGTTGTGGTGTTTGGTTAGGCATGTTCAAATTTTTAGAAACAAGAGACAAGCCGTTCCATCGCATAGTCAGAAAATGATTACTTCGTGAGTGCTCTTTTTTTAAGTTTTTTCGAATAAACGAATGATGCTTTATACAAAAATTATGAAAACGGAACTATGTTTTATTCAACAAAAAGAATAATGTTGGAAATTACAAACTCAGGAAAACTACCGAAAATGATTCAAGGGATCTAACTACTACAAAAGTTGAAAGACAACTAATCAAGAAAAGAAATGCATTTAATGAGAAAAACACTAAAAAAAACAACATTTCTGATGATGCCGGGGCACGCGTGCTCTGCGCTCTCCACCATGTTCTTAGAATTGGAACCCTTGGTCAATCAGATCCTGGATTCTGTGTTGTAGGGCTCTGCAGTGGTTAGTGTCGTGACCGGGCAGCTGATGAAAGTGACAAAATTGATTAAGATCCTTCCCCAAATGAGTAGTTCCTGGCCTTAGGGCGAGCAGTTGCATCGGATATCTTCCTCGAAGCTCTTCAAGTGCTTGTCTTGGTGTTTAGCCGATGTCTGTAAACTCTCTCTGTCGAGAACTCCGTCGGGATGGTTCTACTGTCCTAACGCTCCAACCAGGTCCTCTTGACTGTCGATCACTGTCTTCCTCATGTTGCCTGGTTCTCTTACGGGTGCAGCTTTGGATGCAAGTTGCTGCTCCTGGTTGTCTGATCACTTTCCTGAGTTCTGTAGCAATTTCTTTGACATTCCCCTCCGATCCTCGGACCCTAATGGAGCCAACTTCAATGCAGTCATAAAGGGTGTTGAGAAGCCTGTCCACTAACTCATCCCGAGCTTGACGTTCGGACTCGAGGGAAAGAGCCTTTGCTTTCAACTCTTTGATAACAGCAACGTAGTTAGATTCCACGGCATCCATGGCAGCACTATGCCTCTGCTCCATGGCTTCAATGGTGGCCATGTGCTTTTGTTCCAAAATTGCGAGTTGGGCTTCCATGTCGATTGGACCGTACTTAGGACTTGAGTCTACCCTGTTTCCAAGGTGTCTATTATTAGCTAACAAAAGGAAGTGGGCTGAAACATGATGCTTCACAAGATAGATCGAAACAGACTTAGGCTGAAAGCAAGTGGGCCAGGATACCCAGAGAATGAGGTGTTTGGGCTGGAGTATCTTATGAACTGGAACTTGGGCTGAAACCTAGACAGATGGCTTTGATTGGGCATGAGAGGTGACACCTAGATCTAGGGTTTGGGGCTAGGGCCCGAATAAGGAGTTTACCTAGTTTAGAATGAGCCCTTGGGCCGGAATGTGTTTGGGCCTGGAGTAAAGCACATGGGCTGGAATGGTCCCTAAACCAAATGGGCCTAACTTTCTTTGGACTAGAGAAGATGGTTGCTAAGCAGAAAAACATTTTATTTTTCAGAACTTGTGGGTTATTTCAAGTCCAGGTGGATTTCCTTTTTTTTGGGCCTAGAACTAATTGGATAATTCAAATTGGGCCAGAAGAGAAATCACCTAAGTCTAAGCTTTTGGGCCGAAGCCCGAACGACTCACATGTTAAACCAAACAGGGCCTCTGGGCCGCAAACAAGTAGAGCCGCCAATTCGGTTGGGCTAGGTTAATGTAGGAGAAGTTCCTATCAATCTCTAGGCTAGGTAATGGGCCGATCATACAAGCAAACAAGGCCCACACAAATTCAACATGTCCTCACTTGACGGTTAAATCAATTTGGGTATGGATTGATCCGGAGAGGTGCTTGGGGCTTGGGCCCAGGTCGCCACAAAGGAATAGGGCTAGCACGCTATTCTCTTTGGGTTTCCCCACTTTTTTCACATCACCTAAAGGTGTGCATCTACGGTCGGGTCTTTGACTGACCAAACAATGGGCTAGGTAAGGACACTGCCAGGAAAACGCTTGGGGCTAAGGCCCAGGTATTAAGGGGATGTGGTTGGAGGACATCCTCCTCTTTTCCCCCGCTTATTCACATCACCTAAAAGGTGTGAGTCCCTGACAGGGGACCCTCAAACGGGTCCCGGGGTAAAATCGGTTTGTGTGGACCCTCGCTCTCATATGATGCAAAGGTGCAGCAAATTAAAGTGCGCATGAAAGTAAACAAACAGAGTAATAAAGCCATAAATAAACATTTTCGAGTTAAGCCCTCTTTCTTAAAATTAAAACAAGTTAAAATTAAGAAGTTTGTCCCCAGTAGAGTCGCCAGTCTGTGAGCCTCGATTTTAAACCCTATCCTATGTGGATTAAGTTGATTAGGATCTAATCGGGTTTTAGGTCCACTTATAACCTAAGATTAATAACTATGTCATATAACAATAATTATTAAAACCTAAGCTAGCTCACTGGAACCTATTATGAGTCGCCACCTAATTTTGACCTAGATTAAATTAGGAAAGGAGAGTTCGGGTTCGGGGGCTTGATATTCGACTTAATTAGGGTTCAATTACTTTCATTACCCTTAGAAGTCGTTTTTCCTCTACTTAGTTTAATTACGGCTTATTACGAGTCGTTTTAACTTAAGTGCGCGAGCTTCTGTTTTTTTGTGTTTTTTAGCATTTTTTGACAGAAAATTAAATAAAATTAAAGATTCCTAAACTAGGGTTTCAGAGGCAGAATTAGGCCAAATTTTGTTTCCGTCCGTGGCTACGGACCTAATGTCCGAACCCACGGACCCTAGTTAACCTATGTGAACATAAAAGTCGAATTAAACAGAAAACACAATTTTGCAAGGTCCGGGGCCACGGACAGGATGTCCGTGGGCCTGGACATTATTTTAGAAAACCTAAATTTTGAATTTTTAAAAAAATCCCGCCGCCGTCCGTGGGCGTCCGGGCTTACGGACAGGGAGTCCGGGACCCCGGACATGACGTCCGTGGGTGCGGACCGCCCTCGGACGGCGGCGTTGAGGCTGTTCCCGAAGGTGTTTTTGGCTCAAATTTTATGGGTGTGTAGCCTGAAAGATGTACAAGACGTTAGTGATTGAAAGTTTTCAATTTGAAATCGAATTTAATGCGAAACTTAACGAACAAGTTAGAAGGCAGAAACACAAACAAACCTTAATTCAGAAGCAAGGAAAAATCAATTCGGTTAGAAATTTCAACCATAATCGTATTTTGACCAGAAGGGTTAGAGAATTTGGTTTTTACCCTGTTTTGATTTCGAAAACTTGTTGTTCCTTCACATCGGGAATCTCTGAAAGCTTCGTTGGTGGCCGATCCGGTTCGACTTTGACCCGAGCTTCTGACCTCTTCTTCCTTGTGTTGTTAAGCACGTTTTGGTTCTGTATTTGTGGTGTTTTGATGCTTGGAAGTTCAATGAGATAAGAAAGAATGTGTTTTTGGTGATTTTGGGATGATTTCGGTAGAGTTTCGGTGTTGGGAGTGTTGAAAACGTGGGAGGCAAGTAGACGGCTGTGTTTTCTGACTATGGGGATCATCTACCTTGCCCTAGGTCGTTTTTTGGAAGGCCTTTTATAGAAAGAGCATGGCCAAGTTGATAGAACAGTATTTTTATCTAAAACCTTGATTTTGTGCTCTAAGAGAATCTGATTTTTTAAAATATGTTGCAAGCCGATAAAAATTATGAAAATTTAACTGAATGTAAAGAATGATTTTTAGGAATTTTGAGAGTTGGAATCGAGTTATTTTGATAAATAACCGATTAGATAAAAATCTCACAATCTGGAATCTCCCAAAATTCATAACTTATTATTGGAAAGTCGAAATTACGAAAGTCCAACGGCATTAGTCTCTAATAATCATCCTCTACCTTGTGTTAAAATGTCATGACATTTTGTTTTGATTTCGGTATTTTCCAGAGGAGAGAGAAAATTGCAAAAATGATTGAATTTCTCTTTTAAATTTTGGGATAAGGTTTCCAATAAAATAATTTCAGGTTTATGACTGTATGTAGTCATGGTAACCATGTGACAATTTTATTTTAATTTTGGAAACCTTTTAATTTCTATTTTGAGGCTATTTCATGTGTTAATTATTAAAGAAATTAGCTTATAATATGAATTAAAAGCTAAATTTCCAGAATAAATATTATCAGAGAATCATGAAATACCTTTCATAATGACTATGATATTTGGAAGTGTTTGGAGATAATAAACAAGTCATATGAAAATAGAAAATCCCGATAATGTCCTTGGAAAATCCCGCCTTGGTGCTTTTCGACCCCTTTTGCCCTTTGTAACACGTATGCCTTAGAGACTACTCCGGGGGGTTGAAATTTTGGGTATAACACATGGTAAATTCCAAATCTTAAATTTCATCTTCTAAATTGAAAAAGACAAATGGAAAGACCACTTAGAATTCCTCAACCATTCTGCCTTTGTTTTGGTGAACAAATTCAGAATTTGAAGTAAATGGAAGGAGAAGCAACTTCATTCCAATTGCAAGAAACTCAAAATTCCAAGTTGAAACTTATAACTTTTATTGAATGATCATAGTGTGCTTACACAGATAACCATTCCAAATCAGAAACCACTAAGGATTCTAATGCATCCTCTACTTAAATGGAAGAAGAACAACAAATGGAGAAGGAGAATGGTCTTAGCCTTAACCCGATGAAAATTTCTTCTTCTCCTTGTAAATGATGCAAGATCTTCCTCTAGCAGCACTTCGGGACGATTTTGAGGATTTTTGAGTGTGGAAGTATGTAGAATGATGATGGCCACAAATGCAACTCTCGGCCTCCTTTTATAGAAATAAAAAATCCTTGTGCCGTATGTCTTGCTGGGTCTATGTGATCCAGCATATCTTTTAAAAACGTGTGCAAACTGTAACGGTCGAAACCGCCAGGGCGTGAAAAGTCACATGTGCCGGACAGGGATGCCTGGCACCATACCCAGAACTAGTTAATTTACTAACAGTAAATAACCACTATCTTTTGGCGAATAGGCGCGTCTTTTTCTTGTGCCGACTACAGAACATCCGGCACCATGCCCGGCCTGACTTCTTCTTGCTTCGCATTTGTGCCGTGCATGAGGGATCCTGCAAGACTTAGTTTCTGATGTAGAATTTCTCTCCTTGCATGGAGAACGCACAAAACATAAGTCTAAACATATAAAATCATTTTACATACAAAATAACGTAAATCTAACCTTAATTTAACTAATATTACTACAAATCTAGCTTATAAAATATGATAAGTCTACGGCTTATCAAGGCCCTACACTTACCGTTTGCTAGTCCTCGAGTAAAATTAAATCAGGAAAGGTAACCACTTGTGCACAAAACAAATAATCACAATAATGACAATGAGATAATTCTTTCCTAACTACCTGACTCTCATTCATAAGCATCACTTAATCTTTCTTATTCCATCAATAATATACTAGTGGGTATAAAGTAAAACATTCAATAAAAAAATGGATCAGAGACTCATGGGCTATTTTGCATCTCTCTTTTTTCCGGTTTCCAACCTTCAGCTCTATTTCTCAAGAGTTTATGAAAGTGGCCAAGACCCTCATCAATGGTTTTTATGGTTCAGCCCTATTTTTCAGGGGTTTCTGAATCTAACCATGATTTTTTTGCATTAAGGAACGGGGAATTTAGGAGAAAAATAAACGGAAAAACTCTCGTTTATTGCTTTTATTCTGAGGCAATCTTGCAACCTCATAATGCTTCATCTTTTTGTTCTTTTAAAGAAGATTTTTTTTCTTGTTTCTTGAAGCATTTTTCTTTTTTTTTCTTTTCTTTTTCCTTTTTCATACATCACCCCTATCTAAGATATTCACCCACAAGAATTGAACTATTTTGAAAAGGAAGAAAAAAATATTACCCAAAAGTAGATCAAGGACAAAAATAGAAGTAAGGTCATATACTCATGTTAACAAAAAGAATCACGGAGTGAGAATTGATATCTAAAGGTCATTAGAAAGCTTACCTCTTGAGAGAACAAATATTTAGCCTTCCCTAATGTAAACTTAATCAAAGACATGCAAAAAGCTGAGTAGAAGGTTAATAAACTTAAAACTCATTATATTGAATAAACTAGACAGGCAATGACACGTTAGCGTAGACATGCAGACACCTATAAAACCCATAGAAAGCCAAACATGGCCCTGACACCACTAAATGCAACGACCCCAAAACCATACTAGGAGTTAGGGATGTTACACGCCGCGTATCTATTACCTATTAACGCAAGGCTCTAACACATAACCCAAAATAGATGCAAAATACACTTTATAAACTAAATCCAAAGATTACAATGCTTAAATATTTAGTACAAAGCAGAAGCAAGCTAAAGTACAAAGCTAAACAAAATACAAAGACGCTAATCCACATCTACAAAAGCAGAAGGAAAAGTGAAACTGAAGGCAAAACAGAATCTTCGAACAAGGGCTAGACCTGTAAATCAGACGGAAATAGGGGTGAACCAAACTATAGCTCAGCAAGTGATAAACTTCATCAGCTGAGCATGCTCAAAACATATACTGAACATATACATATACATAACTTTAACATAATAGGTCAAAAGTTGAAGCAAAAATCAGATAAGGGAAGAAGCTTTGCCAAATCAGGTAAAAAGCATAGACAAAGCTTAACAAAACTGAGGTGGGACACTAGACACCAGCTGACACATCAGAAGGACTCACATAAGGTCCTATGGATCCGAAGATCCCACATCAGAAGCCGTAGAGACAGCTATGGACGCGTTGGTCACTAAACATCCAAGGGAACCTGAGAGAGAGAACAGAAGGGAACCCGAGGGAATAGCAGAAGGAATTCCTGTGCAGCATGCTACGGGATAGCCCGACCCGACTATCCAAGGCTCAGAAGCTAAACATCTAGGTCCCAAAACAGAAGCTTTGTGAAACCGAGCAAAAGCCTTAATAGAACAGAGCAGAGCGGAAAGCAGAATGTTATCAAAACATATCAGAAGCCTTAACAAAACAGAAGTCGTAAACCGACTAACACATACAAAAGCTAAACCGTAAACAGAAGTTCAAATGCCCCATTAGAGCAATACTGAGATCGGAAACATAATGGCGGTTTTCAGAATGTAAAACTCATATTCACAAGCTAAAACACATTCCAATAGCTAGTACACACTGAAAGGAAACCAACGCCACAAACGACACTCAAAATAGAGCTAAAACTCAAAAGTTACGCAAAGCAGACATGTGTCTAGACATTTGTCTGACCTTGCATATCTGGACACACGCCGAGGACAAAACCAATAAACGTCTGGACATCTGTCTGGACTTACATGTCCAGAGAAAGACCGTAAATCAGCAAATAGGTGCGTCCAAACTTGTGTCCGGGCTTGCATGTTCGGACACAAGTTGAACAGAAACCCGGAACTCGTCCTCGCCACGTCCGGACATACATGTTTAGACGCGAGTCCGTACAGCACACAAAACACATCGAGATGAGCCTGTCCGAATCCACGTTCCGGACACTGTAAAACCTCCAGAATTCAATGTCAAATGCAGAGCAAATCCATGGCTAAAATCTTCCATAATTTATACATAATTAATCATAGCAAAGTAGCACAACAAAAACACATTTCCACGAGGTTTTGGCACATCAAAATGCAAACTAAAATCAGTCAGAAACATCACAATCAGAAATTTAAACAAACATATACGAAAGCGAACAAAACCGGAATCCCCGTGGTTGAACACACCCACCCGAATCCATTAACCACCTACCTCACATCCGATGCTACGCAATCTCTGCGGACCCAACAATCACTCTCCTTGAAAACTCCACTCGAATCGACCAACATCGAACTGAACACCTCCTGAATTGAAAATGAAATCTAGAAAGAAGAGGGGATGAACTGAATGAGGAAATGAAATTAGAATTCTCGAATCTTACTGGATGATCGAACACAAGAAGACCCCAATTCCCACGACCCGAAACCAAAGATCAATCGGCCAAGAAATTGGCTAGAGAATGATGGAAGTTGAGGGAAGAAGGAAGAGCGCAAAGGGAGAAAGAGAGCACGGGAAAACTGACGAGATGAAAGCTAGGAAAAAGAGGGAAATAAAAGAGTAAAGTAGAAATCCCTTTATTACTAACTAGTAAAGAAATAATAAAAAAACGAAAAATTAAAAGAGCTAATATTAATAATCCCTCCCTTACTAGTAATTATATATTGAAAGAAGAATGGACAAAGTAATTCCCTTCTCACAATATGAATACAAAAGAAGGCAAATAACATTATGGACGAACTAACATATGAGCAACATACTATGAACTCCCTTTTACGGAACCTGAACAAAATAAATTTGAATGAAACAAAATAAATTAAAAAAACTGGGTCATAACAATATACCCCCCTTAAAATGAATTTCATCCTCAAAATTCCACGAAACCTGGAATAGGAACAAGGGCACACCATGTGCTGGCATATTACTGACACCCAGGCATACAAAGGAACCTCATAGATCAAAAGGTTAACCTGCACAGGGAGTTGACACTTAGAGCAGAACCCTCAAACTAATAGATGGACAGAAGGATGAACAGAAGATGACTAACACACAGCTACATAGATGGAACACTCTCACATCTCAGAACTCACATCTCACAGAGCTGACTCTTATTACTGAACCGACTCACATGCTAGGAACACATAACAAAAGATAACTGAAAACTAAGCTTGAAAGAACATGAGCCACTCTCCCCAAAGCTAAATCTCAGGACTCGCTAGCAGAAGGACAAAGCAGAAGGTTGTTGAAGGCTACGCGTGAAAGAAGCTGAACACACTCAACCTACCGCTAACTGACTAACAGAAGACACAAAGCAGAACTCTCTACCACTTTGCGTAGGGCACGAGAAGTAGCACACATACATCAAAGGAGCTCGTATTCAAGGAACCCACACTCAGAACAAAACTCACAACTGGTAAACTGACAGAAAGACAAAGCAAAAGATCACTTACACATCTCGACAACTCTCTCTTCAAGAGCTAGCACACATAACTTACTAGCAGATCCACTGATTGAAAGAACGAAGCAGAAGATTACAACACCCACTTAGCCTTAAAGGGAACAAAAGAGACACACTCAAATCACAGGAGCTCTTTCTTTTAGAGCTAGCACACCCTGAACGAACTGGATCACTCACTAACAGAAGGGACGAAACAAAAGACTAACTGAGGAATGCAAACATATGCACCACAAGTGTAGAAGCCCTATTAACACTAAAACCTACTGAAGGGGTCTTAACTCCGAAAGCTTGGACTCACAAGGAGTAAACACTTGGTCCTCATAAGAAGATTCACTAACAAAATGAGCAAAACAATAGATGATAGGTGGCTGATCTTGAAGGAACTTGAGCAACACTCAAACTTACTGATGACTAACTGACAGGTGGAACACAATGAAGACTACAAAAGCTCAGGCTAGAGGCACAAAAGAAACTCTTAACTCCCTCAGAAGATGTCCTATCCAAAGGACCAAACACCTACAAGCTCTCACCACAACTCACTCAGAACCAAAACACAATTTACACTCCGGATCACACATCAAACCCTTCATAACTCACATCTCGGACCGAACTCACAAACCTAACCTCATATCTAAAACGCATAACTCACATACTAAGCTCACACCTAGCCAGATCACACAACTGAAACACTTCAGAATCGAAGTCATAACTTACCACCTGAGCCAACTCATCTGAACTAACCTACATCTCACAACCCGAACACGTCTCATTAACTCTCCTCCCAGAACACCATGCAAACTCACAACCCGAGCACACATCTCTAAAAAAACAGGACTCACATTTGGTCATCCTTTTCCAAAGGACCCAACTCCCTCAGGCTCAGACTCAAAGCACATAAAGCATACAGACAAACAGATACTACGCTTTCGCTGCACTACTCTGATAATGGGCAACCATAGGGCAAACGAATAAAACTGACTCCAGATATCAATCAAATCAGAGAGTAGGTAGTAGACAAATCATGCACCAAACAACACACAACACGTAACAGGCAATGACATGATAGCGTAGACATGCGGACACCCATAAAACCCAAATAAAGCCAAACCTGGCTCTGATACCACTAAATGCAATGACCCCAAAACCACCCTAGGAGTCAGGGACATTACACACTGCGTATCTATTACCTAATAACGCAAGGCTCTAACACATACTGAAACAGATGAAAAATACACTTTATAAACTGAATCTAAAGATTACAATGCTTAAGCATTTAGTACAGAGCGGAAGCAAGCTAAAGTACAAAGCTGAACACACTACAAAGACGCCAAGCCACAACTACAAAAGTAGAAGGAAAAGTGAAACTAAAGGCAAAGCAGAATCTTCGAACAAGGGTTAAACCTGCAAATCGACAGAAATAGGGGTGAGCCAAACTATAGCTCAGCAGGTGATAAACTTCATCAGCTGAGCATGCTCAAAACCTATACTGAACATATACATATACATAGCTTTAACAAAACAGGTCAAAGGTCGAAGCAAAAATCAGACAGGGGAAGAAGCTTTCCCAAATCAGATACAGAGTAGAGATAGAGCTTAACAAAACCGAGGTGGGACACTAGACACCAGCTGACTCATCCAAAGGGCTCACATAACATCCTATGGATCTGCAGATCCCACATCAGAAGCCGTGGAGGCAGTTATGGACCCGTCGGTCATTAAACATCCAAGGGACCCTGAGAGAGAGAGAGAGAGAGAGAGAGAGAGAGAGAGAGAGAGAGAGAGAGACATAAGGGAATCCGAGGGAATAACAGAAGGAATTCCTACGCAGCATGCTACGGGACAGCCCAACCCAAGTATCCAAGGCTCAGAAGCTAAACTTCTAGGTCCCAAAACAGAAGCTTTGCAAAACCGAGCAAAAGTCTTAATAGAATAGAGCAGAGCGGAAATCAGGATGTTATAAAAAAATATTAGAAGCCTTAACAAAACAGAAGTCGTAAACCGACTAACACATACAAATGCCAAACCGTAAACAGAAGTTCAAACGCTCATTTAGAGCAATAACGAGATCGGAAACATAATGGCAGTTTTCAGAATGTAAAACTCTTATTCACAACATTCCAATAGCAAGTAAACACTGAAAAGAAACCAACACAACAAACGACACTCAAAACGGAGCTAAAACGTAAAAGTTACGCAAAACAGACCTGTGTCCAGACATGTGTCCGACCTTGCATGTCCTGACACACGCCGAGGACAAGGCCAACAAACGTTCGGACATCTGTCCGGACTTACATGTCTGGACAAAGTCTGTAAATCAGCAAATAGGTGCGTCTGAACTTGTGTCAGGGCTTGCATGTTCGGACACAAGTCAAATAGAAACCCGGAACTCGTCCTCGCCATGTCCGGACATACATGCCCGGATGCAAGTCCGTACACCACACATAACACAGCGAGATGAACCTGTCCTAAGCCACATCCGGACTTACATGTCCGGATGCAAGTCCGGTCACTCTAAAAACTGCAGAATTCAATGTCGAATGCAGACCAAATCCATGGCTAATATCTTCCACAATTTATACATATTTAATCATAGTAAAGTAGCACAATGAAAACACATTTCCATGGGGTTTTGGTAGATCAAAACACAAACTAAAATCAGTCAGAAACATCATAATCAGAAAATTAACACAAACATATACGGAAGCGAACAAAACCGGAATCCAGGTGGTTGAACACACCCACCCGAATCAATTTACCACCTACCTCACATCCGACGCTACGCAATCTCTACGGATCCGACTATCACACTCCTAGAAAATTCCACTCGAATCGCCCGACATCGAACTGAACACCTCCAGAATCGAAAATGAAATCAGGAACGAAGAGGGGATGAACTGAACGAGGAAATGAAATCAAAATTTTTGAATCTTACCTGATGATCGAGCACATGAAGACCCCAATTCCGATGACCCAAAACCAACGATCAATCGGCCAAGAAATTGACTAGAGAATGATGGAAGTTGAGGGAAGAATGAAGAGTGCAAAGGGAGAAATAGAGCACGGGAAAACTGACGAGATGAAAGCCATGAAAGAGAGGGAATTAAAAGAGTAAAATAGAAATCCCTTTATTACTAACTAGTAAAGAAATAATAAAAAAAGGAAAAAAGAGTGAATATTAATAATCCCTCCCTTACTAGTAATTATATATCGAAAGATGAATGAACAAAGTAATTCCCTTCGTACAATATGAATACAAAAGAAGGCAAATAACATTATGGACGAACTAACAAAGGAGCAACATACTATGAACTCCCTTTTGCGGAACCTGAACAAAAATAAATTAGAATGAAACAAAATAAATACAAAAAACTAGGGCATAACAATATAGCCCCCTGAAAATGAATTTCGTCCTCAAAATTCCACGAAACCTGGAATAGGAACAAAGGCACACCATGTGTTGGCATATTACTGACACCTAGGCATACAAAGGAACCTCGCAGATTGAAAGGTTAACCCGCATAGGGAGTTGACACTCAGAGCAGCAGCCTCAAGCTGATAGACGGACAAAAGGACGGGCAGAAGGTGACAAGCACACAGCTACACAGATGGAACGCTCTCACATCTCACAAAGCTTACTCTTAGAACTGAACTAGCTCACAGGCTAGGAACAAGTAACAAAAGATAACTGAAAACTAAGCCTGAAAAAACTGGAGCCACTCTCCCCAAGCTAAATCTCTGGACTCGTTAGCTGAACGACAAAGCAGAAGGTTGCTGAAGGCTACGCGTGAAAGCAGCTGAAAACACTCAACCTACCGCTAACTGACTGACAGAAGACACAAAGCAGATGTCTCTACCACTTTGAGTGGGGCACGAGAAGAAGCACACATACATCTTAGGAGCTTGCATTCAAGGAACCCGCACTTAGAGCAGAACTCACAACTGTTTACCCGACAGAAGGGCAAATCAGAAGATCACTTACACATTTCAGAAGCTCTCTCTTCAAGAGCTACCACACATAACTTACTAGCAGATCCACTGACAGAAAGAACGAAGCAGAAGATTACACACACTCACTTAGCTCTAAGGGCAACAAAAAAGACACACTCAAATCACAGGAGCTCTAGCTTCAAGAGCTAGCACTCCTTGAACGAACTGGATCACTCACTAACAAAATGGACGAAACAAAAGACTAACTGAGGAATACAAACATACGCACCACAAGTGTAGAAGCCCTACAAACACTAAATCCTACTGACAGGATCTCAACTCCGAAAGCTCGGACTCACAAGGAGCTAACACTTGGTCTCATAAGAAGATTCACTAATAAAATGAGCAAAGCAATAGATTACAGGTGGCTGATCTTGAAGGAAACTGAGCAGCACTTAAACTTACTGATGACTGACTGATGGGTGGAACACAAGGAAGACTACTAAAGCTCAGCCTAGAGGCACAAAAGAAACGCTCAACTCCCTCAAAAGACGTCATATCCAAAGGACCAAACATCTACAAGCTCTCACCACAACTCACTCAGAACCAAAACACAATTTACACTCCGGATCACACATCAAACCCTTCATAACTCACATCCCGCACCGAACTCACAAACCTAACCTCATATCTAAAACGTATAACTCACAGACTAAGCTCACACCTAGCCGGATCACACAACTGAAACACTCCAGAATCGACGTCATAAATTACCACTTGAGCCAACTCATCCGAACTCACCTACATCTCACAGCCCGAACACGTCTCACTAACTCTCCTCCCAGAACACCATGCAAACTCACAATGAAATACCCCAAACCTTAATATATTGATGAAATATCTAATTATAATAAAATAAGGCTATAACATGCCTTAGAAACATTAGAAAAGAGTTAAACAACAATGTGCACAAAAAAACATACCTTAAGCGTTTAAACCAAAAACGCACCTTAGAGCACGAAAATGTGCTTTAAGGAAAAATGTGCCTTAAGCATTTATACATGGAACTAAAAGGCTAATGAGCCTAAATACCAATAAGAAGTAAGGGAACAACAATAAAATGGTCATAGGAACCATTACGTGTACACACAAATTAAGTATACAAGTCCACACAAAAACCGGTACTAAACTGACGAAAGTCAAGGAGAAACCACTAAACGACTTGGTTTAAATTGGAATGAGCAACATGCTATTTCACGAACAAAGTTTCTAAAGGTTGTAAATGTACTAAGAAACATTTAAACTAGCCAAAACAAATTGCAAAATCAATGTGAACCCGGAAGCACATAAAATGCGTTTTAAGGCATTTTTGGCTATGTAACATACCAAACACATGGTATAAGTCATTAGGAACGAGTTTAATTCATCAAATGTTACATTAATACAAGGTAAAACAAAAAAATCAGATCAAAGAGGGATAGGGCTTCCGACTTGGGGGGTGAGTCACCAAGGCTATATTTGCTTTTAAATTCACTATTTCAACTACCAAGACTTTCATTAATTGCCAAAGCATCTGTCCCCTTAGTGAATCATTAATCAAAATCTTACCTGTCAAATGACAGCTTCCAAGGTTGTAGCTCATCCTCTCTTTGAAGAAACAACACAAAAAAACTCCATGTTCTTAGATTTGAGCCTTAAAGAACACCTTTCCTTGCACAAATCATAACTTTCTCGTCCTAGCTCCAAATCACAAGATAGATAGCTCGTTGGAAACCTCTCTTGAAGAGATTTACAAACATAGCTCATGAGCCCCAAGATTCTCAGGAAAAACCACTAAGAAGTGCCTTTGATTCTCGAGGTAAAACATTGCCTTCTTGAAAACTTCTTATTCTTTGGTTTTTGTTACAGCCGATTGGCATGGGATACTAACCCATCTTATTCTCCATCTTGTTGTATAATTTTGGGGACAATTCCTTTAGCAAGTTGCTGGAAAATTTCTAAGGAATTCAAGCTTAAATATTAAGCTAAAAGGCTAATATACAAGGTAAACTCTACAACTACCTATTTCATGGTTCTAAATGTTGATCTATATATGATCTAACCTATTGTATACCTTGTTTATAATTTCCGATTTTGTTAGGTGTTAGATTTAATTTTTGGCACCTAAAATGTTAATATTTTGTAAATCTAAAATTAGATTTATAACCCTTATGATATAAGCTTTAATATAAGCTATCATAATATATAAGAAAAGTTCATATACTATGATTTAAGAGGTGGCCAAAAATTAAGAGAGTTTATATGAGTTAGGAAAATTATATAACTAAGTTAAATTAAAGGAATTAGTATATTTAAGAGTAATATGTAAAATTTGAGAAGTTTTAGCTATATATAATAATTGCCGAAAATATATATGAGTTTTTATGAAATTTATGTAGTTTGGATGATGAGAAAATAATTGTAGAATTAAGTTTACAATTTATAAAGAGTTTATAAGTGTTACTAGAATTTATAAGGTTTTTGGTATATTTAAAGTTAATAAAAGATAGTATATGTATACTACCACTTTAGTTAATTAAATCTGGTGATTTAGAGATGTTTAAAATGATTTTTGATGTTCAAAAATGTGTAGGAAAATTAGTTACGAAAATTAGAAATTAATTAGAGTTAAATTGGTTAATAAATGACTTAGGATAAAAGAAAAGACCACAAGGGTAAAATGGTAATTTCCGTGGTCAAATGTGGTCAAACATGTTCAAACATGGTCAATGACAGTTTGTAAAATGTTTAGAGGAGCGAATAAAATTTGTAGCAAAAGATTAGATATTAAAAGGATAAAGGAATAAAAAGTTAAGTTAAATTAACTTTAGGGGTAATATTGTAATTAATGGAAAGTTAGGGGGGTTTGACCATAAAAGACAGGTCAAACTTGGATATATTTTGGTAAATGACCAAAAGTATAAATAAAAATAAATTAAGTAAGACTTTGGAAGAAATTAGAAATAAAAATAACAAGTTTAGAACTTATTATGAATAAAATAGAGATTAAGAGAAAACTATGGGTAAGTAATGTAAATAACACATTTTTTATGTGTTTAAAAGGTTAAGGAAATTAAATTAAGAATTTAGAAACAAGTTGTAAAAGAAACAGAGTTAAGACGGGGTTAAACGAGACCCGTATATAACTTAAGGTATACGAGGGGTATACCCGTAATTTAATAAGTATAGGAGAAATCATTACTTAAGGTATTTTAATGAAAATACAAGTTATATTGGGAAAAGAAATAAATACGTATGATACGGGTATCATACAGACGTATACGAAAAAT
Organism: Limonium bicolor; assembly: GCA_023374045.1. NCBI lineage: Eukaryota > Viridiplantae > Streptophyta > Magnoliopsida > Caryophyllales > Plumbaginaceae > Limonium > Limonium bicolor. The sequence goes on from CM041779.1 coordinate 267,753,306, forward strand.
TTTAGTGTACATGAATAGTACTCGTATACATGAATAGTAAATACATATACATGAATAGTAAATACGTATAAATGAATAGTAAATACGTATACATGAATTGTAAATACGTATAAATGAATAGTAAATACGTATACATGAATAGTAACTACGTATATATGAATAGTCAAATACGAGACGTATACATGAATAGTAAAATACGTATACGTGAATAGTTAAATACGTATACGTGAATAGTAAAATACATATTCGTGAATAGTAAAATATGGTGAATAGTGAAAATACGAAAATTAAGTTATTTAACCACACCACCCTAATGAACTATAGGGGTGGAGTAAGGTGACCAAAATAGTCAAGACGTCATCTGGGAGTGGACGAACGTCGATAGGCTAAGGTATGGGATTCTTGTAGCTTGTTTGCTAAAGAGGACTACCTCGGTTTGTGTGCTATGTGTTATTGTGATACGACCAAACGGGATTAAGCATTAAACAAATTTACTGTATTGTTGATGTGTGTCCATTGCACACCAACACGACTTGATTCAGAGCTTGTTCATTAACTACGTTTAGTGACAAATGTATAAGGTTACAATACTCCAAGTTGTTAGTAGGTTAATACCGAGAGAGGTTTAACTAACCAATTGTCAATGAGACTTCAACTAACTGGAACTTGTGAGGAGAGGAATCCGGGACTAACTCCGGTCATGCATGTTTAGGATAGGAGGTCGGCATCTGTATCAGATCTGTCTTCCGCCTTGGGTCGACAAACTGACCCGGCCATCTCGAATGAACAGTTCGAGATGGGAGGCAAATTCAGGAGGCGCAGGAGGGTCAAGCCTACACCCCTCATAACTTAAGAATTAATGTTTATTAAACCAGTGGAGCTAATAACTCATTGGCTAGGGTTACTTTGACCCAACAAAAATAAATATATCAGTTAGAGAACACCAGTTCTTTTAGGAGAATGGTTGACACTTATAAGGTATGGTCAAACACGAGAACTAAACAATTATCAGGCCTCAGGAGTTAGGAATCTAACTTACTCATTGATGGGCGTCCATTACGACGTTTGATTTATTTGAGTTGTGAGTGTTTCACATAAATATGTTGTTGTTATTGTACTTCTTATTATTATTTGTATGAATAATCAACTGCATGTATACGACAAAGTAGTCGTGTGTAGCCTGTTAGCTTGTGGGCTGCATGTTTTCTGTACCAGCCATGTGCTGAGCCCCTTGGGGCCTGTGATTTAAACTTTGTAGGTAGGTGCCAGACGAGGACCCAACCTGAGAGTAGGAGTGGGTAGAGCATTAAGGGTTTAATTTGCATTACAAGTGTGCCTGTACACTCGCTTTATAAACTGTGGTAGTAAGTTGTAATAATAGGAGAGATACTTCAGACTCGGTATTGTATTTTGTTTTAAGACTTTGTACGCACTTATGTTCGGTACACTCGGGTCCATCAGACCGTAGCTTGACACTGGAATAAGCCTAGTTAGTCACGTGGGTGACTGACGGTGGTAACACCAACTTTTAGTATTTTCTTCCGCTGTGTTGTAATATTGTTGCAGGTTTGTTATGTGATGGTTCAGGTTTAGCAGTTGGGGTGTTACAAAAAGTGGTATCAGAGCGTAGTTACGCTCTGATGACTAGAGTTACCGAACTAGAGTAGGTACCGAGTTAAAGAAATAGTCATGGGTTTGGGTGTGAGATAGTAGTGTAGCTGAGTCTGATAAGCCACCAATAAGGGTGGAGTATCTTACTGTTTAGAGGATGTTATAAACGCTTTAACCAAAGCCTTTGTAATCACGAGCTTACTGTGCATTTATACTTATTCAGATGTCAGGAAGAAGAGGACGAGGCCGAGGCCGTGGCGAAGAAGGAGATCAGGCTGCTGAGATCCCGGGTGCACAGACGATAGTGGAGATCGTTGCTGCCGCCCTGGGGCACATGGGCTATCAGCCCGGTGCAGGACCGCCTGCTCCACCACCACAGCCTCGGGAGCCAAACTGGGTGAAGAGTCTCGCTGACCTTCGACCCCCACCGTTTAGAGGGGAGACAGACCCCACCAAACTTGAGTCGTACATCTCAGAGCTGGAGACTACCTTCGAGACTCTTGATATACCTGCGGGAGCCAAGGTAAGACTTGCTGCGTTTTACCTGAAGGATGTGGCGGGCGATTGGTGGAAGCTAGTTAGGGCCGAACATGTGGCCAACCCCAACTTCGGCTGGGAGCAGTACGTGGCCTTGCTGAGAGCCAAGTACTACCCCACCCATGTCCAGACCAAGAAGCGTTTAGAGTTGGACGCGCTGAAGCAGACTGACAAGATGACGGTGGACGACTACTATTCTCAGTTCACCGCTCTTATCCGTCTTCTACCAGGATTGGTATATTCAGACCAGATTCTGGTTGACCGCTTCTATGGCGGGCTGAGTCACCGACTACGCTATGGCATGGGCCCGACAAGCTATACTACCTTGCAGGTAAAGAAAGTTAAGACAAGTTTAAATGAATGAACGTTATATTAAAATGAATGTGAGACTGATATTTTTTAAGAGCAGGAGTGCTATCATGCCGCTGCTAAAGTTGAAATCACCGTCCAGCTGAGGGACGAAGATCAGGCACTGAAGAGAAAAGTTGTTGGAAATAGCTCTGACAATCAGGGGCAGGGGACAGAAGAAAGGTAAGTACCAGCCCCCACCCAGAAAGGCTCAAAGGGTAACCAACCTAAGGCTGCTGAAGAGCCACAAAGCAAACCTACAGCTACGCATAGCAGCGAAGCCTCTGCGCTCGCCTGCACCAAAGGGTAACAAGTAACTCCTTAAATTGAGTTAGCAGTCAGATATCAACCTTGAAATTCAATTACTAATGTTGTAAGCAAACAGGTATCGAGACCGGCAAGGGGACCGGCGGGGGATATAAGTGCCGCTACAACTGTCGTAGGTGCAACCAAGACCACCCTGGAGTTGATTGTGAAGGCAATAAGGTGGAGTGCAATTTCTGTGGTGTATTCGGACACCGAGCTTTCGAATGTTTCAGAAACCCCGAGAGTAAAGCCTATAGACCTGGGTGGAAGGCCAAGGGCAAGGGCGTGGCCGCTCCGAATCCTGGAACCGACGGTCCAAAGGACACGCCAGCTGCTAACAGGGACCCCGGGTTGTCCAGCGATCAGGGCCGCCTGCACTACATATGGTGGACCGGGAAGACGAGGCTGAACCCTCATCGAGACCAGGTACCACTACAACCTATTAGGGAGAAAACTGTATGCTTATCGCATTTCATGCATGAATTAGTGATTTATGTTTTGAGTGAGTTTCTAGTTAGTTAATTAGAACTCATGTAGATTTTAAAACCTTATTCAACATTTGTTCCAATACCTTCAACACCTAGCTTAGAAGAGACCGACCTAAAGGTTCACGAATTCCCAAGGGAGCAGTGTCAGGTCATCCGGCCTGGTATGATCTTATTAAAAGGATACCTGTCACCAAAGGCACAAATCGCCATCATCAGGAGATGTAGCCAGCTAGGAGTGGGACCGGGAGGTTTCTATACACCGGAATACCCTGGAGGATCGAGAATGAAGCTAAGAATGATGTGCTTGGGTAAGGACTGGAACCCTTACACCAACACTTACCAAAAGACGAGAGCAGTGGATGGAACAACACCACCAGAGTTACCTGAGGAGTATCATACGGTTAATACACAAGCCGTAGGGATTGCTCAACAACTTGAAGCAGATCCAATCCCGAACCTTGAAGCAGACCTCTGCATTATCAACTTCTACGAAAAGGAGGGACGACTTGGACAACACCAAGATAAAGACGAGATAGCAAAGTCTCTTAACCGAGGGATACCCGTAGTGTCTTGGTCCATTGGAGACGACGCCGAATTCCTATATGGCGAGCAGAAGCGCGCAAACCAAGCCCAGAAAGTGGTACTTAAGTCAGGAGATATTCTAATCATGGGTGGAAAATCGAGAATGCTGTATCACGGTATCAAGAGGATTAAGTTGAATACGGCACCATCGACGGTAATCAATGCCACACACATGAGACCGAGACGCCTGAACTTAACCTTTAGGAAGTACTAGCCATGTAATACACTGAAGTATTGTAATAGAAAACTCATAATGTAAAAGGATGGTTTAAATAATATCAGTGCTGATTACTCATTTTCGACTCGTATTATACCATCAATACTTATGATCCTTATGAATACATAGGTTGTGGATTCGGTTCGAAAGGTGCATTAAGCTTACTCATAGAGGCACAGGCCGATGAGAGCGGCACTATCCTCACGGGTACCTTTCCGATCAATGGCGTTGATGTATCAGTACTATTCGACTCAGGGGCCTCGCATACCTTCGTCTCATCATCATTTGCAAGGAGGTTGGGGCTAGACACTGACGAGCTGCCAGACTTCACGGTTACGCTCCCGTCTAAGGAGAAGGTTCGATGCACTCGCTACTATCGAGCAGCCACTATACGAATTAGGGGAGAAGACTTTCCTATCACCTTGATTGAGTTTAGAGATTTAGGGTTTGATGTTATATTCGGGATGAACTGGTTAGAGCGGCACAAGGGTCGTATCCTCTGCGCCGAGCACTGACTGCTACTCAGGAGTCCATCTGGGGTTACTATATCATACCGCCAGAGACCTAGAGAGCCTTCAACCAAGATCATCACCGCTATGGCCATGTGTCGACAGCTGAGAAAGAAGAAAGAAGTGTACCTTTGCTATGTTCAGGATATAGAGAGAGATTCAGAGTTCGACCCCAAAGTACCAGTGGTGTCGGAGTTTCCCGACCTCTTTCCAAGGGAACTACCCGGCATGCCACCACCACGGGAGGTAGAGTTCACCATCGAGCTGCTACCAGGAACCGGACCGATAGCCAAGGCGCCTTACCGCATGGCTCCAGCTGAGATGAATGAATTGAAAGAACAGTTGAGAGACCTGCTCGACAAAGGGTTTGTGCGGCCTAGTGTATCACCATGGGGAGCGCCAGTACTCTTCGTGAAGAAGAAGGATGGCAGTCTCCGCCTCTGCATCGACTATAGGGAGTTGAATACTGTTACTATAAAGAACAAGTATCCGCTACCACGCATAGATGATTTATTTGATCAATTGAAAGGGGTATCTGTGTTCTCCAAGATTGATCTCAGATCAGGGTATCATCAGATTCCTGTTAGAGAGAAGATATTAGAAGACGGCATTCCGGACGAGATATGGCCACTACGATTTACAGTGATGCCGTTTGGTTTGTCGAACGCACCGGCGATATTTATGGATTTGATGAACCGTTTGTTCAGGGAACAGTTGGACAAGTCAGTTGTGGTCTTCATCGATGATATACTCATATATTCAGGGTCGAGAGGTGAACATGAAAGTCACTTGAGACAAGTTTTAGAGATACTAAGGGAGAACCAGCTTTATGCTAAGTTCTCCAAGTGCGAGTTTTGGCTTGACCAGGTCTCTTTCCTTGCATGTCATCTCAGATGCTGGGATCTCAGTGGATCCAGCAAAGATTGACGCGTGCGCACCTGGCCAAGGCCGAAGTCAGTTACCGACATCAGGAGTTTCCTCGGCTTGGCAGGTTATTAGGAGATTTGTTAAGGACTTTTCTAAGGTCAGCAAGCCAATGACCAGTTTGATGAAGAAGGATGCACCGTTTGTATGGACAGATGACTGTGAGAGTTCATTTCAGAGCTTGAAGGACTCATTGACTTCTGCACCTGTTCTGACTATCCCAACGGTACAGAGGGATTTGAGGTATATTGTGACGCATCAGGTAGGGGATTGGGTTGTGTACTCATGCAGCATGGCAAGGTAGTTGCTTATGCCTCTCGCCAGCTGAAGAAACATGAGGAAAACTACCCCACACATGATCTTGAGTTAGGAGCTGTAGTCTTCACCCTGAAGATATGGCTCCATTATTTATACGGGGTTAGTTTGATAGTTTACACCGACCATAAAAGCTTGAAGTACATATTCACTCAGAAGGAGTTGAATATGAGACAGAGAAGATGGTTAGAGTTCCTGAAGAACTACAACATTGACCTCCAGTACAATGAAGGGAAGGCCAATGTTGTAGCTGATGCTCTGAGTCGTCGAGCACACTCGCTTCATGCCATGGTTGCTAGTTCCAGCTTGATTGACGAGGTGCGAGAGGCTCAGCAGAGCGATTCGTATATGATGGAGATTAGACAGAAGCTGATAGAGGGTACATTCGAGAGCCAGAAATATGACTTCGAGTTACATGATGATGATCTGATCAGATGGAAGGGCCGATTATGCATTCCTCGCAGCAGCACTGAGCTGAAGGAGCGCATTCTACGAGAGTCACACTGTTCTTCTGTTTCTATTCATCTAGGAGCTTCGAAAATGTATAAAGACATGAAGCGTTACTTCTGGTGGACTGGGATGAAGAGTGACGTTACTGAGTTTGTAGTGAGGTGCCTAACTTGCCAGAAGGTAAAGTTCGAGCACAGGCGACCTGGAGGCATGGTTCAATCAATGCCAGTTCCAGAGTGGAAGTTTCATGATATCTCGATGGATTTCGTGGTTGGACTCCCACCTACCAGGGGAGGTCTGAACATGATATAGGTTGTAGTTGATCGCCTGACCAAGGTAGCCCGATTCATACCGATGAAGGACACTTGGAAGGTAACGAAGCTTGCTGAGCTGTTCGATAAGGAGATCATGAGACACCACGGAGTACCTAAGACCATAGTATCTGACAGAGACATCAGGTTCCTTCAAGATACTGGAAAACTACACGGGAAGCGCTGGGTACAGAACTGAAGCTGAGTACCGCGTTCCACCCTCAGACAGATGGTCAGACTGAGCGTACGATTCAGACACTTGAGGACATGTTACGAGCATGTGCCTTCGACTTCCAGAGCAGTTGGATTGATAAGTTGCATCTGATCGAGTTCTCATACAATAATAGCTATCATGCTACGATCAAGATGGCACCTTTCCAGGCATTGTACGGCAGACCATGTCGCACACCACTATGTTGGGATGAGTCAAGTGAAGCGGTTATTATAGGACCGGAGTACTTAGAGCAAGTTCAGGCTGAGGTTCAGCAAATTTGAGAGAATATGAAGGCAGCCCAGGATAGACAGAAGTCGTATGCTGATGCGCGACGATGAGACTTAGAGTTCTCTGTGAACGATCAGGTATTTCTACGGGTTTCGCCAATGAAGGGAATATTTAGATTTGGACAAAAGGGCAAGTTGAGCCCAAAGTTTGTAGGTCCATATACCATTACGGAGCGGGTGGGCCCAGCTGCTTACAGGTTAAACCTACCTGGTGAGCTGGGTAAAGTGCATGATGTTTTCCACGTCTCACAGCTTAAGAAATACATGCACCACCCCTCCCATGTTTTGCAGGCCGAACAGCTAACCATAGAGCCAACCATGAGATCAGTAGAGACCCCTCAGAGGATTCTGGATACGAAGACTAGGGACACTCGCCACAAGTCAGTAAGACTGGTGAAGGTTCTCTGGTCCAACCAGGACGTCGAGGAGGCTACTTGGGAGTTAGAGGATAAGATGCGAGCGAAGTACCCTTCGCTCTTTTCAGACTAGATTTCTTGTAAGGGTACGGGGCATACCCTTTTTAAGGGGGGTAGAGCCTCTTTGCTTTTGAGTTTGTAAGCAAACAATCACATAGTGTTGATTGTTGTTTGTTGCTTACTTAGTGTTAAGTATGTATCATACTTTATGACAGACCTTATGAGTCTGAACCTTAATAAAAGTGACAGACATTATGAGTCAGAAAGCGTATATAATGTTGTGTGATCTATGTGATTTTGTATGTGAAGTTACCTGTGTATTCTAAGAGATATTAGATGCATAGGAACTTTGGGGACAAAGTTCTTTTAAGGGGGGTAGATTGAAATACCCCAAACCTTAATATATTGATGAACTATCTAATTATAATAAAATAAGGCTATAACATGCCTTAGAAACATTAGAAAAGAGTTAAACAACAATGTACACAAAAAAACATACCTTAAGCGTTTAAACCAAAAACACACCTTAGAGCACGAAAATGTGCTTTAAGGAAAAATGTGCCTTAAGCATTTATACATGGAACTAAAAGGCTAATGAGCCTAAATACCAATAAGGAGTAAGGTAACAACAATAAAATGGCCATAGGAACCATTACGTGTACACACAAATTAAGTATACAAGTCCACACAAAAACCGGTACTAAACTGACGAAAGTCAAGGAGAAACCACTAAACGACTTGGTTTAAATTGGAATGAGCAACATGCTATTTCACGAACAAAGTTTCTAAAGGTTGTAAATGTACTAAGAACACATTTAAACTAGCCAAAACAAATTGCAAAATCAATGTGAACCCGGAAGCACATAAAATGTGTTTTAAGGCATTTTTGGCTATGTAACATAACAAACACATGGTATAAGTCATTAGGAACGAGTTTAATTCATCAAATGTTACATCAATACAAGATAAAACAAAAAAATCAGATCAAAAGAGGGATAGGGCTGCCGACTTGGGGGGTGAGTCACCAAGGCTATATTTGCTTTTAAATTCACTATTTCAACTACCAAGACTTTCATTAATTGCAAAAGCATCTTGTCCCCTTAGTGGATCATTAATCAGACTCTTATGTGTCAAATAAGAGCTTCCAAGGTCGTAGCTCATCCTCTCTTTGAAGAAACAACACAAAAAAACTCCATGTTCTTAGATTTGAGCCTTAAAGAACACCTTTCCTTGCATAAATCATAACTTTCTCGTCCTAGCTCCAAATCACAAGATTGATAGCTCGTAGGAAACCTCTCTTGAAGAGATTTACAACCATAGCTCATGAGCCCCAAGATTCCCAGGAAAAACCACTAAGAAGTGCCTTTGATTCTCGAGTTAAAACATTGCCTTCTTGAAAACTTCTTATTCTTTGGTTTTCATTACAGCCGATTGGCATGGGATACTAACCCATCTTATTCTCCATCTTGTTGTATAATTTTGGGGACAATTCCTTTAGCAAGTTGCTGGCAAAATTTCTAAGGAATTCAAGCTTAAATGTTAAGCTAAAAGGCTAATATACAAGGTAAACTCTACAACTACCTATTTCATGGTTCTAAATGTTGATCTATATATGATCTAACCTATTGTATACCTTGTTTATAATTGCCGATTTTGTTAGGTGTTAGATTTAATTTTTGGCACCTAAAATGTTAATATTTTGTAAATCTAAAATTAGATTTATAACCCTTATGATATAAGCATTAATATAAGCTATCATAATATATAAGAAAAGTTCATATACTATGATTTAAGAGGTGGCCGAAAATTAAGAGAGTTTATATGAGTTAGGATAATTATATAACTAAGTTAAATTAAAGGAATTAGTATATTTAAGAGTAATATATAAAATTTGAGAAGTTTTAGCTATATATAATAATTTCCGAAAATATATATGAGTTTTTATGAAATTTATGTAGTTTGGATGATGAGAAAATAATTGTAGAATTAAGTTTAAAATTTATAAAGAGTTTATAAGTGTTACTAGAATTTATAAGGTTTTTGGTATATTTAAAGTTAATAAAAAATAGTATATGTATACTACAACTTTAGGTAATTAAATCTGTTGATTAAGAGATGTTTAAAATGATTTTTGATGTTCAAAAATTTGTTGGAAAATTAGTTACGAAAATTAGAAATTAATTAGAGTTAAATTGGTTAATAAATGACTTAGGATAAAAGAAAAGACCACAAGGGTAAAATGGTAATTTCCGTGGTCAAACGTGGTCAAACGTGTTCAAACTTGGTCAATGACAGTTTGTAAAATGTTTAGAGGAGCTAGAATAAAATTTGTAGCAAAAGATTAGATATTAAAAGGATAAAGGAATAAAAAGTTAAGTTAAATTAACTTTAGGGGTAATATTGTAATTAATGGAAAGTTAGGGGGTTTGACCATAAAAGACTGGTCAAACTTGGATATATTTTGGTAAATGACCAAAAGTATAAAAGAAATTAATTAAGTAAGACTTTGGAAGAAATTAGAAATAAAAATAACAAGTTTAGAACTTATTATGAATAAAATAGAGATTAAGAGAAAACTATGGGTAAGTAATGTAAATAACACATTTTTTATGTGTTTAAAAGGTTAAGGAAATTAAATTAAGAATTTAGAAACAAGTTGTAAAAGAAACAGAGTTAAGACGGGGTTAAACGAGACCCGTATATAACTTAAGGTATACGAGGGGTATACCCGTAATTTAATAAGTATCGGAGAAATCATTACTTAAGGTATTTTAATGAAAATACAAGTTATATTGGGAAAAGAAATAAATACGTATGATACGGGGTATCATACAGACGTATACAAAAATTTTTAGTGTACATGAATAGTACTCATATACGTGAATAACATACGTACACATGAATAGTAAATACTTATACATGAATAGTAAATACGTACAAATGAATAGTAAATACGTATACATGAATAGTAAATACATATAAATGAATAGTAAATACATATACATGAATAGTAACTACGTATTTATGAATAGTCAAATACGAGACATATACATGAATAGTAAAATACGTATACGCGAATAGTAAAATACGTATACATGAATAATATAATACGTATACGTGAATAGTAAAATACGGTGAATAGTGAATATACGAAAATTAAGTTATTTAACCACGCCGTCTTAATGAACTATAGGGTCAGAGTAAGGTGACCAGAATAGTCGAGACGTCATCTGGGAGTGGACAAACGTCGATAGGCTAAGGTATGGGATTCTTGTAGCTTATTTGCTAACGAGGACTAAGCATTAAACCGATTTACTGTATTGTTGTTGTGTGTCCATTGCACACTAACACGACTTGATTCAGAGCTTGTTCATTAACTATGTTTAGTGACAAATGTATAAGGTTACGAATACTCCAAGTTGTTAGTAGGTTAATACCGAGAGAGGTTAAACTAACCAATTGTCAATGAGACTTCAACTAACTAGAACTTGTGAGGAGAGGAATCCGGGACTATCTCCGGTCATGCATGTTTAGGATAGGAGGTCGGCATCTGTATCAGATCTGTCTTCCGCCTTGACCCGACAAACTGACACGAGAACTAAACAATTCTCAGGCCTCAGGAGTTAGGAATCTAACTTACTCATTGATGGGCGTCCATTACGACGTTCGATTTATTTGAGTTGTGAGTGTTTCACATAAATATGTTGTTGTTATTGTACTTCTTATTATTATTTGTATGAATAATCATCTGCATGTATACGACAAAGTAGTCGTGTGTAGCTCTGTTAGCTTGTGGGCAGCACGTTTTCTGTACCAGCCATGTGGTGAGCCCCTTGGGGCCTGTGATTTAAACTTTGCAGGTAGGTGCCAGACGAGGACCCAACCTGAGAGTAGGAGTGGGTAGAGCACTAAGGGTGTAATTTGCATTACGAGTGTGCCTGTACACTCGCTTTATAAACTGTGGTAGTAAGCTGTAATAATAGGAGAGATACTACAGACTTGGTATTGTATTTTGTTTTAAGACTTTGTACGCACTTATGTTCGCTACACTCGGGTCCATCAGACCGTAGCTTGAGACTGGAATAAGCCTAGTTAGTCACGTGGGTGACTGATGGCGGTAACACTAACTTTTAGTATTTTCTTCCGTTGCGTTGTAATATTGTTGGAGGTTTGTTATGTGATGGTTCAGGTTTAGCAGTTGGGGTGTTACACACAACCTGAGCACACATCTCTAAAAAAATAGGACTCACATTCGGCCATCCTTTTCCGAAGGACCCGACTCCCTCAGACTCAGACTCAAAGCACAGAAAGCTTACAAACAAATAGACACTACGCTTCCGCTGCATTACTTCTACAGTGGACAACCACAGAGCAAACACATACAACTGACTCTAGATATCAATCAAAGCAGAGAGCAGGTAGCAGACAAATCATGCACTAGGCAACACAGAACACGTAACAGGCAATGACACGGAAGCGTAGACATGCAGACACCCACAAAACCCAAAGAAAGCCAAACTTGGCTCTGATACCACTAAATGTAACGACCCCAAAACCACTTTAGGAATCAGGGACGTTACACACCGAGTATCTATTACCTAATAATGTAAGGCTCTAACACATATCCCGAAACTGATACAAAATACTCTTTATAAACTGAATCCAAAGATTATAATGCTTAAACATTTATTACAGAGCGGAAGCAAGCTAAAGTACAAAGCTGAACAAAACACAAAGACGCCAAGCCACAACTACAAAAGCAGAAGGAAAAGTGAATCTGAAGGCAAAGCAAAATCTTCGAACAAGGGCTAGACCTGTAAATCAGACGACAATAGTGGTGAGCCAAACTATAGCTCAGCGGGTGATAAACTTCATCAGCTGAGCATGCTCAAAACATATAATGAACATATACATATACATAGCTTTAACTAAACAGGTCAAAGGTCAAAGCAAAAATGAGACTGGGGAAGAAGCTTTCCCAAATCAGATATAGAGCAGAGACAGAGGTTAACAAAACCGAGGTGGGACACTAGACACCAGCTAACACATCAGAAGGACTCACATAACATCCTATGGATCCGAAGATCCCACATCCGAAGCCGTAGAGATAGCTATGGACCCGTCGGTCACTAGATATCCAAGGGACCCTGAGAGAGAGAACAGAAGGGAACCCGAGGGAATAACAGAAGGAATTCCCGCGTAGCATACTACGGGATAGCCCGACCCGACTATCCAAGGCTCTGAGGCTAAACATCTAGGTCCCAAAACAGAAGCTTTACAAAACCAAGCAAAAGCCTCAATAGAACAGAGCAGAGTGGAAAGCCGAATGTTATCAAAACATATCAGAAGCATTATCAAAATAGAAGTCGTAAACCAACTAACACATACAAAAGCCAAACCGTAAACAGAAGTTCAAACGCTCCTTTAGAGCAATACCGAGATCGGAAACATAATGGCAGTTTTCAGAATGTTAAACTCATATTCACAAGATAAAACACATTCCAATAGCTAGTACACACTTGTAGGAAACCAATGCCACAAACGACACTCAAAACTGAGCTAAAACTAAAAAGTTACGTAAAACAGACTTGTGTCCGGACATGCGTCCGACCTTGCATGTCCAGACACACGCCAAGGACAAAACCAACAAATGTACGAACATCTGTCCAGACTTACATGTCCAGACAAAGTCCACAAATCAGCAAATAGGTGCGTCTAAACTTGTGTCCGGGCTTGCATGTTCGGACACAAGTTGAACAGAAACCTGGAACTCATCCTCGCCGAACGTACACCACACAGAACTCAGCGAGATGAACCTGTCTAAAGCCACGTCCGGACTTATATGTCCAGACGCTAGTCCGGACACTGTAAAACTGCAGAATTCAATGTCGAATGCAGAGCAAATCCATGGCTAAAATCTTCCACAATTTATACATAATTTGTAACACCCCTACTCTAATCGGCTCTTAATCATCTTACTTAACATTATAATCGCAGCGGTAATCTTAATACTTGAACTACTGGTGTCACCGTTCTCACTCGTCCATACGAGTAATGACGTGCTTACTGACATATTCTTAAATACGAAACAATTTCCCACAGTGACAACAAGAGATAGATCTAACCTTCCCAAACCAATATAAAATACATTCACAGTGAGCGTTCTAAGTATCCCAATCCTATACACGTTTCTAAGTTCGTATCAAAATGCAACAGTGCATATTTTAAACAACTGTAATTAAACTACCCAGCGCGTCCCTCTCTTTGCCGACACCGGAAGCTGCATACCTGCAAAAATGGTTGTTTGTGGTAAGGAATCAGCCCCTGCTGAGTATGTTACTACATGACCGTCATGCCCCCTCAGACCCTCAGTTAATTGGTCGAGAGCATGCAATTCATTTTCATGCAAGTAGTTTAATATAAAACTGTAAAGCAACAATATATATTGCAATAAATTCAATTAAGAACAAGCCCCCGGCTTCACACATCGCATCGTAACAACCACTAAAAGCGTATAACGCTTATACGTGTACAAGACCCTATTTCAACAAACACTTGATAGTTCATAACTGAGTACGGCGACTCACTCGACCAACGATCCACAATAATCCACTCACGAGCACAGCGACTCGACTCAAGCAGTTCACCAAACAGACAAGAGTACAACGACTCAATCAAACCAATTCATAACACACAATATGAGTACAGTGACTCGCCTCAACCAATCCACCAACATACCACACATAACCACCAAGCATAACCAATGAACAACAAGGCGAAAACAACGAGAATTATAAACGAGTATAAATTCTCGTCTTTGGCATGCAAGCCCAAATAATGTACGCCTAATGTACATGCTAATATAGTCGTTCGTAATTGTTCAGTCATGTCTAATGACAACGTCTCATTAGAACGACGTGTCTCTAAGTTACTCATCATCTATGGCGAGTCACCCACGGCAGTAGCCACTCCAGCGGTAGAGTCTCCGACCTACGAACCATCTGTAGTTCGTTGGAATTTATCCAGATACTTACGGCTACCATACGGTATCCTAGTATCGTTAATGGATCACCGTTCACAACAAGAGCCACATCCCCTTGATAAACTTACTTAGTCCATCGCATAGTTCTACTATTCTTCTTAACACAGTAGACTAAGGTCATTAGTCCAATCCCGAGTATGTCGACTCGGGATCCAGTGTTAGATACGAGAGCGGCGTTAAACAGGCCAATGCTCCGTATATAAGTCTCGGATAATATATGTATATATCTTATTATCCTAATGCTACAACGTTTTTACTTACGTTCCTTATATCACACATATAAGATAGCATCATTGCCGCTAGTTCGTTTTATAATATGTTCATATATACGAACGGTACTATTATCGTACAACAGTATTAATAAGGCAACATTAATACACAACTCAAGCATATTAATTCACACAAGCAGACATTCAATCTTATCACAGATTTTCACACAATGTCTGAACTGAGGAAATCCTCAG
This sequence comes from Limonium bicolor, assembly GCA_023374045.1. Taxonomy (NCBI): domain Eukaryota; kingdom Viridiplantae; phylum Streptophyta; class Magnoliopsida; order Caryophyllales; family Plumbaginaceae; genus Limonium; species Limonium bicolor. The sequence goes on from CM041779.1 coordinate 267,768,327, forward strand.
AGACAATCAAGCCACATAAATAACATACCGTTCACCCTGAAAGTATTATAGTGGAGTATGATCCAGCTAGATCCGATGCTCCTCGTGTCGTCTCTAACAATCTATCAATATGCATCACACTATGCATCAGCATCTCATACTAACAATACACTACGGCACCCCGTACCGTTACTAACCCATCCCGGTTTATTCCCCGTTGCTAACTGATAACGTTTGTCGGGTTTTCGGTTTGACTCGGGATTAGGAAAGACGTTATACCTCATGCGTGGTTACGTCGAGTATATTAATATACTTAACTTTAAACGTCTATTATCGCATGTAATTTAATACACATTTGTATATTATAGCTTGTCACTATATTGCATGTATAATCTTAATCGTTTATTATACATCTCACCTTAGTATTTATTTTCCTAAGGTTTGTTTTTCCAAGTTTTAATGTGGTATAATTCATATGTAAAAATACTTTGAATTATATAAATCCTCATTTTCCATGTATACTCCTAACATTAGAATTTCCATATCTAATGTTTGTAATTCTTCTCTCCTTATCTTATATCATTTTAATTATGATCATATATGGTTATTGAACCACATTATATTTTTCCACATCATAACATATATTTATTTATATACATGTATTATGAGACCATTTATTATATGGTAAATCTTTATAATATATTCATTCTCTTTTAACGAATATTTCTTATATTACAAATGTTATAACCTTCATAACATTGAAAACCATATTATAAATTTTTGTTCTAAAATTCCCATTATTTTCGAACAGCACTCTTGCTCTCTTAATTATTTACAAAATCCACCACACCATTTATATAATGTTATATTATAGTTATATAACACATATTATGACATTTATGTCATTAAAACAATTATAACCTATAGTTATAATTTGTTATAAATTACCAAATGGACCATAGTATTTTCGGTTTCATTAAATTCCACCATACTTTCAGATTTACAAATCATTCCCAAATTATATTCCATTGTCACACTTATAATATATACCTTATATTATAATCCTTAAACCTTATCATAAATATAACCTATTGTTTTAAAGGTTTATAATTACCGAACAGACCCTAGGGTCTGTTTAAATTAAATTCTTTCCACCTAACTTTGTATAATTACCAAATCCCCCCAATTTATAATACATAGTTTCCTTATGTCATCAAAACCATATATTATACATATATCTTTATAAAGCCTTATATATAACTCTAAAAATCACCAAACTATACCAAAAGGTTATAAACATCATTCCTACTCTTATATTTTCAATATTTACGGTTTCCACCATATATGTTACCTATATGTAACAATGATATAAAATATCATATATTATACTTATAAAATCCATATTAACTCCAAACTTAACCAAATAAATTCCTAAAAATTCCTAGTACCCCTTAGGTGTATAAAATACCATTTCATACCCAAAACTTTCGGTAATCACACATATACCCATGTGTTATGTAATTTTTACATTTTAATACATAACTTAGTATAATTTGATAATTAAATTAATAAATCATCAAATCTGGTCAAAGTCTTTTGCTTGGTCAATGTTTGACTTCCAAACATTTTAACCCTACTTCCACGGTAATTACATAGATTACCCCTAACTTTCCAATATTTGCAATTTCACCCAAACTTATATAATCTTATAATTTTATATAAATTCATTTAAACTTCCAATTTTTGGCTTTATTAATATATAGCCCCCAAGTTTAATTTATTTACACTAAAACCCCAATAATATGCGGTAATGCATATTTAGCACCTAAACTTAATTAAAAGCTTATAAATGCATAAATAAAATGGCCTAAAGTACATGGCCTTATTACAAACATTGGCTTATAAAATAAATTACACATAAATGTCCAAAAGTACTATAAACTCTCGGCCCTTACCATATTTCTTTATTTACCAATTTTCCACATAATGTCTTAAATTTGACAATTATGCTTATTAATTAGTTATATAAATTTATTAAACCATTCCTTAACCACCTAAGGTCAAAATAAGACCTTAATTAACCATTCACTCTCGGCACAATATATATACATATGTATAAACACATATTAATATACCAAGTGAAGGTTTAAGTGATTTATACCTTGTTTTGTTTGGCCACGCCCAGCTTAGGATAAAATTTCCACAGCATTATTTACATGTTTTCAAACAGCAATTAAGGCATGATTAGTCTCCAAGCAAGATCTAACCATAAGAAGTGTTTAATGTCAATTTTCAAGGTAAAATTTACCTCAAAATACCAAGGTAAATAAGGTTGGTCACGGCCTGTTTTTACAGTAGGCAAAGAGTGTTAAAAGAGCTACTAAAACCAAGCTTTAAACTGGTATAACTCAGATTAGAAGATGGCTAATTTTTACCTTGTTTAAAATGCCTAAAATGGTGTTTTAGGCTTGAATCTGGTTATACTTCGAAGCTCTTGATGTACCAACTGAATAAGTATGTTAAGATGAAGATTATAAGCTTAGAAACAAAGTTTCACAGCCGAATTTGAAGGGAATCAAAAGATATGTGCTTAAAGCACATTTTTACCTTAAAGGATGATTTTTGTGTTCTAAGCTCCAAGAACCCCTACCAACGAATTTGAACTCTTACTCTAACATCCACACACTGATATTGAGCCATGGGAATAGTATATAAGTTAGCTCATAAGATAGCCCTTGAAGAAAGGAAGAAAATGAGCTATTTTATGCCTTAAACCATTACCTTAGGTGAATTTGGTTGGTTTCCTTGCTAGATAGCTTCAAAGCTCAACAATGGTGAGATTGGGAGCATGTGAGCTCGGATGGGACAGAAGGAAGGAGCAAGGAGTCGTTGGAGACAAGAGATAAGGGAGGAATAATGAAGAAAATAAGGAAAAGGTAAGTTAAAGTATTAATTTCTTATTAAATGGAAAAGTAACACTCCACTAAGTCTCCTTTTGTCAATAATTCAGTTCAATCAGGCTCCCCCTGTCTTGTGGCTGTCGAATCTATGGAATCCAAGGGGTCAACTTTGACCTCTTGACCATTCTTGGTCAACGTTGACTCAAACGGGCCCCATTTTAGGGTTTTATTAATATTTTAATATTAAATTTGTAAAAATTTGTAAATTTCTGGAAATAAATTCCTAATATGTTATAATATGATATATTAGCATATTTATAGGTAATTATAACCTTTAAGCCCATTTAAAAGCCAATTTAGAAGGCAATTACACAAAAACGTGCTTTAAGGAATTTTAGTGCACATTTTGAGTCGCAGGGTGTTTCTGTTAGTGCTGTTTTGATCGGCAAACTCAGTTTCAAACTGACAAGTACAAAAAGACCAATCCCTGAAGACGCGGTCAGTCCTAAACCGAGAGAGCAAAGAGAGAAGATAGAAGATATTAAGTAAGATTTTATCTATCTATTAAAGATAAATAAAATCTTCAATAGCGATATGTAACTCAACAACTCGATATCTATAAAGGGAGCGGAGATACTAGGGTTAGAAGTTAAGGTTTTACAAATTAGAAAAACCGAGTGGGAAACACGGGAAACACAAGAGGGATTCTTATGTGAGGCGATTCGCAGCAATTATAATATCAATCTGGTTTATAACCTGAAGCTGTTCACGGGGTAGAACTTCAGGGGCTGGGAATTGTGGGATAGTCGCTACTAGACGTGAGCTGAGTAATAGTACTCGTGATAACATTAGGGAGTGCAAGTTGTACGTGATTAACTTGTATCAGGTGTGATACGTGCTTTAATATTAAAGTCAGTTAAGTTCTTTAGTATTTCCAATTCTCTGTTCTTCATCAGTCCGATACTAAGACGCATTGTACACCAGCGGTAGGATTCTACAATTGGTATCAGAGCAAGGTTACCCTCATTTTGAAGAAACTTCTTCAGGGTAGATCGAGATGAATTCCTACAACGTCAAACCTCCTAAGTTGACGAAGTTCAACTACACCAGCTGGTGTGAACAGATGGAAGATCAACTGATATCCATCGACCTACAATTATGGGACGTGGTCACTGATGGCGACCTAAAACCCAAGTTCGAGGATAACGGAGTTACCAAGGAGAAACCTAGGGCCAGCTGGAGTGAAAGCGACAACAAGATGATCAGTAAGAACAGACAAGCACGAAGGGTTATAATGTCATCGTTGTCAGACTCAGACCAACAAAAGGTGTTGGGACTGCGCACCGCTAAAGAAGTATGGGAGTTCCTCAAAACCGCATATGCGGGAACTGATTCAGTGAAAAAGGCTAAAGGAAAGCAGCTTAAAAGACAGCTTGATAATTTCAAGATGTCAGACAGTGAGACCATATCTGAGACACTGGAGAGATTCGAAAGATTTTGTGTGAGCTCAAGGCTGTCGGGGTGACTCTTGACAATGATGTGGTGAATGAGAGATTTCTGGATAGTCTCGATAAAGACTGGCTGAACTTTGCCACATTGTTGGAGACCACGAAGGATTTGTCAAAATTATCTTTTGAAGAGATGGGCTCAGAACTGACAGTATACGAGGGAAAGATGAGAGGGGAACTGGCAATTCCAGGGGTGAATAAAGACCTGGCACTGAAGGCCAACAAAGTATCAAATGATAAAGAGAAGGAAAGTGGGAATACTGATGAGGATGAGGAGATTACCATGATTGCCAATGGAATTAGGAAGATATTCGGAGGAAAGCGAGGGTCGGGGTCTAGATTTGATAAAACCAAAGTCAAGAAAGACCAGATCATATGCTTTAGGTGCAATAAACCGGGACATGTGGTCAAAGATTGCACATTAAAACCGAAAGAAAATTTTCATGACAAAGTCAAGAAGTTTACTGAAGCGGCAGCTGCAGCTTGGGGGCAAGACGTCTCAGACACAGACTCAGAAACAGAAGAAACAGCTGAAGTGTGCATGACGGTCGTGGTCGAGGAAGATGAAGAAGTAAGCGCAGCATCAGACAAGGATTACTGTATGATGGCTAGTGAAGACTGGAAGAAGGTACTTGAAGCAGATGAGGTAAGTCCTGAACTCGTTGAAAGTGCTTTCAATTCCTTATCTAAAAAGGAAATCTTTAACTTACTAACTACTGCTGTTGTTAAAATTAAACTGCTTGAATCTAAGTTGTCTAAATTAGAGGTGCCTAAGGAACCTGTCGTGGAAAACCAAGTTAAAAAATTCCCTCAAATCAAGTTTGTAAAACCCTTGGTAGAAAGGATTGAATGTTTACCTGAATGGGCACAAATTGAGTTTAGGTCTCTTCAGAAAGGCTGTGAGAATACGAAGAAAGAAAATGAAATTTTGACAAACAAGTTGTCAGGAATCTCTAGAGAAAAAGAAATAGATTCCCATCAGAATCCAGTTTGGTATACAGGAAAAGCCGATCTAACACAAATGTTGACTGGAAAGAAAAGAGTAGAAACATCAAACTCATCAAATATATATAAAACTCCTAGTTCTCAAAACTCTAGAACTAAGTATTTTTGTCAGTTTTGTCATAAGCATGGTCATAGTATAGGGTTTTGTAGAGCCTTGAACTCTAGACATACCTCTCGTACATCCAGAGTCCATTCCCAGTATAGAACTGACCAAATCAGAGACAGTTCTTCGTATCGAAAGAAAACCACGATTAGACAGGTTTGGGTACCTAAAACTAACAAGTAATTACTTGATCATAGGCACTAACAGCACAACACGACAATTGGTGGCTGATGGACAGCGGCTGTTCAAGACATATGAGTGGTGATAGAAGAAAATTTAATACTCTAGTTGAACAACGAGGAGGTAAAGTAACCTTTGGCAACAATGGGAAAGGTAGAATAATCGGAATTGGGACAATTGGAAAAGAACATTGCATTGATAAAGTTAGTCTGGTAGAGGGCCTCAGTCATGATCTACTTAGCGTCTCACAAGTTTGTGATAAGGTCCATCCGAGGTTGTGTTTGATTCTAACGGTTTTCAGATACGTAACAAGGCAACACAGGAAGTTTTGCTCCAAGGTTGTAGAGTAGGCAATCTCTACATGGTAGACGTTAGTGATCAGAATGATTTATCATGTCTCACGGTCAACGAGGAGGACGCATTGCTGTGGCATCGAAGGCTGGGGCATGCACATCATCGGTTAATCAATAAACTCAGGATAAAGGGTTTGGTGCATGGACTGCCAGAAAAGAAACTTGATCATAGCACGATTTGTCAAGATTGTGCCTTGAATAAGCTTACACATGTTTCACACAAGTCTAAGGGTATGGTCAGCAGCAAAAATTCTAGATCTACTACACATGGATCTAATGGGGCCTATGAGAGTACGAAGTAGGTCTGGAAAGAGATACGTTTTGGTGGTTGTCGATGACTACTCAAGGTATACTTGGACTATTCTGCTTCATCACAAGGATCAGGCTTTTAATGAGATCAAGAACCTGATCTTACAACTTCAGACTCAAACTGAGAGTACGGTAAAATGCATACGTACTGACCAGGGAACAGAATTCCTTAATCAGAGAATGTCTCAGTTCAGTACTGATACTGGAATAACCCATACTTACTCTGCAGCCAGAACACCCCAGCAGAATGGTGTTGTAGAACGCAAGAATAGGACTCTCCAGGAGATGGCTCGTACTATGCTGAACAGCAGTGGACTTTCATCTAGCTTTTGGGGGGGAAGCTATCAATTCTGCTTGCTACATACTCAACAGAGCTCTTATCCGACCCATACTACTTAAGACCCTTACGAATTGTTCAAAGGACGTAAACCATCTATTACACATCTTAGAGTGTTTGGATGCACATGTTATATTCATAACAATGGGAAAAATCGATTGGGAAAATTCGATAAGAGAAGTGATATTGGAGTTTTCCTTGGTTACGCTATGAAGAGCAAGGCATATCGGGTTTTCAACAAACGGACTCTTGTGGTAGAAGAATCCACAAATGTAAAGTTTGATGAGAACAATTTTGGAGGAAGGTCAAGCCAAGGAACAGTCGAGGATCTATTTCAGGCTAAAGATGGAATCGCTTCACTTGACGATAGTTCAGGAGGTGATTCAGAAGAAGAACTTACTCAAGCTGAAACATTACCTCCATCAGCTCCGAACTCAGAACAGCCTCCGACTGTACCAATCGACACTAATGCTTCACAACGACAGTCAACAGAAGCACCTCATCGCTTGACGGCTAGGAATGCTCCAGGCATTGACATCACAAACATTCTGTCAGACTTGGACACAGGAGTAAGAACTCGATCTACCACACAAAACTTCTGCGCCTTCTTTGGTTTTGTTTCTACAACAGAACCTAAAACTGTGAAAGAAGCATTGGAGGATGAGAGCTGGATCAATGCCATGCATGAGGAGCTGAATGAGTTTGTGCGGAATGATGTGTGGGAACTTGTCGTTAAACCAAAAGATCAAAATATTATTGGAACCAAGTGGGTCTATAGGAATAAGCTTGACTCAGAAGGGCACATTTCAAGGAACAAGGCACGATTGGTGGCCAAAGGTTACAACCAACAAGAAGGCTTGGATTTCGATGAAACCTACGCTCCAGTTGCACGCCTTGAGGCTATCCGACTTCTCATTGCGTTTGCCACATTACACAAATTCACTCTTTATCAAATGGATGTGAAGTGTGCATTCTTGAATGGACATCTCAAAGAAGAAGTATACGTTTCTCAGCCTCCTGGTTTTGTTGATCCAGAGAAACCTGATTATGTGTTTCGATTAAAGAAAGCTCTATATGGTCTCAAGCAAGCGCCAAGGGCCTGGTATGAGCGGCTCACTTCCTTTCTTTTACAACAAGATTTTAAACGGGGAAAGGTGGATCGCACGTTGTTCATCAAAGAAAACGGGGCAGACAAGCTGTTGGTACAGATCTATGTCGATGACATTGTTTTTGGTTCTACCATTCAGTCTGACACAAGGGTTTGCTTCTATGATGACCAAAGAATTTCAAATGAGTATATGGGTGAGCTCACCTTCTTTCTCGGACTCCAGATTAGGCAGACAGATGGGACGTACATCAGTCAGACAAAGTATACACTTGAGCTTTTAACCAAATATAAATTCCATGAGAGCAAGCCAATGCTCACGCCAATGTCTACTACTCTCAGACTAGGTCTGGAACCCGATGCAGAGTCCACGGATCCCACGGTTTATAGAGGAATGATTGGTTCCCTCCTCTATCTTACAGCTAGTAGACCAGATATCATGCAAAGTGTCTGTTCTGTGCACGATTTCAGGCTCATCCAAAAGTACCCCATGTCAAGGCCGTGAAACGCATATTTCGTTATCTTCAGGGGACATCCTCACTAGGTTTATTGTACACCGCAGAATCACTACCTACTCTTGCTACTTACACGGATGCTGACTTTGGAGGATCTCTTACTGATAGAAAGAGCACCACGGGTACTGCGCAGTTCTTCGGATCAAATCTGGTCGCATGGTCGTCAAGGAAACAAGCATCTGTTGCTCTGTCCACAACTGAGGCTGAATATGTAGCTGTGCTGCTTGTTGTGCACAAATCCTGTGGTTACATAGACAACTTGAAGACTATGGTCTCTCTTTTATACCCGTCCCAATCTATTGTGACAACACAAGTACTATGAGCTTACAAAGAATCCTGTTCATCACTCAAGGTCCAAACATATAGATATTCGTCATCACTTTATTCGAGATCATGTTGAACACGGCACCGTCATTCTACTTCACTGTTCAACAGACAAGCAATTAGCTGACATTTTACCAAGCCCTTACCAAGAGAAATCTTCGAGAAACTTAGGTTTGAAATAGGCATGGTTGACACGAAGTGAGAATTTGTTTTCCTATTTCTAGTTTCTTTCCTTCCACAATTTAACATTTTCAGTTTTACACTAAGGTCGTTGTAATTTTTTTTAGTGTTGAGAATGGTCAAGTCTGTTTCATAACATTGCAACCACAGTTCTTAATGGGTTTTTACATAACCATTTACCATACTTGTGATTAATAAGTTTTGTGCAAGTCCAAGTAGCTATTCATTTTCTGAGATCATAACTGATATACATCCTAATACCTGGGGAAATAATTTACCCTCCGCTGTCTAACATGGATCATAAGTCTATATACAGTGCCATGCTTGTATTCATGAATGACCTTGGTTTGAAGGATAGAATGGTGGTATGAACGAGGCAAGAGATTCCGCTGCTCACAGTTTGATACTCAACGCTCTAATTTTTAAACCAAAAAGAGAAAGAGAAAACAGCATTGGCCTCTCTTATCTAGCTATTAAGTTTAAGGGTGCCTTATCACCTAACTTCCTAAGGGCAACTGCTCTGGGCAAGTTGACCCAACGCTGCTACAAAGATAAGGAGTAAAAGTCGAGTTCCTGTTCGTAACATGAAAACACAGAATCTAAAGAAGGGAATTTTTAAAGAATCAGACTGTGAGTATGAATCTGTGGCGATGAAAGGTTCAGTGGAATAAGACTGTACTTCTTGCCCCTTGTCGATTCAATGGAAAGTGAAAGAAAGGTGGAACTATTTCGGTAATACAAGTGTGCCACTGCATATGTGCATATATCCATAAACCACGGAGTGTCCACTTTCTCCATTTAGTAGGTTGTATTATTTGATCTCCTTGGACGCCCCACTAAACAACTTCACTTATTACGGTACATTGTGTTATGCGAAACTTAGTCTAGAACTGAGAAAACATGTTTCGTAACGGCCTATTCCATTCCCTTCGCTCCATTTTATTTAAAAACATATTTAAAGGAACAACATGATGTCATCTCTCACTGTTACTAAAGACGTTTGATATACTTTCTACATTTTCTCTCACTCTCTACTCTCTCTGTTTTACAAACACAATCCTCTCTTCTGGTCATCCTTCTCTGTCTCAAATCGAACTCGAATTCTCTCTTCTACCGGCTATGGACTCCTTCGACCATCTCATCGTCGACGAAAATGTACGCCCACTGGCTATGGAGAAGCCAATTGAACGAGAAGTTTCGCAGCCCATTCATGATTCTACCTCAAAACCCTCTCCGGATGTAAACTCTCCAAACCCTAATGCAGAAGCCACGAAGCTCAGTGGCAGCGCTTCCTCGGCGACCCCGACTGAAGAGGACCTCCAATCTCCACCTATGAATCCCACCAGACGTGGACTGCGAGATCGCTCCAAGAAACCGCCATCTACACCTGGGTATACCTCTGCACCGTCCTCGAAGCGCAAGGTTGCAAGCTCTTCTGCTCAACAATCCCGGTCTCCGAAGCGCAAGAAGTCTGTGGGTAAACTTCTGTCCAAAGCTAAGGCAAAGGAATTTAATCTTGAAAGATCACAAAATCCAAGTCGTGCTTACCCTCAGAAGCCAGTCTTCGGCCGTGCCTCCTCGAATCGGATATTGTCCCTGGTAAGCTGATAGACTGTGACTGGCTGGAGAATAACTCGTTAGAGTCTTTAGGTGATGCCTTACGTTTCCAAGGTTGGGATAAATTGCTTAAGTCTGAGACTGTATATTACCCCGAATATCTGTTTCCCTTTATTCAAAATATGGAATTTCTATCTCCCTTTGAATTCAAGACTGAAGTTGCTGGCAAGAAAATGATAATTTCACCTGCATGGCTTGCTATGATGTTAGAAGTTCCCCTAGACGGTCTGGCTGAGTTTAATTCCCAGAAAATTGAGGTAGCGCCCCATACCGAGGTAGTCGATCATTTTGCCTTGGCACGCGTGAGTTCTAGACTCAAGCACTACCCACAGCGGGATTTAGCAGTTTTGCCTCGTCTGTTACATATGATCACCTATCAATGTCTTCTTCCAAGGTCTGATATGAGAGATAAGGTTACACCAGCGGATCTTGCGGTCATGTGGTGTCTTGATAGGAAGATACATCTATCTCTGCCTAGGATGATTATTTCCCATCTGAGGAGTGTCATTAACAGCTCCAAGCCGTCAATTCCTTATCCGTTCTGGCTGACGAAGGTGCTCAAGTATCATCAGATTTCTCTGGAAGATGCCTTCTTCATCCCCGCTCAACCAACGAGCTATCTCGCTTTGGCCACTCTTTCCAAGATGGGCATGGAACTCTCTGAGTCAGGCTGGCAACTTAAACAAGTAGGTCAACACACCGCCAAGACTGAGAACCAGGCTGTTCAGGATCCCATGCTGCACTCTCTGATCCAGTCAGTTCTAGACTCAGTTCAGGCTTTGGAGAAGCGAGTAATGGCACACTTGGCGAGGCTGGAAGATAAGCTAGATGTTCTTATGCCGGTGCCAGATTCTGAATCTTCTGAGAAAGTTTAATGATTGTTTGTGTCTGTAATTAGCTCTTGCGTTTGTTAGACATTGGTCTTTTTGATGAGGCAAAAGGGGGAAGGTGTTTAGAAGTCTTTGAACTGTTCTTGAATGTTTGGATTTTTGTTCTTAACTGTTCTTGATTCCGATGATTCTGTATTGGTACTTGAATTGTGGTGGATGGCAAAACTACAATCTTTTCTGTGATTAGCATGTACTGGCTTCGCAATACTAGCCACATTTTGGATATACTAATGCTACAGTTCTACCTTTCGCTTAACAGCATTCTTGAATATTGTTTATGCTAAGTCTTTCCTCTAACGCTTACAAATCTCTGTTTCACTATTACTTCAATTTCTTTTATGAATCACTTTACGCTTGAAAGGTTGTGAGTGTTATACAAAGTACAGGATTAACTGGAAGACATGCGAAATTAAGGGGGAACGGTTTTATGCAAAGCCATCTGGGCACAAGACTCAGGGGGAATCAATCCAAGCTGTTCAAGTTATGCAAAGCCATCTGGGCACAAGACTCAGGGGGAATCAATCCAAGCTGTTCAAGTTATGCAAAGCCATCGGGGCACAAGACTCAGGGGGAATCAATCCAAGCTGTTCAAGACTTCAATGGTTTGCCGCATCAAAAAGGGGGAAACTGTTAGTGCTGTTTTGATCGGCAAACTCAGTTTCAAACTGACAAGTACAAAAAGACCAATCCCTGAAGACGCGGTCAGTCCTAAACCGAGAGAGCAAAGAGAGAAGATAGAAGATATTAAGTAAGATTTTATCTATCTATTAAAGATAAATAAAATCTTCAATAGCGATATGTAACTCAACAACTCGATATCTATAAAGGGAGCGGAGATACTAGGGTTAGAAGTTAAGGTTTTACAAATTAGAAAAACCGAGTGGGAAACACGGGAAACACAAGAGGGATTCTTATGTGAGGCGATTCACAGCAATTATAATATCAATCTGGTTTATAACCTGTAGCTGTTCACGGGGTAGAACTTCAGGGGCTGGGAATTGTGGGATAGTCGCTACTAGACGTGAGCTGAGTAATAGTACTCGTGATAACATTAGGGAGTGCAAGTTGTACGTGATTAACTTGTATCAGGTGTGATACGTGCTTTAATATTAAAGTCAGTTAAGTTCTTTAGTATTTCCAATTCTCTGTTCTTCATCAGTCCGATACTAAGACGCATTGTATACCAGCGGTAGGATTCTACAGTTTCTGAGCTCTATATTCTTTGAGAATTGTTTTTTTGTGTTCCTTACATGATATTTGATCATGGTATCCAATTTTATATCATTTAGAGGTCATTAGACCTTTAAGGTTCCCTTAGAGCACATTTTTGCCCTACTTGACCTTGAAGCATGAAAATGCTTGTTCTTTGTGTTGGAGTGTTGTCCAACAATTGTAATATGTTTAGTAATGTGTTAATAAGCTTAGGACAAAATTTTTAGGTCCTAAGTAGTTCATTTGGGTATTTATTTACCCTAAACAGTCAAAGGGTGCAAAGTCTTGCTTTGTGTTGACCACTGTTGTTCTCAGTTGACACATTACTAGATCATTAGTAGATGTTTAGTCCATCTTAGATCATTAGTAGATCATTTAATTAAGTTTTTAAGGTTAGGGGTATTTCATAATTAATCATAGCAAAGTAACACAACAAAAACACATTTCCATGGGTTTTGGCAAATCAAAACGCAAACTAAAATTAGTTAGAAACATCATAATCAGAAAATTAAACAAACATATACATAAGCGAAAAAACTGGGATCCCCGTGGTTGAATACACCCACCCAAATCCATTCACCACCTACCTCATATCCGATGCTACGCAATCTCTGCGGACCCGACAATCACTCTCCTTGAAAACTCCACTCGAATCGACCTACATCGAACTAAACACCTTCGGAATCGAACACGAAATCAGGAACGAAGAGGGGATGAACTGAACGAGGAAATGAAACCAGAATTCTCGAATCTTAACGGATGATCGAACACAAGAAGACCCCAATTCCCACGACCCAAAACCAATGATCAATCAGCCAAAAAGTTGGCTAGAGAGTGATGAAAGTTGAGGGAAGAAGGATGAGCGCAAAGGGAGAAAGAGAGCACGTGAAAACTGAGGAGATGAATGCCAGAAAAGAAAGGGAATTAAAAGAGTAAAATAGAAATCCCTTTATTACTAACTAGAAAAGAAATAATCAAAAAAAAGGAAAAATAAAAAGAGCTAATATTAATAATCCCTCCCTAACTAGTAATTATATATCAAAAGAAGAACGGACAAAGTGATTCCCTTCTCACAATATGAATACAAAAGAAGGCAAATAACATTATGGACGAACTAACATAGAAGCAACATACTATGAACTCCCTTTTACGGAACCTGAACAAAATAAATTAGAATGAAACAAAATAAATAAAATAAACTGGGGCATAACAATATACCCCCCTTAAAATGAATTTTGTCTCGAAATTCAATGAAACCGGAATAGGAACACAGGCACACCATGTGCTGGCATATTACTGACACTGAGGCATACAAAGGAACCTCATAGATCGAAAGGTTAACCCGCACAGGGAGTTGACACTCAGAGCAGAACCCTCAAACTGATAGATGGACAGAAGGACGAGCAGAAGATGACTAGCACACAGCTACACAGATGGAACACTCTCACATCTCAGAACTCACATCTCATAGAGCTTACTCTTAGAACTGAACTAGCTCATAGGCTAGGAACACGTAACAAAAGATAACTGAAAACTAAGCTTTGAAGAACTGGAGCCACTCCCCCCATAGCTAAATCTTAGGACTCGCTAGCAGAAGGACGAAGTAGAAGGTTGCTGAAGGCTACGCGTGAAAGAAGCTAAACATACTCAACCTACCGCTAACTGACTGACATAAGACACAAAGCTGAACACATACATCTTAGGAGCTCACATTCAAGGAACCCACACTCAGAACAGAACTCGCAACTGGCAACCTGAATGAAGGGAAAGTAGAAGATCACTTACATATCTCGGAAGCTCTTTCTTCAAGAGCTAGCACACATAACTTACTAGCAGATCCACTGACAGAAAGAACGAAGTAGAACATTAAACACACTCACATAGCCTTAAGGGTAACAAAAGAGACACACTCAAATCACAGGAGCTCTATCTTCAAGAGCTAGCACACCCTGAACGAACCGAATCACTCACTAACAGAAGGGACGAAACAAAAGACTAACTGAGGAATGCAAACATATGCACCACAACTGTAGAAGCCCTACGAACACTAAAACCACCTGAGGGGAACACAAGGAAGACTACTAAAGCTCAGCCTAGAGGCACAAAAGAAACACTTAACTCCCTCAGAAGACGTCCTATCCAAAGGACCAAACACCTACAAGCTCTCACCATAACTCACTCAGAACCAAAACACAATTTACACTCCGAATCACATATCAAACCCTTCATAACTCACATCCCGCACCGAACTCACAAACCCAACCTTATATCTAAAATGCAGAACTCACAGACTAAGCTCACACCTAGCCGGATCACACAACTGAAACACTCTAGAATCCACGTCACAACTTACCACCTGATGAGCCTACTCATCCAAACTCACCTACATCTCATAGACCGAACACGTCTCACTAACTCACCTCCCAGAACACCACACAAACTCACAACCTGAGCACACATCTCTAACAAAATACAACTCACATTCGGCCATCCTTTTCCAAAGGACCAACTGACGTACTCAAGTTCAAGAAATCTGATGAAGATAAAGAACTTGGATTTGATCTAGTTGATCAGGATCACACAGATAATCCCAAAGATGAGTCACCGACTGAAAAGAACTTGCCCAACAGATCAGCGATAGGTCAACAACAGGTTGACGAAGGAAACAATGATGTCGAGGATCCTCTATCTCCATTAACCATTCATCAATCTCGTGCTTTGTACAAAAATCATCCATTGGAGAATATCATATCAGACATATGCAAAGGAACTCAGACAAGAGCACAAACTCGAGATCTTCTAGCCTTCTCAACTATAGTCTCACCCATCGAGCCCAAGAACGTCAAGGAAGATCTTCGAGACTCAGACTGGATCAATGCAATGCAAGAAGAACTAAACCAGTTTGAAAGATGCAAAGTCTGGTATCTTGTGCCTCGTCCTACTCATCAAGGAGTACTTGGTACAAAATGGGTCTTTAGAAATAAGCTGAATGAAATGGGAGAGTTGTCTGAAACAAAGCTCGTCTGGTAGCTCAAGGATATCGTCAACAAGAAGGAATAGACTTGCAAGAAGCCTTCACTCCATTAGCAAGGATGGAATCTATCAGATTACTAATTGCATTTGCTGCACACAAAGGAATCAAACTCTTCCAACTTGACATCAAGAGTGCCTTCCTAGATAGGTACGTCAAAGTGGAAGTGTATGTTGAGCAACCTCCAGGTTTTGAGACAAAAGAAGGAAAAGACATGGTACTCAAACTTGACAAAGCTCTTTACGGGCTCAAACAAGCACCAAGATCATGGTATGATCACCTGTCCTCCTATTTATTGGAAAACCACTTTAAAAGAGGTAAAGTAGATAAAACTCTATTTATTTAAAATAACAAAAGAGATTTCCTAATTGTGCAAGTATATGATGATATAATTTTTGGAGCCTCTAATGAGAAATATTGTAAAAAGTTTTAAGCATTGATGAAAAAGGAATTTGAGATGAGTGATCTGGGAAAATTGAAGTTCTTCCAAGGACTTCAAGTCAAGCAGAATGATGAAGGGACCATCATATCCCAAGAGAAGTACCTAAAAGACTTGCTGAAGAGATTTGGAATGGAGGAATGTAAAACGTTTGACACACTAATGGCAGTTGGCACTAAGATGGGTATCATGAGTGGTGACCGACCGGTCGACCAGTGATCTTATAGAGAGATTATTGGTTCTCTACTATACTTAACTGCTAGTAGACCTGACATCCTGTATAGCGTTTGCTTATGTGCCAGGTTTCAAGCAGATCCAAGAGAAAGTCACCTCACAGCTGTAAAAATAACCCTACGTTACTTAAAAGGAACTATGAATCTTGGTCTCTTTTATCCTAAGTTCAATAACTGTAACATTATAGGATTTTTAAATGCAGACTATGGAGGATCTATCACCGATAGAAAGAGCACTTCAGGGACAGCATTCTTTGTTGGGTCATGTCTGATTGCATGGGGATCAAAGAAACAACAAAGTGTTGTAATCTCAACAGCTGAATCTGAATACATTGCCGCGGCAAGCTGCTGTGCTCAACTCCTATGGCTTCAACAACAAATTGGTGATTATGGCGTCAAAACAGGTACTTTACCAATTATGTGTGATAATACAAGTGCCATCTCTATTTCCAAAAATCATGTGCATCATTCTCGTACCAAACATATTGACATTTGACATCATTTTCTTAGAGATTGTTGTGAAAAATAATTAGTTGGTTTAAAGTATATTTCTATTGAGGACCAACTAGCTGACATCTTTACTAAGCCATTAAGTTGAGAAAGGTTTACTAATATTTTGTTCATGATCTTGGAATGATATTCATTATTAATCACAGTTAAACTACTTTTTATTTCCCACGATCGGTCAACGACATGTGAACAATACCTGTTATATTGTCATTCAGTAGTCAACGATCAGTTTAATACATAGAAAACATGTCAAACGACTACTTGAAGCAGATATGTCATGAAATACCCAAACCTTAGTATGTTGTTTAAACATTAAAATATGATAATAAGGCTAAAAAGTGCCTTATAAACATTAATGAACAATTTAAACCGTGGGAAACACAAATAAATACCTTAAAGACAATATGGGCGAAAATGTGCTCTAAGCTTGAAATAAGTTTGGTTAAGACCTAATAAGCTTACCAAGACCTTATTTATATGTTAATGAACATATTAAACCAATTACCAAAGAAAACCAAGCTTGAAAACAAGTTAAAACACAAAATGTGCTTTAAGGAGTCTTAAAGCACATTTTTGAAAAATTGTCTTGTAAATGGGTTTTGAATGGCTAAATGTCCATCATTATTCTTTAATTAACATGTGTACTACTTAGTATCACATTAGGAAGTCTAAATCAATGGGAAATCAAAAATTTCACAATTATGTGCCTTGTTTAGTGAATAGTAACCAAATTGTGCTAGTTTATAACATAAGTCAATATAAGTGATTTAATTGGTCAACAAAGACCAAAACACCCCTAAGTACTTAATGGGGGCCGGTTTTTATAAGGGTGAGTCATCCCCTTTGTTAGTTTAATAAGTAAGTAAAGTAATAAAGTACGTTATTATTTACTTTTTACTTAAATATCTTAAAAACTAGCTTGTTTCTCACATTCTCTTCATTCTCTTGCTTTCCCACCTTCTCCAACCTCTCTTATTCCTCTCATTCTCAGTTTGCTACAGCGCCACACATACCACCATCTTCAATCTCTTATATCTCCTAGCTCCATTTACCAAATCAAATTCTAAGACCATCATTCTCTTAATCTCATCAAGCACTTCAACCTTGTCTTCTCAAAATTCCAAGAGCTCCATTTCAGGGCCAAGAGGAATCTCCATGGGAAGAGCTTGAGCTCATCTTTTCATGCTTTGTTGATCACCTTTACTTCAAGGTAAGGAAAAACCAAGAAAAACAACATTTCTTCCATGTTTTAGTGTTGGCCGAAAATCACCTCTTCATGGTGTTTTCTCTTGCTTTGTTTTAGCTTCATTTTAATCATTCAAGGACTTGGTGGAGTCCTCTCTTGACACTTATTCAAACTCTCTTCCATTTCCAAGGTAAAACAACTATCTTAATGTTTTAAGACAATATATAACTTAGGGTTTATAATGAGTTTAAGCATGAAGCTTGAATGCTCATTACATTGCTTGTATATTGATTAGAAGTTGACAAGCAATCAAGACCTTGCCGGTTTTAATCAAAGAGGGAGCAAGGAGAAGTAAGTGAGAAAGTTGTGAAGGAAAAGAGGTAAATGGCTAACCTAATGTAGTTTGATGCATCAGGAAAAATGAGCTTATGTTGCTTATTAAAACTACCTAAAGAGCCAATGGTGAATGAGTTAGTAAAAGCTCTCAAAGATAGTATTAAAGGACATATATGATGTTGAGTGTATTTGCAGGTCAAAGGCAATATATACTTGTGGAAATTCAGTGTTTAAGGTTTATGCAATTTAAGGGCCTAAGAGCCATGTTATTTAAGGGCCTAAGTGCCAAGCAATTTAAATTATGCATTATATTGTGATGTAGTGTAATTGGATGAATTTTTGTGTATAAGAATGTTCTTGGTGGATTTAAGTGTTCTTGGATGTTTAATGGTGAAAACTATGTGTTTTGGTGTAACAAGATGTTAGTAGAACCCATGTCAAAAATTAGGTAATGTATAGGAAGTTCTGAGTGTTTTAAATGCGCTTTGGTAAACATGAGGAAATAAGATGTTGTAAGAAAGATGTGTAAACTGGTGGAGAAAATTCTAGAGGTGGCATAAAGGAGTTTTGGTTAGTGAGAAAAGACATTTGGGAGATGATGTTCTAGTGGTGAGGAAACATTTTGGCATAGTGGTTATTATAGGTATAAAACACCACTTAGAAACCTAGTGAAAAACATTATAAGTGTTAACCTTTTTACAAGAATTTGTGTAATGCTTGAGGAGGGTTTTAGTGGATGATTGAAGGAGTTTAATGGAGGTCTTAAGGTGTGGTTGAGATGCCCAAATGAGGTTAGAACATACTAGGTTATGTAAGGTGAAGTTTGGAGGCAAATGTGCATTTTTAAACAAGGGTCTGGAACAGACCGACCTTGGGGACCGGACCTGCAAGGTCGGTCGAGCCCAGTTTACCCTGCCAGAAATAGTCTCTGTAATGGACCGACCTTGGGGACCGGACTTGCAAGGTCGGTCGGGCTTGAGTTTTTGGTATGGATTAAGTCTCTAGAATAGACCGACCTTGGGACCGGACTTGCAAGGTCGGTCATGGCTGAATTTTTGTACGGGAAATTGTTTCTGGAAGGGACCGACCTTAGGGGCCGAACTTGCAAGGTCGGTCGTAGTGTAAATTTTCAACCCGTAAGTCACTGGAATGGACCGACCTTGGGTAAGGTCGGTCGACCCAAAACTTAAAAAAAACAAAAACAAACAAAGAGTGGCTTAAGTAGTTAACTCTAGGGGGTACAATGAAGGTAATCATGGGTAAGTTTAGGCATTAAAACTTGTCATGTAATCATGTAAAATGCTTAGTAAAACGGAAATTAAATAAGTTAATTAACCGAGATTATTAATTATGTTTAGGGACTACGTTTGGCAGGTCACGTTCGCAGCAAGGACCAAGGTATGGTTTTCTTGCAGTCTGTTGCCTACCGGTTTACAACGGCTTGAGTGTTGTTTGATTTTCTGTGTGTTTATGACCTTGTAAGACTTAAGTCATGAAACGAGTTTACAGTTGTTAATATTATTGTGATGGTGAGTTGTGGCTCATTTCCCTTGTGTGTGTCTAACTAGACCTAAATACTTGCTTGTGAATTAACTTATTAAGTTTCAATGATGGGACTACTAACATGTGCTTACGGGGGAAGTGAGGAGTCCGGTCATTTCGGCCACGCGTGTGAGTATGGGAGTCGATGTCATAACCGGTTTGATTCTCTTTGTATGTTATGGTTGTTTTCCTTTTTGGTTCCAACTTTCCCTTTAGCTTAACCAAGACTTTTTTACTGACTCACGTCGGGCCATAGGGGCATACTATGTTCGGTGTGCTTGGATTACTATATCCGACGCACCTTGGGGTCAAGTTATCCGTTCATTCTAACAGGACGGTAACGAGTTATGTAACGAGCTTAGCATGAGTTTGGCGACATTCTCTAAGCTCTCCATGTGATCTAACTATGTTGGTTCGGTTCCTGAAGGGAATCATTTTGTAATGTTATGTGTTGTTGTGCTATACAATATCTCTTGCTATGCTATATATATATACGTTGTGTGTTAAGAATCAACGCCATGTTATCATGACAAGTAGTTGCGCGTATCCCGATAGCCGATGGGCTGCGCGTTAACAATACCAACCAAGGGTTGCTGACCCCCTTGGGGGCTCCATATTTATTTGTAGGATGTTGATCGAAGAAGCGGAGTGGCTGTAGATCTTAGGTCATGAAATACTTTTGGTTATTTTGGATGTTGGGCCCGGGATGAGTCTGTGCTCCCGTGGCATTATATTTTGGATCCGTTGTTGTTACAGTGGCGGTATATTGACGGCTTATAGTGATGGGTTGTAATTAAATACTCGGTATTGTATATTATGTATTTATGGTTTTAGTTCTATGCTCGGGAGTCTGATCATCAGACCGGTACAAATTGTATGTATTTTGCCTTGTTAGCCACGTGGGTGGCTAACGGCGTGTAACACCAAACCGTTTAGTTATTGTTTTAGTTGTTTATTTCCGCTGCGATTTTGGTTATTGTTAAGTGCGTAGTAGGGGTGTTACAAAAAGTGGTATCAGAGCGAAGTATCGCTCTGATAACTAGAATACCGAGCTTAGGAATATACCGAGTTAGGTAATCTAGCTATAGTCATTGAAGTGAGCAGTTGTGAGAAGGTTAACCACTAACTAAGTGTGGAAATACCTTAATGTCGGGGACGCGTTACGACCGTTTGAACTGATAAGTGTGCAAGCATAATGCTAATGAATGACCATGTGAATATAGATGTCAGGTAGACCACGTGGTGGAGGCCGCGGGCGCGGCACTGGTGATACGGGTGACCAGGGCGAGAACATTACGGCACAGGTTATGGCTGAGGCAGTGGCAGCCGCCGTAGCCCAGATGGTTCCCCAGTTAGTGGTTGCGATGCAGCAGCAGCAGCAAGGCGGTGCGGACCAACAAGGGCCACAACCGCAACCACAGCCACGCGAGACCAACTGGGTCAAAGCGTTGGCAGATCTAAGACCACTGTCATTCCATAGGGAGACCGACCCTAGTAAGCTGGAGGCGTATATCTCCGGGCTGAAGACCGCTTTCGAGACCTTGGATGTGCCTGCTAGTGCCAAGGTTCGACTTGCCGCTTACTACCTGAAGGGTTCGGCACAGAGTTGGTGGAAGTTGGTACGGGAGGGCAGAGTTGCTGACCCTACCTTTCAGTGGAGGGAGTACACGGCTCTGCTACGAGCCAAGTACTACCCGATACATGTGCAAGAGGCCAAGCGCCTTGAGTTAGACAGTTTGAGACAAGGGGATAAGATGACGGTAGATGAGTACTACTCCGCTTTCATCAGACTTATCCACCTGCTACCAGATATGGGTTACTCAGACCAGATACTGGTAAACCGTTTTTACAATGGACTCAGCTATCGTCTACACTACGGAATGGGGCCAACCGGATATACTACTTTGCAGGTAATGGAACTACAGTGTGTTGTGAATAAGTACGTATAGTGTGTAAATGTGATTGTGAGTTTGGTTTGCGGGGCATAACTAACACCCTAAATAATAGGAGTGTTATCATGCTGCTGCTATAGTAGAGATCACCGTCCGTCTGAGGGACGAGGAGAATGCGCTCAAGCATAAGGCCACGAGCGAGGGCCAAAGCACGCAAGGGTACGGGGGAGGAAAGAAGAAGAAGCATTACCCCCAGACCGAGAAAGGTTAGCAACAGGGTGGCAAAGGCCAAGCCCAGACCACCACTGCTGAGGAGCCATTGCAGCTCACCTATGCATATGCGGCTAAGCCCCTACGCTCTCAACCATTCAAGGGTAACCAACTAATTCTGAATACCGAGTTTAAGTGTGTGATGTTAAGATGTGAGGTGTGTACTGAATGTGTAATGTGTTAGCAGCTAGCGCGGGTTCTGGATCCAATTGCCACTACTACTACAAGTGGTGTAACGGAGACCACCCCGGCAAGGACTACAAGGGCAACGATGTGCAGTGCCGATTCTGCAAGAAGATGGGGCATCGTGACTACGAGTGCTTCCAGAACCCGAATGGCAGAAACTACAGGCCTAAGGGGCAGTGGAAGGGTAAGGCCGCCGTGATCGCCGATGGCCCGAAGACGGCTAACCAGCCACCCACCGATCAGAGGAACACTGATTCCCAAAAGGGGAAAGGGTCGGGATCCGGCAAGGCCGCCCTGAATATAGTGGACCGGTCTGAGGCACCAGGACCCTCTTCTAGACTAGGTATCTCCTAAACTGTTGAGTGAAATAAGTGATTGGAAACCGCATTTCATGCATGTGTGTTAGTGAGTCTAAATGAACAACCATATAAGTAAAGAGTTAAAGTATAATGTGAAAGTCACCTAAACTAGGTAATTTGAAAGCTTAGGAACCTTCAATATTTGCTATCCAATCCCGCCCACGCCAAACCCTGAAGAAACCACCATCAGCATCACGAATTCCCGATGGAGCAGTGTTAGGCTATCCAGCCAAGTATGATACTCTTAAATGGATACCTGACACCCGAGCACAAATCCACATCATCCGACGATGCGACGAACTGGGAGCAGCACCTGGAGGTTTCTACACACCTGAATACCCGAGCGGATCGAAAATGAAGCTGAAGATGATGTGCATGGGTAAGGACTGGAATCCTTACACCAAGACGTATCAAGACGTACGAGCTGAAGACGGAGCAACTGTACCGAGGATACCTGAGGAGTTCCTTGCAGTCGTTAACCACGCTGTGGGAATTGCTCATCAAGTTGAATCGGAACCAATTCCAAGTGTTAAAGCGGATTTGTGTATTGCGAACTTCTACCAGAAAGGTGGACGGTTAGGTTTACACCAAGATAAGGATGAAACACCCGAGTCTCTAAGTAAGGGAGTACCTGTGGTGTCTTGGTCCATTGGTGATACCGTAGTGTTTGTGTATGGCGAGCAGAAGCGTGGTGATCTCGCAAAGAAGTTAGTGTTGAAGTCGGAGATGTGTTAGTCATGGGTGGGCAGTCAAGGATGCTATATCACGGTATCAAGAAGATCAAACTGAATACCGCACCTTCGACAGTGATCAATGCCACACACATGAAACCCGGACGTTTGAATTTTACTTTCAGGTAGTTTTAAAGCCTTGTGTAATGATGTGATGTGTTATGACAGTTGTATAATAAGGATGCTATATTTAGCTATGTCTACAGTGTAAACCAACTTATGGTGTAAAGAGTATGTTAATGAATAAAGAGAAGTTATTTTGGAGAATATCAACCGTGTTATTACCAAATACTTATAAGTTTGTCAATGAATTAGGTTGTGCACTCGGAACGGGAGGTATACTGAGTGTCTGCAATGTGGCAGAAGCCGGCAAGAGCGGCACAATCCTCACCGGTACCTTTCCAGTTAATGGTGTGGACGCGTTGATCCTGTTCGACTCCGGAGCCAGACATACCTTTATCTCGCTATCTTTTGCGAAGAGGCTGGGGTTAGACGGTGAAGAGATGCCTGACTTCCTAGTCACTCTCCTGTCGAAAGAGCGGATCAGGTGTACCCGCTACCACCGAGATACTATTGTACGAACTAGAGATGAAGAGTTTCCGATCGACGTGATAGAGTTCGAGGGACTAGGTTTTGATGTGATTGTCGGGATGAAATGGTTGGAGCGGTACAAGGGCAGAATCCTATGTGCCGAGCACCGTCTGCTTCTTCGGAGTCCGTCTGGTGTTACTATATCATCACCGCCATGGCCATGTATCGTGAACTACGACGAGGGAATTATGTATACCTCGGCTATATCCAGGACATAGAGAGATACCCAGAGTTTAGCCCAGATGTGTCGGTAGTGTCGGAGTTTTCTGATGTTTTTCCTAAGGAACTGCCGGGCATGCCGCCAGCACGGGCAGTGGAGTTTAAGATTGATTTGGTTCCGGGCACCGGACCAATTGCGAAGGTGCCCTACCGTATGGCTCCAGCCGAGATGACAGATCTCAAGGAGCAGCTGAGAGACCTACTCGACAAGGGATTTATATGCCTGTGCGTTTCACCATGGGGAGCACCGGTCCTCTTCGTGAAGAAGAAGGACGATAGTCTCCGCCTCTGCATTGACTACATGGAGCTGAATATAGTTACGGTGAAGAACCGTTATCCTTTACCACGCATCGACGACTTATTTGATCAGTTGAGAGGAGCATCAGTATTCTCCAAGATCAATTTACGATCCGGTTACCATCAGATAGCTATCCGAGAGGGTGACATTGAGAAGACCGCTTTCAGAACCAGATACGGTCACTATGAGTTTACGGTTATGCCGTTTGGTTTATCCAATGCACCAGCCAAGTTCATGGACCTAATGAACCGCTTGTTCCAAGATCAGTTGGACAAGTCAGTGGTAGTCTTCATCAACGATATACTTGTATATTCGAAATCGAGGGGTGAGCACGAAAGCCACCCGAGGAATGTGTTACAAACGTTGAGAAAGAATCAGTTGTATGCTAAATTTTCAAAGTGTGAGTTTTGGTTGAACCAAGTTTCCTTCCTTGGTCATGTGATTTCTGAAGCCGGGATCGCTGTCGATCCGGCAAAAATAGATGCAGTGCGCACCTGGCCTAGGCCGAGGACAGTTACCGATATACGGAGCTTCCTCGGTCTGGCAGGATATTATAGGAGATTTGTGAAGGACTTCTCCAGTGTCTCGAAGCCGATGACTTCCTTAATGAAAAAGGATGCACCATTCGAGTGGACAGTCGACTGTGAGAGTTCTTTCCAGAGTCTCAAGGATGCTCTGACATCTGCACCAATCCTGACGATACCAGACGGTCCAGATGGGTTTGAGGTCTACTGTGACGCATCAGGAAGAGGTATGGGTTGTGTGTTGATGCAACACGGGAAGGTCGTAGCATACGCCTCCCGACAGCTAAAGAAGCACGAGGAGAACTACCCTACCCACGATTTAGAACTGGGTGCCATTGTCTTCGCATTGAAGATATGGCGACATCATTTGTATGGGGTAAGCGTCACAATTTATTCTGATCACAAAAGTTTGAAGTACTTGTTCACTCAGAAGGAGTTGAACATGAGACAAAGAAGGTAGGTCGAGTTCTTAAACGACTACGACATCAATTTACAGTACAAAGAGGGTAAGGCGAATGTAGTGGCTGACGCACTGAGTCGCCGAGCACACTCTCTCCATTCGCTAGTCTCTCATACTAGCTTGGTTGAAGAGGTGCGGAGTGCTCAGATGTCGGATCAGTATATGTTGGAGGTCAGGCAGAAGCTTATTGATGGCACATTCGAGGGTCAGAAGTACGACTTCCGACTCCATGATGATGACCTGATTAGGCTTAATGGCCGACTGTGTATTCTGAGAAGTAGCGCTGAGCTGAAGGAGCGCATACTGAGTGAATCCCATTGTTCTACTACTTCGATTCACCCCGGAGCTACAAAGATGTATAAAGGTATGAAAAGATATTTTTGGTGGACTGGAATGAAGAAAGATGTGAATGATTATGTGTTGAGGTGTCTCACTTGCCAGAAGGTCAAGTTTGAGCACCGACGGCCTGGTGGTATGGTGCAGCCAATGCCTGTGCCTGAGTGGAAGTTCCATGACATTTCCATGGACTTCGTAATAGGGCTTCCGCCTACAAGGGGAGGTCTGAATATGATTTAGGTTGTTGTTGACCGACTGACCAAGGTTGCCCGATTCATTCCGATGAAGGACACTTGGAAAGTGGTGAAGTTAGCAGAGCTCTTCGACCGAGAGATTGTAAGACATCATGGGGTACCGAAGACGATTGTGTCAGACAGGGATACCAGATTCCTCTTGAGATACTGGAAATCCACACGGGAAGCGCTGGGTACTGAGCTGAAGCTGAGTACGGCGTTCCACCCGCAGACTGATGGTCAGAGTGAGCGCACCATCCAGACGCTAGAGGATATGTTACGTGCATGTGCACTTGACTTTCAGACCAGCTGGATTGATAAGTTGCATCTGATCGAGTTTAGCTACAACAACAGTTACCATGCTTCGATCAAGATGTCTCCCTTCCAGGCTTTGTACGGTAGACCATGCCGCACGCCATTATGCTGGGATGAGTCGAGTGAGACGGTCATTATAGGACCAGAGTATTTGGAGCAAGTACAAGCAGAAGTGCGCCAGATCCGGGCTAACATGAAAGCAGCTCAGGATAGGCCGAAATCATACGCCGATGTGCGCAGACGTGACCTAGAGTTCGCCGTAGGCGACCAGGTATTTCTTAGAGTATCCCCCATGAAGGGAGTGTTTCGTTTTGGCCAGAAAGGCAAGTAGAGCCCGAAATATGTGAGGCATTATGTGGTGACGGAGCGGATAGGCCCGGTAGCTTACAGGCTTGATTTACCTGCTGAGCTGGGCAAGGTACATGATGTATTTCATGTGTCCCAGTGGAAGAAATATATGCCTCATTCGTCTCATGTACTTCAGCCTGAAAGGCTAACCTTAGAGCCGACCATGCGATCAGTGGAGACTCCCGTACGGATTCTGGATACTAAGACTCGAGACACTCGCCATAAGTCTGTAAGACTGGTGAAGGTCCTCTGGTCTAACCAGGACGTTGAGGAAGCCACTTGGGAGCTGGAAGATAAGATGAAGGCGAAGTACCCGTCGTTGTTTACTTCTTAGTGTTTGTATGTATAGGGTATGGGGCGTACCCCTATTTTAAGGGGGGTAGAGCCGTTTCGGTTATGTGTGTACGACATGTATTTAAATACATTTTATATGTTATGTTGTTATGTGGTTATGTTACAGACTGTTGTGTCTGAATGATGTTATGTTGTTTGGACCTTGAGTACGATGTTATGTAAGTATGTTGTTAATGTTGTTATGGAAGTATTGTTTTATAAGTGTTCCCCGTGTTCTAATATTAAAGATATGTGGGAAATGTGAACTTTGGGGACAAAGTTCTTTTAAGGGGGGTAGATTGAAATACCCCAAACCTTAGTATGTTTTTTAAACATTAAAATATGGTATAATAAGGCTAAAAAGTGCCTTAGAAACATTAATGAACAATTTAAACCATAGGAAACACAAATAAATACCTTAAAGACAATATGGGCGAAAATGTGCTCTAAGCTTGGGATAAGTTTGGTTAAGACCTAGTAAGCTTACCAAGACCTTATTTATATGTTAATGAACATATTAAACCAATTACCAAAGAAAACCAAGCTTGAAAACAAGTTAAAACACAAAATGTGCTTTAAGGAGTCTTAAAGCACATTTTTGAAAAATTGTCTTGTAAATGGGTTTTGAATGGCTAAATGTCCATCATTACTCTTTAATTAACATGTGTACTACTTAGTATCACAATAGAAAGTCTAAATCAATGGGAAATCAAAAATTTCACAATTATGTGCCTTGTTTAGTGAATAGTAACCAAATTGTGCTAGTTTAAAACATAAGTCAATATAAGTGATTTAATCGGTCAACAAAGACCAAAACACCCCTAAGTACTTAATAGGGGCCGGTTTTTATAAGGGTGAGTCATCCCCTTTGTTAGTTTAATAAGTAAGTAAAGTAATAAAGTAAGTTACTATTTACTTTTTACTTAAATATCTTAAAAACTAGCTAGTTTCTCACATTCTCTTCATTCTCTTGCTTTCCCACCGTCTGCAACCTCTCTTCTTCTTCTCATTTTTGGTTTGCTACAGCACCACACACACCACCATCTTCAATCTCTTATATCTCCTAGCTCCATTTACCTAATCAAATTCTAGACCACCATTCTCTTAATCTCATCAAGCTGTTCAACCTTGTCTTCTCAAAATTCCAAGAGCTCCATTTCGGTGCCAAGAGGAATCTCCATGGGAAGAGCTTGAGCTCATCTTTTCATGCTTTGTTGATCACCTTTGCTTCAAGGTAAGGAAAACCCAAGAAAAACAACATTTCTTCCATGTTTTAGTGTTGGCCGAAAATCACCTCTTCATAGTGTTTTCTCTTGCTTTGTTTAAGCTTCATTTTAATCTTTCAAGGACTTGGTGGTGTCCTCTCTTGACACTTATTCTAACTCTCTTCCATTTCCAAGGTAAAACAACTATCTTAATGTTTTAAGACAATATATAACTTAGGGTTTATAATGAGTTTAAGCATGAAGCTTGAATGCTCATTACATTGCTTGTATATTGATTAGAAGTTGACAAGCAATCAAGTCCTTGCCGGTTTTAATCAAAGAGGGAGCAAGGAGAAGTAAGTGAGAAAGTTGTGAAGGAAAAGAGGTAAATGGCTAACCTAATGTAGTTTGATGCATCAGGAAAAATGAGCTTATGTTGCTTATTAAAACTACCTAAAGAGCCAGTGGTGAATGAGTTAGTAAAAGCTCTCAAAGAGATTATTAAAGGAAATATATGATGTTGAGTGTATTTGCATGTCAAAGGCAATATATACATGTGGAAATTCAGTGTTTAAGGTTTATGCAATTTAAGGGCCTAAGAGCCATGTTATTTAAGGGCCTAAGTGCCAAGCAATTTAAATTATGCACTATATTGTGATGTAGTGTAATTGGATGAAGTTTTGTTTATAAGAATGTTCTTGGTGGATTTAAGTGTTCTTGGATGTTTAATGGTGAAAACTATGTGTTTTGGTGTAACAAGATGTTAGTAGAACCCATGTCAAAAATTAGGTAGTGTATAGGAAGTTCTGAGTGTTTTAAATGAGCTTTGGTAAACATGAGGAAATACGATGTTGTAAGGTAGATGTGTAAACTGGTGGAGAAAATTCTAGAGGTGGCATTAAGGAGTTTTGGTTAGTGAGAAAAGACGCTTGGGAAATGATGTTATAGTGGTGAGGAAACATTTTGGCATAGTGGTTATTATAGGTATAAAACACCACTTAGAAACCTAGTGAAAAACATTATGTGTTAACCTTTTTACAAGAATTTGTGTAATGCTTGAGGAGGGTTTTAGTGGATTATTTAAGGAGTTTAATGGAGGTCTTAAGGTGTGGTTGAGATGCCCAAATGAGGTTAGAACATACTAGGTTATGTAAGGTGAAGTTCTGAGGCAAATGTGCATTTTTAAACAAGGGTCTGGAACAGACCGACCTTGGGGACCGGACCTGCAAGGTCGGTCGAGCCCAGTTTACCCTGCCAGAAATGGTCTCTGTAATGGACCGACCTTGGGGACCGGACTTGCAAGGTCGGTCGGGCTTGAGTTTTTGGTACGGATTAAGTCTCTAGAATAGACCGACCTTGGACCGGACTTGCAAGGTCGGTCATGGCTGAATTTTTGTACGGGAAATTGTTTCTGGAAGGGATCGACCTTAGGGGCCGAACTTGCTTGGTCGGTCGTAGTGTAAATTTTCAACCCGTAAGTCACTGGAATGGACCGACCTTGGGTAAGGTCGGTCGACCCAAAACTTAAAAAAAAAACAAACAAAGAGTGGCTTAAGTAGTTAACCCTAGGGGGTATAATGAAGGTAATCATGGGTAAGTTTAGGCATTAAAACTTGTCATGTAATCATGTAAAATGCTTAGTAAACCGGAAATTAAATAAGTTAATTAACCGACATTATTAATTATGTTTAGGGACTACGTTTGGCAGGTCACATTCGCAGCAAGGACCAAGGTATGGTTTTCTTGCAGTTTGTTGCCTACCGGTTTACACCGGCTTGTGTGTTGTTTGATTTTCTGTGTGTTTATGACCTTGTAAGACTTAAGTCGTGAAACGAGTTTACAATTGTTAATATTATTGTGATGGTGAGTTAGGGCTCATTTCCCTTGTGTGTGTCTAACTAGACCTAAACACTTGCTTGTGAATTAACTTATTAAGTTTCAATGATGGGACTACTAACATGTGCTAACGGGGGAAGTGAGGAGTCCGGTCGTTCCGGCCACGCATGAGAGTATGGGAGTCGATGTCATAACCGGTTCGATTCTCTTTGTATGTTATGGTTGTTTGCCTTTTTGGTTCCAACTTTCCCTTTAGCTTAACCATGGCTATTTTACTGACTCACGTCGGGCCATAGGGGCACACTATGTTCGGTGTGGTTGGATTACTATATCCGACGCACCTTGGGGTCAAGTTATCCGTTCAATCTAACAGGACGGTAACGAGTTATGTAACAAGCTTAGCATGAGTTTGGCGACATTCTCTAGGCTCTCCATGTGATCTAACTATGTTGGTTCGGTTCCTGAAGGGAATCATTTTGTTATGTTATGTGTTGTTATGCTATACAATATCTCTTGGTATGCTATATATATACGTTGTGTGTTAAGAATCAACGCCATGTTATCATGACAAGTAGTTGCGCGTATCCCGGTAGCCGATGGGCTGCGCGTTAACCATACCAGCCAAGGGTTGCTGACCCCCTCGGGGGCTCCATATTTATTTGCAGGATGTTGATCGAAGAAGCGGAGTGGCTGTAGATCTTAGGTCATGAAATACTTTTGGTTATTTTGGATGTTGGGCCCGGGATGCGCCTGTGCTCCCGTGGCATTATATTTTGGATCCGTTGTTGTTACAGTGGCGGTATATTGACGGTTTACAGTGATGGGTTGTAATTAAATACTCGGTATTGTATATTATGTATTTATGGTTTTAGTTCTATGCTCGGGAGTCTGATCATCAGACCGGTACAAATTGTATGTATTCTGCCTTGTTAGCCACGTGGGTGGCTAACGGCGTGTAACACCAAACCGTTTAGTTATTGTTTTAGTTGTTTATTTCCGCTGCGATTTCGGTTATTGTTAAGTGCGTAGTAGGGGTGTTACATGTCATTTTCCACAAAAGTGAGATTAGTTTAGAGACAGTCCAACAGATAGAAACGGGAAAACTCTTCAACGGATCGCTGACAACCGTCACGACTACTGCCCGTTATGAATAGTACCGTTAGGACATGTCAGCGAGTGGACGAGGAGCGGTCTCCGACCGTTACTAGATATCTATAAAAGGGTGATGGGAGTTTTACTCCTGTCACACTATTGCCCTCAGTCTCTCTAATCTCTCTAAGCACTCAGAGCATATTCTCTTCTCTCTCACAAAACTTCCTACGAGATTTAAGTGCAAAGAACCTTGCCTCACAGCAACTCTAAAGATCTCTATAGAAAAAGGTTCTCAAGAAACTCCAGAAATCCTTTGACTAACAATGGCACTTAAATCCTCTCTCCACAAATATGCGATCAAGGAATCTTTCTTCAGGACAAGTGACAGACATAAGATCGACAGAAGCTCACAGAGAATCGTCACCTCCTCGCCTTTCCAAAGAC
The DNA here is from genome assembly GCA_023374045.1 of Limonium bicolor. Taxonomy (NCBI): domain Eukaryota; kingdom Viridiplantae; phylum Streptophyta; class Magnoliopsida; order Caryophyllales; family Plumbaginaceae; genus Limonium; species Limonium bicolor. The sequence continues at coordinate 267,799,793 of CM041779.1, forward strand.
CTAGAAGATCAGCGGGTGAGTCGGGTAACTGACGAAGGTGAACTTCTACATGAAGAGGTACACTATTTAAACCACTATTTTCCTAAGCTCCATCACCTTATTCAAACAGAATTCCTCAAGCCGGAAATACTTCAAGTTCCTACCTCCTCAGAAAAACCAAAAATTTCATCTCAAAATCCTTCACCAAAGATCACCACCAAACAATCCAAAAACAAATCCAAGAGCCATTCCACCACTATAACTGGTCGCATGACATGCACATCAAAACGTACTAAAAAACCAACAGCACCACAAAAATCTCAATCTACCCCAGAAAAGACCACACGATAACTACTCTTCTCTGATGATGAAGAAGCAACTATCTGAGCTGAAATCGAGGCAGCTGTACGAAAACTGGAAGAAGAAGAGGTTCAAATCAATGAACCAGCGCAAAAAGACACTTCAGTAGAGGAGATACTTCAAGAGACAGCATCTGACTCCGAGGAAGAGTTGAAACTTATCTCCGAGTCTAGGGAACCACTCGTCGATAGGTCTCCGACATCTCAACGACAGCTTCAGGTTGAAGACAGCAACATAGAGTCGCCATCACATGTCACACTCATGCGCAAGGAGCGTGAGCAACTAAAGGAGGCAAAACGCAAAAAGAAGATGGTCCTTTTGCCACATACTGAAGAACTCGAGGAGCTCCTTCAAGCTAAGAAGGCCGTTGCCAAGTCTCAACCTCCTCAATCTCTAAAGTGACTCAAGAAAGTCAAGGAGCTTGAGCCAGCCTTGATCAAGGCTGAGAATGTCAACGACAGATCTTGTCCCGTCCTACCTAAGATGTTGGACATAGAGTGGATGGAAAAGATGGGCCTAGGAGAGATTGTCGAGCTACTGGAGTTCCAACGATGGGTAGACTTCTTCCAGAAGCCTATCCCTGTCTACACAGAGCTCTTCAAAGAACATATGAGACATCTCGGACCACTCCAGAGTGATGAAGATGACGACTATATCATCTCACAGGTTCAAGACACCAAAATCACCATCTCCAAGTCTTGGGTCTCCAAGAGTTTTAACTTAGAATCAAAAGGATTGATCGTCCCAAAAGAAACATCATGGAGCGATCTCGGTCATCTGAGGGGAAATATGGTAAGATTGCTCAACAAAGAAGCAACAATGAAGAACTTTCCTGCAGCTGAAATGTCAATACATGACAGAGTTCTTTTTAGTCTACTCACCCACAACATAACTCCACGAAATCAACAAACCCACATTGTCAACGCGAGAGACGTAAGGTTACTCTATGCTCTCAAGATCAAAGAGAATATTGACCTTCATGCCATGATTCTCCTTACTCTCGATGAAAGTAGACATGTCAATCAAGGGTTAGTACATGAGGGAGTAGTAACCAAGGCTCTATTGGAAAGTGGAGTGGACATCGACGAGGTCCATGAATGTACACGAACTACACAAGATAGCATCTGCTCAGAGATGTTGTTAAAATTAGGTATAAAAATTAAGGGAGATCAGTTAGTGGCTGTCTAGAAGTAGACCAAGAGTGAAGGTTCAAGGTCAGAACCTTGTCCAACGGCAAGAGCATCAGCACTCAAGAGGAAGAGAAGTCTCTCACCGGTCCACGACATGTCGAGGACCAGTCTGGATACCTCAACTACAGATATTCTGAAGAGGGTGAGAGTGAAATACCCCAAATATAATTAATATTATTAAACCATTATTTAATGGAAAATAATCCTATTATAAATCATTTCACGTACGCATGCAAACCCATGCATGAGAACGTTACGTAAAAACAGTCGTTTCTCCATAAACGCTAAAACGCCTTAGAGCATATGGTCAAACATGACCTTGTATGACCCTCTAATATTCAAACCAAATGGTCATACAATTATTATATGAAATATAAATATATTCCCTAAGCTATATTCAGTCAAAAACGCAAAACGCTCGGGAGTGCACGCACGCCCTTAAAGCACGAAAGTCCGGAGGAGTGCCGAGGTGGCCGAACTCCTATAAAATTAATTCCTTGAGTTCCTAACATCATTATTAACCATTATAAAGAGAACCCACGAAGTGGTTTCTCAAAATTCAGCAAAAACAACAGGAGGATTTCTTAGCGCTCCTTTTTGCCCGGGTGGTCCTGATGGCCCGTAAATATGTCATGGGTTGATATAACCTCATATAACCCAATGTAACACTTAGTATATGTTTATTTACCATATAGTGTTTACAAACACTTGGAACTCATAAAAACAATTGGTTTCCCAAAAATTCCTTAGAGCACAAAAACACACCTTCGGGTGTCACGAAAATGCGTTTTACGTAATTGTCTTGTAGTTTTTGACATGCCACGAATTGGTAATCTTAAAAAGGGTTAAAATTACCTTCTAAATCAGTTGTGGTGGACTAGTCAACAAGGTGCTCTATAGGGGCCGATTTTAAGAGCAAAACTAGTATAAAATTTGCTTTAAAGTTTATAAAAAGTTTAAAACATGATGATCATCATCCCATGTGTTATATTACTTAATGCCAAAGTATGTAGGTCTCATTTGACCAGAGAGCTGTCGAAATTAGGTCATGGAATAAGGCCATGTGAGCTAGATACAAAACAAATACTAAAGCAAAAGTAGATTCCTTTTCTTTTTGCCTTTTGATTTCTTAAGCATGTGACCTTCCTTAGCTCTTCCTTGGCTCTTCATGACCGGTGGAGACCTCCCAATTGAGCTTGAATTCATCCAGCTACAAGAGGAGAAGAAGACAAGCAAAACTTAGAAAAATCAAAAGAAGATACCTTACCTTTCTTACCTTGTCTTCTAGCCAACATTATTTTCTTTCCAACTCTTGCTTAGCACACCACATGGCCGGTTTTATGCAGTAAAGAAGGGCTTTTATTGAGCAATAACTCTTGCAATAATAAACTAAGGAAAAGTATAGTCATTTGACATTAAGAATTAAGAAAACAAAAATCAATTCCAAGTCATTCTTTTCTTGCATTTACGTGAGCTAGGTCTCACTTTCCTTGCACTTCACACCTCCGAATTTGGTAAGCTCCTAGCTCTCTTCTTGCTTCATCTTCTTCCTTTGAAGCTTTTAAGTCCATTAATGGAGTTTTAACTTATATCTTCATCTTTAAGGTAATTTCCTAGCATTTCTTGTCAAACTGAAATACCCCAAACCTAGTTATGTGTTTTTAAGCACCTAAATAGGGTGTAACAAGACTAAAAAGAGTCTTAGAAACCTACTAAACAAATTTAAACAAAAGGAAACACAAATGTGCTTTAAAGTCAATAAGAGCTAAAATGTGCTCTAAGCTTGGGATAAACTTGAGTAAGACCTAATGAGCTTACCAAGACCTCATTTATATACTAATGAACTTATTAAACCAATTACCAAAAAAACCAAGCTTGAAAACAAGTTAAAACACAAATGTGCTTTAAGAAGTCTTAAAGCACGTTTTTGAAAAATTGTCTTGTAAATGAGTTTTGAATGGCTAAATGTCCATCATTACTCTTAAATATATATGTGTACTATATAGTATCACATTTGGGTGGCTATATTAGTGGGAAATCAAAAATTTCACTTCTAAGTGCCTTGTTTAGGTGAATAGTATTTTTATAAGCTAGTTTATAACATATGTTGTATTAAGTAATTAAATTGACAAACAAAGACTAAAACACCCTCATACTAATAAAGGGGGCCGGTTTTTATAAGTGTGGTGACTCACCACTCTCTAGTTAAGGTAATGAGTAATTAAAGCAAACTAAGTAAAACTACTTTTACTTTATAACATAAATATCTTCTAAAAGCAACTTCTATCTTCATTCTCATTTCTTTCCTTCATTCCCACGGTTTGCAAACACCTCTCTTCTTCCTTCTTCCTTGTTCTCTCTCGGTAATACCACTATCACCATGGAAGTTCCAACTTTGACCACTTGTTAAACCTAGCTCACTTGTCCAAATCAAAAACAAATACCACCAATCTCTTCCTCTCATCAAGCTCTTCATTCCTATCTTCTCAAAACTCCAAGAGCTCCATTTCGGTGCCAAGGTGTTCCACCATTGAAGGAGCTTGAGCTTACATTTTGACATATTATTACTCTCCTTTGCTTCTAGGTAAGGAATCTCAAACAAAAATCAAGTTTCCTCCTTGTTTTTGTCATGTCCGAAAATACACATTGATATAGCTCATTGTGTGACTTTGTTCTAGCTTCATTTCAACTCTTCATGGACTAGGTGGAGTCCTCTCTTGTTATAATTCAAACTCTCTTCAAAGATCAAGGTAAAACAACTACATTAATGTTTTTGAAACAATGTCAAATTAGGGTTTACAATGAGATGAAGCTTATAGCTTGAATACTCATTATAATGTTTGTATATTGTTTAGAACTTGTCAAAGAATCAAGTACTCTATTGGTTTTCTAAAGGAAACAAGAAGAAGTTATCTTGTAAAAGAGGTAAATCTACTAACTTAATGTTGTTTAATGCCTTAGGAGAAATGAGCTATAATTGCTTATTAAAAACTACCTAAAGAGCACATGGTAAATGACCTAGTAAATGTTCTCAAGGAGACTAGTAAAATAACATATGTCTTGTTGTATGTAATCGCAGGTTAAAGGCATATATATTGTGGAAATTCAGTGTTTATGATTTAAGCACTTTAAGGGCCTAAGAGCCATGCATTTTAAGGGCCTAAGTGCCATGCAATTTAAGTTATGCACTATTGTGATGTAGTGTGAATTTGGTGAAGTTGTGTAAGAAAGTGTTCTTGGTGTTCTTAGTGTTCTAGGATGTTTAATGATGAAATAATGTGCTAAGGTGTAACAAAATGCTAGGAGAAACTATGTCGAAATTTAGAAAATGCATAAGGAGTTCAAGATGTTGTAAAGGAATTTTTGATGAACTAGGGAACACTCTAGAGTGTAATAAGGACTTAGGCATGATCTTGAGATTTTAGTATGCACCAAAGTCATTTTGGGACTTAGGTAAAGACTTAGGCAAACTTTGGTGAATAAGGAGAAAGTGTAGAATTGGAAAAGAACTTCAAGAATGATATAAGGGAGTTGGTTGTGAGAAATAGTGTTTAGGAGATGGTGTTAAGATGAGGAGAAAGTGTTTTGGGATAGTAGTTACCATAGGTGAGAAACACCATCTAGGAAACCTAGTATGAAATAACATAAGTGTTAAGGAATTTGACAAGGAAAAGTAAAGGTTTAAGGAGTTAGAAAATGAGTTTCATGGATGTTGTATGTGGATATAAGGTTACCAAATGTTGTTAGGAAGCATTAAGAGGCCTTAGGAGAAATTTGGTGGAGATTGGCAAAGTTTGGGTAAGTTTAGAAGGCGACCGACCCAGGGGTCCGACCCAGTTTTGGGTCGGACGAGCCTCTGTTAGAATTCAGGAAATTGTTCGGCAATGGACCGACCCAGAAGGTTGGGTCGGACATGGGTCGGACGGCATCATCTATAGGAAGAAAATGTTCGCACATGGGACCCAGTCGAGTGAGTCGGACGTGGGTCGGACGGGCATGCTTATACGGAAGTAAAAGGGGTCTGTAATGGACCGACCCAGTTGTGGGTCGGACGGTGGGTCGGACATACCAAAACTTGTAAAAAAAAAAAACAGAAAAGAGTGTGACTTATGTAGTTAACCCTAGGGTGTATAATGAAGGTAACCTAGGGTAAGATGGACATTAAAGCATGTCATTTAATCATGTTAAATACTTAGTAAGTTTGAAGTTAAATAAATAATTAACCGACGTTACTAATGTGTTTAGGATTCTCTCAAGGTGGAAATCAGTTGAGGCAAGGACCAAGGTATGGTTTTCTTGCAGTCTGTTGCCTACCGGTTTACACCGGCTTGTGTGTTGTTTGCTTTTCTGTGTGTTTATGACCTTGTAAGATTAAACCATGTAAAGAGTTTACAGTTGTTAAATATTATTATGTTGTTAAGTATGACTCTCTCTTCCCTTGTGTGGGTCTGACAAGACTTGACCTATTATTGTGAATTATTTGTTGAGTTCAATGATGGACTACTAACAAGGGCTAACGGGGGAAGTGAGGAGTCCGGTCTGTTCCGGCCACGCGTGTGAGTATGGGAGTCGATGTCATAACCGGTTCGATTCTCTCTGTATGTTATGGTTAAGTTTCCAATTTGGTTTCTAACCTTCCCTTTAGCTTAACCAAGGCTATTTTACTGACTCACGTCGGGCCACAGGGGCATACTATGTGTTTTGTTTCGGTGTGCTTGGATCACTATATCCGAGGCACCTTGTGTTAAGTTAACCGTTCAATCTAACCGGACGGTAACGAGTTATGTAACGAGCTAAGTATGAGCGTGGCAACATTCTCTAGGCTCTCAATGGGGACTAACTGTGTTGGTTCTCTTCCTAAAAGGATTGTATGTTTGTGTTGTGTGTTATGATGTGTACAATACCTGTGTTATGTTATATATATATATGTTGTGTGTTTTAAAATAAATATCATGTCATCATGACAATTGGTTGCGCGTATCCCGGTAGCCGATGGGCTGCGCGTTAGCCATACCAGCAAAGGTGCTGACCCCCTCGGGGGCTCCATATTTTTATTGCAGGATGAGGATCGAAGAGGCAGAGTGGCTCTAGGTCCTAGAGAGTAGTTTACTTTTGGAGTACTTTTGGATGTTGCCCGGGATGCGCCTGTGCTCCCGTGGCGTATCATATACTTGTTATGGTGGATTACAGTGATGGTATACAGTGATGGATTTTGTAAACACTCGGTATTATGTTGATGTATATATATGGTTGTTAGTTCTATGCTCGGGAGTCTGATCATCAGACCGGTACATTTGTATTTATTCAGCCTTGTTAACCACGTGGGTGGTTGACGGCATTGTAGCACCAATCGTTTAGTTACCGTTTAGTTGTTTATTTTCCGCTGCGATTCTAAGTATAGTTATGTGCGTAGTAGGGGTGTTACAAAAAGTGGTATCAGAGCGAAGTATCGCTCTGATGACTAGAATACCGAGCTTAGGGATATACCGAGTTAGGAAACCTAGCTACAGATACCTAAGTGAACAGATTTGGAAAGGTTGACCACTAACTAAGTGTGGAGATACCTTTGTCGGGAAGCTATAACATTGGACCGATAAGTGTGCAAGCATAATGCTAATGAGATGTTCATATGAATTCAGATGGCAGGTAGACCACGAGGTAGGCCGCGGCGCGGTACTGGAGTATGGGTGACCAGGGCGATGATACTACGGCCAGACTATGGCTGAGGCAGTTGCAGCCGCCGTAGCCAGATGGTACCCGTTAGTTGCTGCTATACAGCAAGGGCAACAGCCCGGAGTTCAGCCACCACCACCACCGCCACGAGAGACCAATTGGGTCAAGGCGTTGGCTGATCTGAGGCCGCCCTCATTCAGTGGGGAGACCGATCCCCGTAAGCTCGAGGCATACATCTCCGAGATGGAGACCGCCTTCGAAACCCTAGCACCACCTGAGCAGGTCAAGGTACGACTTGCTGCTTACTACCTGAAAGGCTCGGCACAAAACTGGTGGAAGCTTGTGCGCGAGGGTAGAGTTGCTGATCCGACGTTTCAGTGGAGGGAGTACACGGCTCTTCTGCGAGCCAAATACTACCCTATACATGTGCAAGAGGCCAAGCGCCTGGAGTTGGACAACCTGAGACAAGGGGATAAGATGACGGTAGATGAGTACTACTCAGCCTTCATCGGACTTATCCACCTGCTACCGGATCTGGGTTACTCAGACCGGATCCTTGTGAACCGTTTCTACAACGGACTGAACTATCGCCTACGCTACGGCATGGGGCCTACTGGATATACCACCTTGCAGGTAAAGGAATTACAGTGTAATGTGAATAAGTGTGTACAATGTGTTAATGTGATGTGAGTTATTTGGCGGGGCATAACTGACACCCTAAATATAGGAGTGCTATCATGCCGCTGCTATTGTGGAGATCACCGTCCGTCTGAGGGACGAGGAGAGTGCGCTCAAGCGCAAGGCTCAGAACGAGGGCCAAGGCACGCAAGGGCAGTGGGGAGGGAAGAAGAAGAAGTCATACTCCCAGTCCCAGAAAGGACAGCAACAAGGTGGCAAGGGCCAGACCCAGACCACCACTGCTGATGAGCCTCTGCAGCTCACCTATGCGTATGCGGCCAAGCCCCTACGTTCTTACCCACCTAAGGGTAATTGTCTAAACCTGTGTGATAAGTTAGAGTATATGTTAATAAGTTGTGAAACAAGTATTAATGGTGTATTGTGATAGCAGCTAGCACGGGCTCTGGACCGGAGCGCCACTATTACTGCAAGTGGTGCAACGGCGACCACCCCGGCAAGGACTGCAAGGGTAATGATGTTCAGTGCCGGTACTGTAAGAAGATGGGTCACCGCGACCATGAATGCTGGCAGAACCCGAACAGTAGGAACTTCAGGCCCAAGGGGCAATGGAAGGGTAAGGCCACTGTGACCACCGATGGCCAGAAGACGGCGAACCAGCCACCCCCAGATCAGAGGTACACGGAGTCCCAGAAGGGGAAGGGGTCGGGGTCCAACAAGGCCACCCTGAATGTGGTGGACCGGTCTGAGGCGCCAGGGCCCTCTTCTAGACCAGGTACCGCCTAAATTGTTAACTGAAATAAGTGTCTGCATACCGCATTTCATGCATGTGTGTGAGTGAGTTTAAATAAACAACCATGTGAGTGAGTAAATAAAGTATAGTGTGAGATTTACCTAATTAGAGTACTCTAAACTTAAAGGAACTTTCAATATATGTTATCCAATCCCACCCACACCGAACCCTGGAGAAACCGCCATCAACATCACCGACTTTCCATTGGAGCAATGTCAGGTTATCCAGCCAGGCATGATACTTTTAAATGGATACCTGACACCGGAAGACAATCCAATCATCAGACGATGCGAGAACTTGGAGCAACAACCAGGAGGGTTGGTACACACCCGAATACCCGAACGGAGCAAAGATGCAATTGAAGATGATGTGCATGGGTAAGGACTGGAACCCTTACACCAAGTCATTCAAGAAGTGGAGCTGAAGAAATGGAGCAACAGTATCAAGTATACCAGAGGAGTTCCATGCGGTCGTTAACCCACGCGTGGGAATTGCTCAGCAAGTTGAAACGAATCAATTCCAAGTGTAAAAAGCAGATCTATGCATTGTAAACTTCTACCAGAAAGGTGGACGGTTAGGTATGCACCAAGACAAGACGAGTCACCCGAGTCTAAGTAAGGGAGTACCCGTGGTGTTTGGTCCATTGGTGACGCAGTGGTTGTGTATGGCGAGCAGAAGCGTGTGACATCGCAAGGAAGATATTGTTGAAATCGGGAGATGTATTACATGGGTGGGCAATCAAGGATGCTAACCATGGCATCAGGAAGATCAAACTGAATACCGCACCGTCGGCAGTGATCATGCCACCAATGAAACCCGGACGTTTTAAATTTGACCTTCAGACAGTTTTAAGCTTGTATAATTGTGTGATGTGATAAACCCGTATGTATTAAGGATGTTGTAAGTGTGAATCATGGCGACAGTATAAGCCAATGAATGTTTGTAAAAGAGTGTGTTAATGAATAAAGTGGAGTTGTTTGAAGCGTATAACCGTGTTGTTACCAATACTTATAGTTTGCCAATGAATTAGGCTGTGCACTCGGAACGGGAGGTATACTGAGTGTCTGCAATAAGGCAGAAGCCGGCAAGAGCGGCACAATCCTCACCGGTACTTTCCAGTGAATGGCGTGGGCATCGATCTTGTCGACTCTGGAGCACACACACATTTCATTTCGCTATCATTTGCAAAGAGGCTGGGGGTTAGACGGTGAAGAGATGCCAGACTTCGTGGTCACTCTCCCGTCGAAAGAGCGGATCCGATGTACCCGTTACTACCGAGGTGCTATTGTTCAAATCAGGGGGAAGAGTTTCCGATCGACTTGATAGAGTTCGACGGACTAGGCTTTGATGTGATTGTCGGGATGAACTGGTTGGAGCGGCACAAGGGCAGAATCCTGTGTGCCGAGCATCGACTGCTTCTTCGGAGTCCATCTGGGGTTACCATATCTTACCGCCAGAGGCCCAGAGAGCCTTCGACACAGATCATCACCGCCATGGCTATGTATCACGAGTTACGACGAGGGAGTGATGTATAACCTTCTGCTATGTCCAGGACATGGAGAGAGACCCTGAGTTTAGCCCAGATGTGCCGGTAGTGTCGGAGTTTCCTGATGTATTCCCTAAGGAACTGCCGGGCATGCCGCCAGCACGAGAGGTTGAGTTTGAGATTGACTTGATTCCGGGCACCGGACCCATTGCGAAAGCGCCTTATCGTATGGCTCCAGCAGAAATGACAGAGCTCAAGGAGCAGCTGAGAGACCTACTCGACAAGGGCTTTATCCGCCCTAGTGTCACCATGGGAGCGCCGGTTCTCTTCGTGAAGAAGAAGGACGGTAGCCTCCGCCTATGTATTGATTATCGGGAGCTGAATGCTGTTCGGTGAAGAACCGTTACCCCTTACCACGCATCGACGATCTATTCGATCAGCTTAGGGAGCATAGTATTCTCCAAGATAGACCTGCGTTCCGGATATCACCAGATTGCCATCCGTGACAGTGATATCGAGAAGACAGCTTTCAGAACTAGGTATGGGCATTATGAATTCAGTTATGCCGTTTGGCTTGTCAAATCACCAGCAAAGTTCATGGACTAATGAACCGTTTGTTCCAAGATCAGTTGGACAAATCAGTGGTAGTCTTCATCGATGACATACTTGTGTATTCGAAATCGAAAGGTGAGCATGAAAGCCACCTGAGAGATGTGTTGCGGACATTGAGAAAGAATCAGCTGTATGCTAAATTCTCTAAGTGTGAATTTTGGTTGAATCAAGTGTCCTTCCTTGGACATGTGATTTCTGAGGCCGGGATCGCTGTTGATCCGGCAAAGATAGATGCAGTACGCACCTGGCCTAGGCCGAAGACAGTTACCGACATAAGAGCTTCCTCGGTCTGGCAGGTTACTATAGGAGATTTGTGAAGGACTTCTCCAGTGTCTCGAAGCCGATGACTTCCTTGATGAAAAAGGATGCACCGTTCGAGTGGACAGTCGACTGTGAGAGAGCTTTCGCGAGTCTCAAGGATGCTCTGACATCTGCACCGGTTCTGACATTACCAGACGGTCCAGATGGTTTTGAGGTCTATTGCGACGCATCAGGCAGGGGTATGGGTTGTGTGTTGATGCAACACGGAAGGTCGTGGCTTACGCCTCCCGACAGCTGAGAAGCATGAGAGAACTACCCTACCCACGACTTAGAGTTGGGGGCCATTGTCTTTGCACTGAAGATATGGCGACATCATTTGTATGGGGTAAGCGTGACAATCTATTCCGACCACAAGAGTTTAAAGTACTTGTTCACTCAGAAGGAGTTGAACATGAGGCAAAGAAGGTGGGTTGAATTTCTGAATGATTATGACATCAATTTACAGTACAAGGAGGGTAAGGCAAATGTGGTAGCTGACGCATTGAGTCGCCGAGCACACTCTCTCCATTCGCTAGTCTCTCATACTGGCTTGGTTGAAGAGGTGCGGAGTGCTCAGATGACGGATCAGTACATGATGGAGATCAGACAGAAGCTTATTGATGGCACATTCGAGGGTCAGAAGTAGACTTCAGACTCCACGATGATGACCTGATTAGGCTCAATGGCAGATTGTGTATACCCAGGAGTAGCGCTGAGCTGAAGGAGCGCATACTGAGTGAATCGCATTGTTCTACTACTTCGATTCACCCCGGAGCTTCAAAGATGTATAAAGGTATGAAAAGATACTTCTGGTGGGCTGGAATGAAAAAGGATGTAAATGACTATGTGTTGAGGTGTCTCACTTGTCAGAAGGTCAAGTTTGAGCACCGACGGCCTGGTGGTATGGTGCAGCCAATGCCAGTGCCGGAATGGAAGTTCCATGACATATCTATGGACTTCGTGGTGGGGCTTCCGCCTACAAGGGGAGGTCTGAATATGATTGGGTGGTAGTTGACCGACTGACCAAGGTGTCTCGATTCATTCCGATGAAGGACACCTGGAAGTGGCAGATTGGCAGAATTATTCGATAAAGAGATTGTTAGACATCATGGTGTACCAAAGACGATAGTATCTGACAGAGATACCAGATTCTATCCAGATTTGGAAGTCTACACGAGAGGCACTTGGTACCGAACTGAAATTGAGCACGGCGTTTCACCACACAGACCGATGGTCAGAGTGAGCGCACCATACAGACACTTGAGGATATGCTACGTGCATGTGCACTTGACTTTCAGACCAGCTGGATTGATAAGTTACATCTGATCGAGTTTAGCTACAAAAACAGTTATCATGCATCGATCAAGATGTCTCCCTTCCAGGCATTGTACGGAGACCATGCCGCACGCCATTATGTTGGGATGAGTCGAGTGAGACGGTCATTATAGACCAGAGTATCTTGAGCAAGTTCAGGCAAAGTTCGCCAGATCAGAGATAATAGAAAGCAGCTCAGGACAGACAGAAGTCGTACGCAGATGTGCGCCGACGTGACCTGGAGTTCGCCGTGGGCGATCAGGTATTTTTGAGGTATCCCCCATGAAGGGAGTATTTCGTTTTGGCCAGAAGGGCAAGTTGAGCCCGAAGTATGTGGGTCCTTATGTTGTGACGGAGCGGATCGGCCCGGTTAGCTTATAGACTTGATTTACCCGCCGAGCTGGGCAAGGTACTGATGTATTTCATGTGTCCCAGTTGAAGAAGTATATGTCTCATCCGTCCCAGTGCTTCATCCTGAAAGGCTAACTTTAGAGCCGACCATGCGATCAGTGGAGACCCCGGTACGGATTCTGGACACTAAGACTCGAGACACTCGCATAAGTCTGTGAGACTGGTGAAAGTTCTCTGGTCTAACCAGGACGTTGAGGAGGCCACTTGGGAGCTGGAAGATAAGATGAAGGCGGAGTACCCGTCGTTGTTTACTTCTTAGTGTTTGTATGTATAGGGTACGGGGCGTACCCCTATTTAAGGGGGGGTAGAGCCGTTTCGGTCATAAGTATGACATGTATTTGTATACATTGTCTGTGTTGTATTGTCATGTTGTTAATATTACAGACCGCTGAGTCTGAATGAGGTTGTGATGTTTTGTTGTTTGGACCACGTGTCCGATATGATGTAAGATGTTGTTAATGTGATATAGAAGTGTTGTTAATATGTGTTCTCATGTTCTAATGTTTAAAGTTGTGGAAGTATGAACTTTGGGGACAAAGTTCTTTTAAGGGGGGTAGATTGAAATACCCAAACCTAGTTATGTTGTTTAAGCACCTAAATAGGGTGTAACAAGACTAAAAAGAGTCTTAGAAACCTTACTAAACAAATTTAAACAAAAGGAAACACAAATGTGCTTTAAAGTCAATAAGAGCTAAAATGTGCTCTAAGCTTGGGATAAACTTGAGTAAGACCTAATGAGCTTACCAAAGACCTCATTTATACTAATGAACTTATTAAACCAATTACCAAAGAAAAACCAAGCTTGAAAACAGTTAAAACACAAAATGTGCTTTAAGAAGTCTTAAAGCACGTTTTTGAAAAATGTCTTGTAAATGAGTTTTGAATGGCTAAATGTCCATCATTACTCTTAAATATATATGTGTACTATATAGTATCACATTTGGGTGGCTATATTAGTGGGAAATCAAAAATTTCACTTCTAAGTGCCTTGTTTAGGTGAATAGTATTTTTAAGCTAGTTTATAACATATGTTGTATTAAGTAATTAAATTGACAAACAAAGACTAAAACACCCTCATACTAATAAAGGGGGCCGGTTTTTATAAGTGTGGTGACTCACCACTCTCTAGTTAAGGTAATGAGTAATTAAAGCAAACTAAGTAAAACTACTTTTTACTTTATAACATAAATATCTTCTAAAAGCAACTTCTATCTTCATTCTCATTTCTTTCCTTCATTCCCACGGTTTGCAAACACCTCTCTTCTTCCTCTTCCTTGTTCTCTCTCGGTAATACCACTATCACCATGGAAGTTCCAACTTTGACCACTTGTTAAACCTAGCTCACTTGTCCAAATCAAAAACAAATACCACCAATCTCTTCCTCTCATCAAGCTCTTCATTCCTATCTTCTCAAAACTCCAAGAGCTCCATTTCGGTGCCAAGGTGTCCACCATTGAAGGAGCTTGAGCTTACATTTTGACATATTATTACTCTCCTTTGCTTCTAGGTAAGGAATCTCAAACAAAAATCAAGTTTCCTCCTTTGTTTTTGTCATGTCCGAAAATACACATTGATATAGCTCATTGTGTGACTTTGTTCTAGCTTCATTTCAACTCTTCATGGACTAGGTGGAGTCCTCTCTTGTTATACATTCAAACTCTCTTCAAAGATCAAGGTAAAACAACTACATTAATGTTTTTGAAACAATGTCAAATTAGGGTTTACAATGAGATGAAGCTTATAGCTTGAATACTCATTATAATGTTTGTATATTGTTTAGAACTTGTCAAAGAATCAAGTACTCTATTGGTTTTCTAAAGGAAACAAGAAAGAAGTTATCTTGTAAAAGAGGTAAATCTACTAACTTAATGTTGTTTAATGCCTTAGGAGAAATGAGCTATAATTGCTTATTAAAAACTACCTAAAGAGCACATGGTAAATGACCTAGTAAATGTTCTCAAGGAGACTAGTAAAATAACATATGTCTTGTTGTATGTAATCGCAGGTTAAAGGCATATATATTGTGGAAATTCAGTGTTTATGATTTAAGCACTTTAAGGGCCTAAGAGCCATGCATTTTAAGGGCCTAAGTGCCATGCAATTTAAGTTATGCACTATATTGTGATGTAGTGTGAATTTGGTGAAGTTGTGTAAGAAAGTGTTCTTGGTGTTCTTAGTGTTCTAGGATGTTTAATGATGAAATAATGTGCTAAGGTGTAACAAAATGCTAGGAGAAACTATGTCGAAATTTAGAAAATGCATAAGGAGTTCAAGATGTTGTAAAGGAATTTTTGATGAACTAGGGAACACTCTAGAGTGTAATAAGGACTTAGGCATGATCTTGAGATTTTAGTATGCACCAAAGTCATTTTGGGACTTAGGTAAAGACTTAGGCAAACTTTGGTGATAAGGAGAAAGTGTAGAATTGGAAAAGAACTTCAAGAATGATATAAGGGAGTTGGTTGTGAGAAATAGTGTTTAGGAGATGGTGTTAAGATGAGGAGAAAGTGTTTTGGGATAGTAGTTACCATAGGTGAGAAACACCATCTAGGAAACTAGTAGTATGAAATAACATAAGTGTTAAGGAATTTGACAAGGAAATAAGTAAAGGTTTAAGGAGTTAGAAATGAGTTTCATGGATGTTGTATGTGGATATAAGGTTACCAAATGTTGTTAGGAAGCATTAAGAGGCCTTAGGAGAAGTTTGGTGGAGATTGGCAAAGTTTGGGTAAGTTTAGAAGGCGACCGACCCAGGGGTCCGACCCAGTTTTGGGTCGGACGAGCCTCTGTTAGAATTCAGGAAATTGTTCGGCAATGGACCGACCCAGAAGGTTGGGTCGGACGTGGGTCGGACGGGCATGCTTATACGGAAGTAAAAGGGGTCTGTAATGGACCGACCCAGTCGAGTGAGTCGGACGTGGGTCGGACGGGCATGCTTATACGGAAGTAAAAGGGGTCTGTAATGGACCGACCCAGTTGTGGGTCGGACGGTGGGTCGGACATACCAAAACTTGTAAAAAAAAAACAGAAAAGAGTGTGACTCATGTAGTTAACCCTAGGGTGTATAATGAAGGTAACCTAGGGTAAGATGGACATTAAAGCATGTCATTTAATCATGTTAAATACTTAGTAAGTTTGAAGTTAAATAAATAATTAACCGACGTTACTAATGTGTTTAGGATTCTCTCAAGGTGGAAATCAGTTGAGGCAAGGACCAAGGTATGGTTTTCTTGCAGTCTGTTGCCTACCGGTTTACACCGGCTTGTGTGTTGTTTGCTTTTCTGTGTGTTTATGACCTTGTAAGATTAAACCATGTAAAGAGTTTACAGTTGTTAAATATTATATGTTGTTAAGTATGACTCTCTCTTCCCTTGTGTGTGTCTAACAAGACTTGACCTATTATTGTGAATTATTTGTTGAGTTCAATGATGGACTACTAACAAGGGCTAACGGGGAAGTGAGGAGTCCGGTCTGTTCCGGCCACGCGTGTGAGTATGGGAGTCGATGTCATAACCGGTTCGATTCTCTCTGTATGTTATGGTTAAGTTTCCAATTTGGTTTCTAACCTTCCCTTTAGCTTAACCAAGGCTATTTTACTGACTCACGTCGGGCCACAGGGGCATACTATGTTTGTTTCGGTGTGCTTGGATCACTATATCGAGACACCTTGTGTTAAGTTAACCGTTCAATCTAACCGGACGGTAACGAGTTATGCAACGAGCTAAGTATGAGCGTGGCAACATTCTCTAGGCTCTCAATGGGGACTAACTGTGTTGGTTCTCTTCCTAAAAGGGATTGTATGTTTGTGTTGTGTGTTATGATGTGTACAATACCTGTGTTATGTTATATATATATATATGTTGTGTGTTTAAAATAAATATCATGTCATCATGACAATTGGTTGCGCGTATCCCGGTAGCCGATGGGCTGCGCGTTAGCCATACCAGCAAAGGTGCTGACCCCCTCGGGGGCTCCATATTTTTATTGCAGGATGAGGATCGAAGAGGCAGAGTGGCTCTAGGTCCTAGAGAGTAGTTTACTTTTGGAGTACTTTTGGATGTTGCCCGGGATGCGCCTGTGCTCCCGTGGCGTATCATATACTTGTTATGGTGGATTACAGTGATGGTATACAGTGATGGATTTTGTAAACACTCGGTATTATGTTGATGTATATATGGTTGTTAGTTCTATGCTCGGGAGTCTGATCATCAGACCGGTACATTTGTATTTATTCAGCCTTGTTAACCACGTGGGTGGTTGACGGCATTGTAGCACCAATCGTTTAGTTACCGTTTAGTTGTTTATTTTCCGCTGCGATTCTAAGTATAGTTATGTGCGTAGTAGGGGTGTTACACAAACCTTGAAGCAAAACTCTTCCTAGCATAACAACAAGAGTTCGGCATCACTTAGTTCACCAAGGAGGTTGTTCAAACCAACATTAATCCAAGGAGCATCTCAAGGTTATCTTAAGGTAGTTTTAATGCTTGAAAATCCTTAAAGCAATTTTTATGTGTAACCAAGTTCTACTCCTTCTAAGGTTCTTTTCTTCTTCATTTTGATGAAGGAAAATTTGTTCTTCATCCACCTTAGGGTGTCGAATTCATAAGGAGAAAAGTCTAAGGTAAATCCTTGTAAAACTACTTACAAATCTACTTAAGATCTTTATTCAAGATCTAACTCCTAAAACTCCTACACCACTTGCATATAACCGAAGTGGAGCATCAAAATTTCCTTGGAGAAAGCTTGGAGATTCAAGAGGAGTTCAAGCACTTAACCACCTTTGTTAAGAAGTAAGTTACTAAGTAAATCTTTATGTTATAAGCTTTGTTAAGCTTCTAAAAATTATACAAAAATTATGTACATCCTAGGTTTATTAAGACCGAAACTAATGGTAATATGCCAAAATACAATCTATAACTTATATAGAAAATATTTACCTTAAGACACATTTTTGTGTCACAAAATTTAGTTATGTCACATATTAATTCAAGCCGAATATCAAGGCAAAAATGCTTATTTTTGAGCTAAGAATTATATAAGACATTACAATAATTTTTACATGAGTTATATTACTCCTATGAATTTATGATAATTATTATGACATATAAGTCCACTTTTATATACTATATGGTCACCAAATAAATATGGCCGAATGTACCAATTGATAAATAGGTATTAATGACCTACTTAGGTAAATAAACTTATATCACAAAGTTTGGTGAGCTAAAAATATTTCATTAGTGCTTAAATGGCTAATTAATTAAGTTAAGTGGCTTAAATGTATTTTTACAAAATTTAGTGTATATATTGTGAAAGCCGAGAGCTAAAGGGGTATTTGTGTGAAATTATTATAATATATATAAGGTTAGGAATTAAGTTTATGAATTTTAGATAATTTAAACAAGTGTTAAAATAACATTTATTAAGTTTTGGGCTATTATGTAATTTATAAAAGTGTTATGAAAGTTTAGAACAAAAAGGGGCGAATTCATAATTAAGAGATTTATTAGGCTCACCTTTGAAATTTGAGGAATTATATATTTAGACTTTAGTTTATAAGTCATTAAGAAGTTATTATAAAGTTTTGGGGTGAAAATGTAATTAATGGAGAGTTCAAGACCAAAGCCGAATTATTTGGGGTTAGTTTGGTAATTTAAGAATTTATATATATATATATTCAGCATTTATGGAGAATTAAAATTAAAACTATAGTTTATAAGGCATTATGCAAAGTTTATAAGGTTTTGTGGTTAAATTGTAATTATGGGAAATAAAATATTATTGCCGAGAATTTAAGGAGCTAAGTTGTTATTTTTGAAAGATATAGTACTTAAAAGCTATATACCAAAATATTAGTGTGACTATGTAATTTAGCTAAATAAGAAGTTAAAACTCTATAATATAATGAGATTAGAATTTAAATATAAAGTTTATGAATTAATGTGGTTGATTTATAAATAACCGAAATATAAGGGTAATAATTTAGATTTAAATAAATATAGGTCCTATATTTTAATTAAAGGAATTAGAACTATGGCTTATGTAGTTATAAGGAAGTTAAAAAGAAACAATAAGTATTGTTTATGACAAAAAGGAGAATAATGAGATTGTAAGAATATCATGTCATTGTAAGACATTTAAATATAGTTAAGAAAATTATAAGTTGTTATGTCACTTAGACAATTAAAATAAACAACAAATATAGTACATGAATAAATGAATGCATATATGTACATTAAAGGATTTATAAATAAATCAAAAAGGAATAACAAATAAGTTATACATTAAATCATGAGGTAATTAAAAGAAATAAACCTCACATGAAATAACAAATACGAGATTTGTTGAAAGATCCAATAGAATTATTATATAAGGGTAACATAAATTAACCCTCTCAGTTAATCCTATTCTAGGACTTTGTTTGACCAGACGTTGACCGGGAATTTAAACAAGTACAGTCTACGGTGAACGGTATGGGATTCTTGCAACCTGTTTTCTACTGGATTACACCGGCTTGTGTGCTTTGTTGTTTGAATTAACGACCAAGATAAAATGTAAAATGTTGTTTACTTGTGCGCTGTTGTATTATTTTATGTGCGTGAATGATGCTGACTACTACGTGTATGTCCCACGCATACAAACACTACTATACAGTGGATTAAATACCTGCGCTTCAGTATACCGAGGACTTGTACTCGAGTCTCTCACTAACTTCACTCTATAACAAACGTCATTATCCTAAACGTGATAATTGACAATACACATTGTGTTCTTGTTTAACGTCTTTATATGACACTTAACAACTCTATACTACGAGAACGAGGAGCCCAGTTGGATCTGGCCATGCATGCTACAGGAGCTGTACCTGTCTCAGGTCGTCTCCTATCTACGTCGCGACGGAACTTTCAGTTGGGAGGAAGACTCTATTCCTCCCGGGTTTCTAATGCCCTTCAGTTTGAGGAAGACTTCATTCCTCTAGTGGGATTCTATTTCCCACGCCTCTCAGTTCAGGGTTTAACTACGTTATCTCCTGGGGTTTTTATACCCAACCTTTCAATCTTAACGAGGTCACTATACCTCCACTATTTAAGATATTCAGTTATACCTGTCAGTCCCATTGTGTGGACCCGACTATCACTAAGAGATTTCAGTTCAGCTAACTTGACCTTCTGTGTCTTGTTCTATGTGACATTATTGTCCTTGTATGGATACTTGTTGTTATCAGACTATGCTTGTTTACAACTTTATAAAAATGAACTGCATGTGTTCGACCAAGTAGTTGGTGTGGCCCGGTAGACGATGGGCTGCACGTTTTCCATACCAGCATTGTTTGCTGAGCCCCTTTGGGGGCACCCCCATTTTTCAGGTACCTGAAGTTGAGAAGATTACCACACCGAGTGTATGTGGGGTAGATTCAAGCTATGGGAGTCTTCTTCTAGACATTTATTTTACTTAAGTATTTTACATTAGAGTTTGATTCCTAGTATCTCGGATTGTATTCGTGTTCAGACCGTGACTTTTGGAGATTGTATTTGGAGTTAGCCTTGTTGGTCACAAGGGTGGACAACGGCATTGTAATACCGCCCGGTTGTTGTATTTATTTCCGCTGCAGTTGTATTTTATTTGGGAGTGATCGCCGTTCAGTTTATTGGATTTCGGGTTGGGGTGTTACAAAAAGTGGTATCAGAGCGTAGTTACGCTCTGGATACAAGGATACACCGAGATTAGGATATCTAAGACTTTAGGTTACGGGTTGAGTGATAGTATTGAAAGGAGTTTAAGTTAGTTTTACTTAGACTACTATCCAAGACCGAGATTGTGACCACAGTACCTAATATACCTCAACATCCTGCAGATGTCAGGAAGAGGAGGACGCCGTGGACAGGCTGATGAGGAGCCAAACATCAGGCTGGCAGACATTGCTACTTTAATCGCTCAGGCATTTGCACAGGCGGGGGTTGCACAGCAGCAGCAGCTACCTCCACCACCACCACCCAGGGAGAGGGATTGGGTGAAGAGTTTGGCTGATCTGAGGCCAACTGCATTCAAGGGGCAGACTGACCCTGCTCACTTAGAGACATACATCATGGAGATGGAGACAGCGTTCGAGACGCTTGCAGTCCCAGCTAGGGAAAAAGTAAGGCTTGCAGCCTTTTATCTGAAGGATGCAGCGAGAGATTGGTGGAACATGGTGAAAGCCGACCACCTGGATGACCCAGCTTTTACTTGGGGACATTACACTGCACTACTGAGAGGCAAATACTACCCGGCCCACACTAGAATGGTGAAGACTAGGGAGTTTGACGCCTTGGAGCAGACGGGGAAAATGACCGTGGATGAGTATTATGCAAAGTTTACTTCACTACTCCGGCTACTACCCGGTATAGGATACTCAGACCAAGTGTTGGTCGACCGGTTCTACGGGGGACTGAGCCCTCGACTTCAGTTTGGGATGGGACCAATCATCCCCACCAGTTTACAGGTAAAACAGGAGAGACACAAACAGTTGAAAATTTTATTACATAGTATACCCCGTCATGAGAGATTTGGAGATTGATACCTTGAGATTTCAGGAATGCTATCATGCTGCCTCCGTGTGGAGATCACTGTAAGAGAAGGATGCTTTGAGCTCCCAAAAGAGGAAGGACGGACCTGGTGGCGAAGATGCCAAGCAGGGGAACTCCAACAAAAGGAACAAACCCTATCATAAAGGACAGGGGTCCTACCAAGGGAAGGGGAACCAAACTACTGGGAACCCCCAGTCAGGGACCCACGGAGCAGCAACTTCACAGAAAACCTACCCACCTAAGGGTAGGCACTCTAATCAGGCAGTTAGATTTGGAACTTTTGTGATTACCTCAGTACCATTGGAATGAATTAACTTGATTGTATTAGGTTCTGGACATGGCTCAAACACGGGCCAGAAGTATGTCCGCCGTTTCAACTGTAGACAGTGCGGAAAGGATCAACCCGGCGTAGACTGCCAAGGGGAGAAAGTCCAGTGCCGCTACTGCCAGATACTCGGACATCGTGCTTTCGAGTGTATCCGAAACCCGGAGAGCAGGAACTACCACCCGAGAGCAAAGACAAACACAGGCCAAAAGAATGGAGCTAGCAATACTCGCCCTCCACCAACAAACCAAACTCAGGGGTATAAGGGCAAAGGCCCAGCATCGGGACCCGCCCTACATGTCATGGACCGCTCGGATGAGGCTGGTCCTTCTACCAACCCAGGTATTTCTAAACCATGTGAACCTGTTATTGAGCAACGAATGATGTGAATGAGTGCTTGCATGCCTTGATTGCCTAATTGAGTAGGAAAGAATTAGTAAGACTCACTAGTAAAATTTAAACCACGTAGGAAGCTATAAGATATGCTTTCCTATCCCCTCACCGCCCTCCCTGGAAGAAAACATTATCAAGATACAAGAACCAGGGAACGAACAATGTAAGGTTATCCAACCAGGTTTGATATTACTCAAAAGATACCTAACACCGGAGACACAAATTACAATCATTAGAAAATGTCACGAATTGGGAGCAGGACCAGGAGGGTTCTACACTCCAGAATTTCCAGGAGGATCAAAGATGAAGCTGAAAATGATGTGCTTAGGAAAGGATTGGAATCCTTACTCAAAGACCTACCAGGATACAAGAAATGGAGATGGAGCACAAGTGCCAAAAATCCCAGAAGAATTTTTACAAATTGTGGAACAAGCAGTTAATACAGCTCAACAACTAGAAGAAGATCCAGTTCCCAACTTAAGGGCTGATCTATGTATCATCAACTTCTATGAAGAAGGAGGCCGCTTAGGACTACACCAGGACAATGATGAAACAAAAGGGTCCCTTGAACAGGGGATACCAGTATTGTCTTTGTCAATTGGAGATGACGCAGAGTTCCTTTATGGCGAGCAGAAGCGTGTGGACCTTGCAAAGAAAATCATATTGAGTTCAGGAGATGTTTTAGTAATGGGTGGAAAGTCAAGGTTGCTATACCATGGAATTAAAAGGATTAAATTAAACACAGCACCTTCGACAGTGATAAACACCACTCACATGAAACCAGGAAGATTAAGTTTGACTTTTAGAATGTACTAGTATTGTAATTGTTTGGACATCTGAAAGGAGAGCATCTCATCAATGAAGCATTATTGTTATGAAAGTGAATGTCTTTAGACCCCATCATATATCAAAGTACTTACTCAGATTCTGTTATTAGGTTGTACTAAGGAGACGGAAGGTGCCTTAAGTATTCTTACTGAGGAGGAGGCCAGCAAGGGCGGCGCGATCCTCACTGGTACCTTTCCTGTTAATGGAGTGGATGCACTAGTACTGTTTGACTCCGGAGCCTCACATACTTTCGTTTCGCCTTCGCTTGCGGGGAAGTTGGGGCTAGACGCTGTAGAGTTACCTGATTTTAAGGTGGCTCTCCCGTCTAAGGAGAAGATCAGTTGCACTCGTCTTTATAGAGGAGCCACTATCCGCATTAAGGAGGAAGAATTTCCTATGGACCTTATTGAGTTCAGAGGTCTAGGATTCGATGTTATAGCCGGGATGGACTGGCTGGGGCGACACAGAGGCCGCATTCTTTGTGCAGAGCACAGGCTGTTACTTAAGAGCCCATCAGGAGTGACAGTATCTTATCGTCAGAGCCCTAGAGCACCGTCTA
This sequence comes from Limonium bicolor, assembly GCA_023374045.1. Classification (NCBI taxonomy): domain Eukaryota; kingdom Viridiplantae; phylum Streptophyta; class Magnoliopsida; order Caryophyllales; family Plumbaginaceae; genus Limonium; species Limonium bicolor. The sequence continues at coordinate 267,823,219 of CM041779.1, forward strand.
TAAAAGTTATATCTGCTATGTCTATGTACAAGCACGTCAGGAAGCAGAAGGAAGTATACCTATGCTATGTTCAGAATGTAGAGCACGACCCTGATTTTGATCCAGCTATGCCAGTGGTGTCGGAATTTCCAGATATTTTTCCAAAGGAACTTCCAGGCTTACCGCCACCCAGAGAGGTAGAGTTCTCCATCGAATTACTACCAGGTACCGGTCCCATAGCTAAGGCACCGTACCGTATGGCACCAGCAGAGATGGCTGAGCTGAAGGAGCAGCTGAAAGATTTATTGGACAAGGGATACATACGACCTAGCGTATCTCCTTGGGGAGCACCTGTTCTGTTTGTGAAGAAGAAGGATGGAAGCCTACGTTTATGTATTGATTACAGAGAGCTTAATGCAGTATCGGTGAAGAACAAATATCCACTACCACGTATTGATGATTTATTTGATCAGCTCAGAGGAGCAAAGGTGTTCTCGAAGATCGATTTGAGATCAGGATACCATCAGATACCTATCAGGGAGCATGACATAGAAAAGACAGCATTCAGAACACGGTATGGCCACTATGAGTTTACAGTTATGCCTTTTGGCTTGTCAAATGCACCTGCAGTCTTCATGGATTTGATGAAGATATTATTCAGAGAGCAGTTGGATAAGACCGTGGTTGTATTCATCGATGACATACTCATCTATTCAAAGTCTAAGGAAGAGCATGAGAGTCACCTCCGACATGTACTTGAGATCTTAAGGGAGAACCAGCTTTATGCTAAGTTCTCCAAATGTGAGTTTTGGTTGGACAGAGTTTCCTTTTTAGGACATGTTATCTCTGATGCTGGGATCGCAGTGGATCCAGCAAAGATAGAAGCAGTTCGCACTTGGCCTAGGCCAAAGACAGTTACGGACATCAGGAGTTTCCTTGGCTTAGCAGGATACTACAGAAGGTTTGTCAGAGACTTCTCCAAAATAGCCAAACCTATGACCAGCTTAATGAAGAAGGACGCACCTTTCACATGGACTACTGAATGTGAGACCTCATTCGAGCTTTTGAAGAATGCTTTGACATCAGCACCAGTTTTGACTATACCTGAAGGCACAGAGGGTTATGAAGTTTACTGTGATGCATCAGGCAAGGATTAGGGTGTGTACTCATGCAGAATGGGAAGGTAGTCGCCTACGCTTCCCGGCAGTTGAAGAAACATGAGGAAAACTATCCCACACATGACTTAGAGCTTGGAGCTATTGTTTTTGCACTGAAGATCTGGCGCCACTACCTGTATGGTGTCCAGATGACCATATATTCGGATCACAAGAGTTTGAAGTATGTATTCACCCAGAAGGAGTTAAACATGAGACAAAGAAGATGGGTTGAATTCCTTAAGGACTATGACATTGATTTGCAGTATAAAGAAGGGAAAGCTAATGTTGTAGCAGACGCACTTAGTCGACGAGCACATTCTCTAAATGCCATTGTGGCTAGCTCGAGTCTTATGGACGACATACGCAGAGCACAGCAGAGTGATCGGCGAATGATGGAGATCAGTCAGAAGTTGTCTGACGGTACATTTGAGGGTGGAAAATATGAGTTTCAGCTACATGATGATGGACTAATCAGATTGAAGGGAAGATTGTGTATTCCCAGAGACAGCACAGATATTAAGGAGCATATTCTTCGAGAGTCCCACACTTCTTCCACATCTGTCCATCCAGGAGCTTCTAAGATGTACAAAGATCTGAAGAGGTACTTCTGGTGGAGTGGTATGAAGGGCGACGTGACAGAGTATGTGATTCGGTGTCTCACTTGCCAGAAAGTGAAATTCGAACATAGACGACCTGGAGGTATGGTACAGTCTATGCCAGTCCCAGAGTGGAAGTTTTATGATATCTCCATGGACTTCGTGGTGGGACTACCACCTACGAGAGGAGGCCTTAATATGATTTGGGTTGTTGTTGATCGACTGACTAAGGTTGCTAGGTTTATTCCGATGAAAGACACTTGGAAAGTGCCAAAGTTAGCAGAACTATTTGAACAGGAGATTATCAGACATCATGGAGTACCTAAGACTATTGTCTCAGATCGAGACACTAGATTTCTCTCACGATACTGGCGAGCTACTCGCGAGGCACTTGGCACTGAGTTGAAGCTTAGCACAGCATTTCATCCTCAGACAGATGGTCAGTCATAGAGGACTATTCAGACCTTAGAGGACATGCTACGAGCATGTGCCTTGGATTTCCAGGGCAGCTGGATAGATAGATTACATCTCATCGAGTTTGCTACAATAACAGCTATCACGCCTCTATACAGATGTCACCTTTCCAAGCCTTATATGGCAGACCATGTCGCACACCATTGTGCTGGGACGAGTCTAGTGAGACCGTCATCATTGGGCCTGAGTACTTAGAGCAAGTCCAGGCAGAAGTACAACAAATCAGAAGTAACATGAAAGCAGCACAAGACAGACAGAAATCATATGCTGATGAGAGGCGACGAGACCTTGAGTTCGCTGTTGGCGACCAGGTATTTCTACGAGTATCACCCATGAAGGGTGTATTCAGATTTGGGCAAAAGGGCAAGCTAAGCCCGAAATTTATAGGACCCTACGCTATCATAGAGCGGGTGGGCCTTGTGGCATATCAACTTGATTTGCCAGCTGAGTTGGGCAAAGTACATAATGTTTTTCATGTGTCTCAGCTTAAGAAATACATGCCTCATCCTTCGCATGTTCTACAACCAGAGACACTCTCATTAGAACCAACAATGCGGTATGTGGAAACACCGCAACGAATCTTAGACAGAAAGACACGAGATACTCGAAACAAATCTGTGAGTCTCGTAAAAGTTCTTTGGTCAAACCATGATGTGGAAGAGGCCACATGGGAACTAGAAGCTGATATGCGAGCGAAGTTTCCCTCATTATTCACCGACTAGACACTTTAGTCTAGGGTACGGGGGCGTACCCCTCTTTTTTTGGGGGGTAGAGCCTTTTTCATTTGTGAATTTAGTATGCATTTTGTTGCACTTTTGTGCATTTCAGTTGTTGCACTTTTGTGCATTTCAGTGACACTTTGTCTTACCTGTGTTCTTGTGTAACACTGTTCAGTATATTTCAGTGACACTTTGTCTTGTATGGTTCTTGTGTAACACTGTATCTGAATGTACTTTGTACTTCTACTTGATTTGTGTACTTTATTACACTACAATGGAAAGTTTATGTGCACTACGCTGCACTATTTGACATGAAAAGTGACTGTGTTATTACATTACACTATACTGTTCCAAAGTATTCCCATTGTGTTTGATGTAAACTGTGAACTTAGGAATATAGAACTTGGGACTTGATCCCTAAAAACTAGATCGAGTTGTGGATACTTAGTGGAACTTGATTCCCCACAACCTTATAATTTAGATATGAGACTTCGGGGCGAAGTCCTTTTTAAGGGGGGTAGATTGAAATACCCCAAATCTAATTAATATTATTAAACCATTATATAATGGAAAATAATCCTATTATAAATCATTTCACGTACGCATGCAAACCCATGCATGAGAACGTTACGTAAAAACAGTCGTTTCTCCATAAACGCTAAAACGCCTTAGAAGCATATGGTCAAACATGACCTTGTATGACCCTCTAATATTCAAACCAAATGGTCATACAATTATTATATGAATATATAAATATATTCCCTAAGCTATATTCAGTCAAAAACGCAAAACGCTCGGGAGTGCTCACGCAGCCCCTTAAAGCACGAAAAGTCCGGAGGAGTGCCGAGGTGGCACGAACTCCTATAAAATTAATTCCTTGAGTTCCTAACATCATTATTAACCATTATAAAGAGAACCCACGAAGTGGTTTCTCAAAATTCAGGAAAAACAACAGGAGGATTTCTTAGCGCTCCTTTTTGCCCGGGTGTGTCCCGATGGCCCGTAAATTATGTCATGGGTTGATATAACCTCATATAACCCAATGTAACATCTTAGTATATGTTTATTTACCATAATAAGTGTTTACAAACACTTGGAACTCATAAAAACAATTGGTTTCCCAAATATTCCTTAGAGCACAAAAACACACCTTCGGGTGTCACGAAAATGCGTTTTACGCAATTGTCTTGTAGTTTTTGACATGCCACGAATTGGTAATCTTAAAAAGGGTTAAAATGACCTTCTAAATCAGTTGGTGTGACTAGTCAAAAAGGTGCTCTATAGGGGCCGATTTTAAGAGCAAAAACTAGTATAAAATTTGCTTTAAAAGTTTATAAAAAGTTTAAAACATGATGACTCATCATCCCATGTGTTATATTACTTAATGCAAAAGTATGTAGGTCTCATTTGACCAGAGAGCTGTCGAAATTAGGTCATGGAATAAGGCCATGTGAGCTAGATACAAAACAAATACTAAAAGCAAAAAGTAGATTCCTTTTCTTTTTGCCTTTTGATTTCTTAAGCATGTGACCTTCCTTAGCTCTTCCTTGGCTCTTCATGACCGGTGGAGACCTCCCAATTGAGCTTGAATTCGTCCAGCTACAAGAGGAGAAGAAGACAAGCAAAACTTAGAAAAATCAAAAGAAGATACCTTACCTTTTCTTAACTTGTCTTCTAGCCAACATTATTTTCTTTCCAACTCTTGCTTAGTCACACCACATGGCCAGTTTTATGCAGTAAAGAAGGGCTTTTATTGAGCCAATAACTCTTGCAATAAACTAAGGAAAAGTATAGTCATTTGACATTAAGAATTAAGAAAACAAAAATCAATTCCAAGTCATTCTTTTCTTGCATTTACGTGAGCTAGGTCTCACTTTCCTCCTTGCACTTCACACCTCCGAATTTGGTAAGCTCCCTAGCTCTCTCTTCTTGCTTCATCTTCTTCCTTTGAAGCTTTTAAGTCCATTAATGGAGTTTTACCTTATATCTTCATCTTTAAGGTAATTTCCTAGCATTTCTTGTCAAACCTTGAAGCAAAACTCTTCCTAGCATAACAACAAGAGTTCGGCATCACTTAGTTCACCAAGGAGGTTGTTCAAACCAACATTAATCCAAGGAGCATCTCAAGGTTATCTTAAGGTAGTTTTAATGCTTGAAAATCCTTAAACACATTTTTATGTGTAACCAAGTTCTACTCCTTCTAAGGTTCTTTTCTTCTTCATTTTGATGAAGGAAAATTTGTTCTTCATCCACCTTAGGAGTGCCGAATTCATAAGGAGAAAAGTCTAAGGTAAATCCTTGTAAAAATACTTACAAATCTACTTAAAGATCTAACTCCTAAAACTCCTACACCACTTGCATATAACCGAAGTGGAGCATCAAAATTTCCTTGGAGAAATCTTGGAGATTCAAGAGGAGTTCAAGCACTTAACCACCTTTGTTAAGAAGTAAGTTTACTAAGTAAATCTTTATGTTATAAGCTTTGTTAAGCTTCAAAAAATTATACAAAAATTATGTACATCTCCTAGGTTTATTAAGACCGAAACTATATGGTATTATATGCCAAAAATACAATTTATAACTTATATAGAAAATATTTACCTTAAGACACATTTTTGTGTCACAAAATTTAGTTATGTCACATATTAATTCAAGCCGAATTATCAAGGGCAAAAATGCTTATTTTTGAGCTAAGAATTTATATAAGACATTACAATAATTTTTACATGAGTTATATAACTCCTATGAATTTATGTATAATTATTATGACATATAAGTCCACTTTTATATACTATATGGTCACCAAATAAATATGGCCGAATGTACTAATTGATAAATAGGTATTAATGACCTACTTAGGTATATAAACTTATATCATAAAGTTTGGTGAGCTAAAAATATTTCATTAGTGCTTAAATGGCTAATTAATTAAGTTAAGTGGCTTAAATGTAATTTTTACAAAATTTAGTGTATATATTGTGAAAGCCGAGAGCTAAAGGGGTATTTGGTGAAATTATATATAATATAAGGTTAGGAATTAAGTTTATGAATTTTAGATAATTTAAACAAGTGTTAAAATAACATTTTATTAAGTTTTGGGCTATTATGTAATTTATAAAAGTTGTTATGAAAGTTTAAAACATAAAAAGGGGCGAATTCATAATTAAGATATTTATTAGGCTCACCTTTGAAATTTTGAGGAATTATATATTTAGACTTTAGTTTATAAGTCATTAAGAAGTTATTATAAAGTTTTGGGGTGAAAATGTAATTAATGGAGAGTTCAAGACCAAAGCCGAATTATTTGGGGTTAGTTTGGTAATTTAAGAATTTATATATATATATTCAGCATTTATGGAGAATTAAAATTAAAACTATAGTTTATAAGGCATTATGCAAAGTTTATAAGGTTTTGTGGTTAAATTGTAATTATGGGAAATAAAATATTATTGCCGAGAATTTAAGGGGCTAAGTTGTTATTTTTGAAAGATATAGTACTTAAAAGCTATATACCAAAATATTAGTGTGACTATGTAATTTAGCTAAATAAGAAGTTAAAACACTATAATATAATGAGATTAGAATTTAAATATAAAGTTTATGAATTAATGTGGTTGATTTATAAATAACCGAAATATAAGGGTAATAATTTAGATTTAAATAAATATAGGTCCTATATGGATATTTTGAGGAATTAGAAGAAAGAATTTTAATTAAAGGAATTAGAACTATGGCTTATGTAGTTATAAGGAAGTTAAAAAGAAACAATAAGTATTGTTTATGACAAAAAGGAGAATAATGAGATTGTAAGAATATCATGTCATTGTAAGACATTTAAATATAGTTAAGAAAATTATAAGTTGTTATGTCACTTAGACAATTAAAATAAACAACAAATATAGTACATGAATAAATGAATGCATATATGTACATTAAAGGATTTATAAATAAATCAAAAAGGAATAACAAATAAGTTATAATTTAAATCATGAGGTAATTAAAAGAAATAAACCTCACATGAAATAACAAATACGAGATTTGTTGAAAGATCCAATAGAATTATTATATAAGGGTAACATAAATTAACCCTCTCAGTTAATCCTATTCTAGGACTTTGTTTGACCAGACGTTGACCGGGAATTTAAACAAGGACAGTCTACGGTGAACGGTATGGGATTCTTGCAACCTGTTTTCTACCGGATTACACCGGCTTGTGTGCTATCTGTTGTTTGAATTAACGACCAAGATAATTAATGTAAAATGTTGTTTACTCTTGTGCGCTGTTGTATTATTTTATGTGCGTGAATGATGCTGACTACTACGTGTATGTCCCACGCATACAAACACTACTATACCAGTGGATTAAATACCTGCGCTTCAGTATACCGAGGACTTGTACTCGAGTCTCTCACTAACTTCACTCTATAACAAACGTCATTATCCTAAACGTGATAATTGACAATACACATTGTGTTCTTGTTTAACGTCTTTATATGACACTTAACAACTCTATACTACGAGAACAAGGAGCCCAGTTGGATCTGGCCATGCATGCTACAGGAGCTGTACCTGTCTCAGGTCGTCTCCTATCTACGTCACGACGGAACTTTCAGTTGGGAGGAAGACTCTATTCCTCCCGGGTTTCTAATGCCCTTCAGTTTGAGGAAGACTTCATTCCTCTAGTGGGATTCTATTTCCCACGCCTCTCAGTTCAGGGTTTAACTACGTTATCTCCTGGGGTTTTTATACCCAACCTTTCAATCTTAACGAGGTCACTATACCTCCACTATTTAAGATATTCAGTTATACCTGTCAGTCCCATTGTGTGGACCCGACTATCACTAAGAGATTTCAGTTCAGCTAACTTGACCTTCTGTGTCTTGTTCTATGTGACATTATTGTCCTTGTATAGATACTTGTTGTTATCAGACTATGCTTGTTTACAGCTTTATAAAAATGAACTGCATGTGTTCGACCAAGTAGTTGGTGTGGCCCGGTAGACGATGGGCTACACGTTTTCCATACCAGCATTGTTTGCTGAGCCCCTTTGGGGGCACCCCCATTTTTCAGGTACCTGAAGTTGAGAAGATTACCACACCGAGTGTAGGTGGGGTAGATTCAAGCTATGGGAGTCTTCTTCTAGACATTTATTTTACTTAAGTATTTTACATTAGAGTTTGATTCCTAGTATCTCGGATTGTATTCGTGTTCAGACCGTGACTTTTGGAGATTGTATTTGGAGTTAGCCTTGTTGGTCACAAGGGTGGACAACGGCATTGTAATACCGCCCGGTTGTTGTATTTATTTCCGCTGCAGTTGTATTTTATTTGGGAGTGATCGCCGTTCAGTTTATTGGATTTCGGGTTGGGGTGTTACAGAGAGTCACTCTCACAGTTGTGCAGGCTGTCTCCACTAAACCAAGTGTTCATCACATGGTTCAAGGAGCAATAGATTTTATAGATTCTCACATAGCCTGAGCATTCTTTGTCTCTTAGAGACTCGAGTGAGACCGTGAGAGTTAGGATTAGATTTTTCTTTTCCATCAAATGCTTCATTTGCCTTTGACTATCTGTTTCACAGTACCTTTTGGATATCAATGAAAATGCAACTAGTGTTTGTTACTTAATGCTTATGATGGGTACAAATAATTTATTGTCTTGGCTGCTTCTTCCTTGATTAGAAATTATAAAATGATATGAGATATTTAGTCCCATCCAATCCACTAATCCAATCTCTGACCTTGACACCTAAAAATCCTACAAACATAGCCCACAAGACGTAGCACCTCATTAAATGCCACTCATCAATCAATCATTGAGCATATCGAAAGTGTTTATAAAACTTGCTTACTCCTTTTACCACTCACAATCATCTCACGAAATGGCTCAATACCCACAAAGCTCATCTAGCTCGAATGAGCAAACTATTCACTCCACCATTCGCAAGTTTATGACCACCAAACACCCAAAGAAATATGTCGCCTAAAGCTATGTTCAACCAGACTCCTACTCCCTTACATCTTGATCTATCACCTCAAGTGTCACTCTATCACACTCATGTTCTCCACACTGCATGGAGTTCTCCATAGATTTTGATGAGTCTGACCTTTCTACCATAGCTGAATCATCTTTGATCAACCCAACCAAAGCCAAACCTTCTTGGATCAAAGCTGGTTTTTCGGAGGAAGAGCCTTCTTACTCAGAGGATTATGAATGGGATACCCAACTACGTTACTCCATCTAGATTATCTTGATCATATTTTGTAGTTTGTAATATATGGAATGTCATGGCCTTTACAATATCTTGCATCGTGTAGTTGCTCCCTATTTTCCTGTATGGCAAAGGGGGAAATAAAAGTATATGTACTTGTGAGTGTACCTGTGAGACTATGTCTATCATCCTTGTATTATGTATCATCTGAATGAAACTTTATCTATGATATAACATAAAAGCTGTCACTTATTACTATCATTCGTTAAAAAAATTTCATTCATAAAAACCCTTAATAAACTCAGGGGGAATCCTTCTTAGGGTTAATCTCTCAATTTTTGATTTCCAAATGCATATAAGTGTATAGGTTTCCAAGTTGATCTTCTACCATTGGGGTTTTTGAAAGGTGGGGAAGAAAGCTATTGCTGAGACTAAGAATAATATGTAATTATTTTTGATTTGGTGCCTTGTTTTGCCTTGGGCAAGTGAAGAAGTGTGGGAAGCCATGGGAGGGAGCTCAAAATCACCAGCAAGGGAAAGAAGAAGGGAGGAGCCGGCTGGGAAGGGAAAATAAAATGTGGGGGAGAAGAGGGAATGGAGGAGAGAGAGTCCCAAAAGTAACTTATGTACTTTTTATACTTTATTTTTACTTTTCTCTTCTAACTAATAAGCTAGTTTATTAAATGAGAGAGGGGGAGCATTGAATCCCTCATAAAAACTGGCCCCCTTATAAATATCCAGGGAGGACGTTTTGGTCTTTTCACAAGAAACACTCCTAAATTTCCCGGTTTGGCACTATTTATCAACCGGGCCCGTTTTCTGGATTTTCTTGTTTTGAGAATTTTAACGGTTATTAGAACATCATTAATGTTTAATGATAGTTATATGATCAACTATAATTTTTACAAGTCCATTAAACTGCTTAAAGTCATGTCTCCGGGTTTTCTTGAAAAACGTGCTTTAGGACTTCATTTCTGTTTTTAACCCACTATATGGATTCGTTTTCTTTGGGAATTGTTCGCACATGTTATTAGTGTATAAATAAGTCTTAGGAATCCATCTAGGACCCTAGTCGAGGTCACATGCCTCCTATGGTTGTGTAACACACGTTTTTTACGTTTTATGCTTTTTACATGTTTTCTCTTTTCTTTTGGTTTTACTTTCTTCACCCAAGTTCTTTAGGAATCATTAGGCCTTTAAATATAATATTAGAATAATTAATCACCATTTTTAAGTTAGGGTTATTTCACTCATAGAGTTCTCCAACTCTCATGTGGCATCTTTCGCCTTTGGAGTGAATTCTTCTCATATCAGAGAAACGGGTATGACACTATCCCCCCGGGCTCTAAAACATGTACAGGGTGAGGCACGTAATCTTTGTGCTCTCTCTGGAACTCATTCTAATGGGCCCACTCACTCTGTAATGAGGTGCGGACCCATGAACATAGGGCTTAGTTTGACTTTTCGTTCTTGCATCAATAATTAGCAGCAAGTTATTGCTAACCTCTTTCCAATATGATGGTGTTATCCATGGTCCTTTCTTAATTTGGGAACGGAGGTATCTTAATCGGCACGGTCACATCAATTGTATGCGTGCACGATTAAATCTAAATTGTATATCCTATTGGATCACTAATTTACATGTGCGTATCTTCCCTCACTGACTTACAGCTTAAGGTGAAATATGACATATGGCTATTTTTGTACCTAGTGCTCTTTGCACTTGTCTCCATGATATTGGGACATACTAGCTTTTATGCCCACGAAGATAATGCTTGTCATCCGTGTCTCCAAGTGGTTTTGTTCCGGAGTATTACATTGTTGTAGTCTTTGCTATGTATTTCTTTGTTGATGTATATTATATATTCCTGTGTGTCGGGCTAGCAACAACGTTCGTATGGTTCATCCTGCTTTCTGCCAGGGGAATCCATATGTTGTGCTCGTATTAAAGTTCTGCATCTTTAGCCTTCATTTCTCCTCATTGAGTTCTATGTGAGTTTTACTCGTCTATTGTCATCAAAGTATTCATTATTAATGGTTGTTCCTGTTGGTCGCTTCTACACGCACCATAGCCCAGTCAATTCGACGGTTGTTAATTGTTATAACGTTTGTTTCTAGCTTAAGGCATCCGCTAGTATACTAGCTCTGCCTTTCCTTATTGCGTAGTCATGTGTTTATGTTCACATCATTTGGTAAGTTCCTTCAGGATGACGAAAATTTGCTTGATCCTTATGAGGATTCTACATATTATTCACCCATGTAATAGGTTTTCATGTCCCTATCATTAGCGTTCACATCTTTGAAAGGTTTTCCTTGTCTTCACTGTGTATTATCTGCTCCTTTGTGGAGTTACGACTTTATTCGTATTGTATTGAAGGTTCTTGGTTTCTCTAGCCCTGTTGGTTTAACTAAGGATCTTCTCGTCCATCTTTGAGGTAATTTGTCACACTGGTCTGGATTTGCATCACTGACCTTGGCACGGAGTTTTCTACATACATGGGGTACCTTATTGATACATTACTACTTACCGGACTAACTTATAAATAAGTCTGTTAGACCCACAAGCTCCTATCGGATTACGGTCGTCCCATGTCTCGTTTAGTAAACTAGTAATGTCTGTCACACGGTTATTGTGAAGTGTTCTGTTGTCAATCTCCCTTTTGATGGATGTCCTTATTGTAGTCTGATGTTAATTAGTTCTTATTGTTGGTCATCTTGTCGTAGTTGTTGTTACTCTAGTGGCATGGATTAGAAATGTGGTTGAGACGATATTTCGCTCCTGGACTAGTGTCCTTCTAGTGGTATGTCAGATGTGGTACTCCTTTCTAAAGGTAGTACTTTGTTTGTTAATCAGTTAAACATCCAATATCGATTCGCCTTTACGACTGCAATCATTTTAATTATTATTCATGTTGAGGTATGGTATCTTTAGTCTTCTCCTTGTTGTGGTCTTCGTGTTTCTTGACATCATGATTAGCTTACCTTTAATCTCCTTAATGTAATTTAGTGTCGTTAACGGTCTTCGTTCTCCATACTATTGAGGACTACACATGGTCTTCATTTTTCCAGGTATTCATTATACATTGGCTTGCCATTGTGGGCATAACATCGGCCCTGATCATTAGGTGATCACATGTCATCTATAATTCCCGATATGGTGTGGGGGTGAGTTCTCCCATTTGGGTATTCACATTCGCTCCCTTATCCGTTAAATTGGATGCATAGTAGACTGCGTTACAGCTTGAGCAACTCGGCTCTTTGCTTCCCAACCATCCTCAATGACGGTGGTGCATCTACAAAGGTTATGCAATTTCACACATGGTCATGCTTGTCCTTAAGGACTAAATATTCATCACTAGTAGTGATTCAATGCTAGTATACATTAATGGTATTTGGCTAATGAGCCGTGTTTAAAAATTCTCGAACAATTACAATGGGTTATGTAACTCCTTCAGTTGCAATGGTTGGACCAGCAGGTCTTTCGGAGGTTTCATAGGCCTCTAATCTTAAAGGTTTGTACGAAAAACTATATGAAAATTTTGGTATTTACTAGTAGATTAAGATTTAGTGGTAGCTGCAGTACTTGTTATGGTAAGTGCGCAAGGCAGATGGAAATTTCAGTGTATTGACTGTCATAGCGCTTGTTGAAGCAAGTGCACCTTACAGGTTGAGGTATCGGTTTGGAAACTATTGATCTTGTGAACTGTTTTGTCGTTGCGTACCGGTTAGGTGATTTCGGTGTTAAGGAGATAGGGTTGTTCATATTTAAAATACATTACAGTTTGGAAGGTCTTTCTATCACTCCTGTTTCTAGGCTAACAAAATTAAGCCATCATCCAAATTCTATTCCGCACATGCTCCATGGTAGTGTAAGTGTTTAAAATTCCATTCATATACATATATGATTTGTTAAGGTTTCAGGATTACTTGTATCTTGTACACATAACTAGGTCCAAAAGTCATACACAAAAGACGAGTGGTCACTAACACACTCCTACATACTTACAGCACAGTTTCTCTCTACAATCCAAGGCTAAGTACAGTAACAAAATAAGCAAAAGTCTTTCAACTAAGGACTGCGGAGTTCAGGGTGCTCCAGCCCTGTTGACTCCTTTCCCTTTCTGGGCTCTAGCATCAGTGGGTGTCTGGCCTTCCTGGCCGCCTCGTGGTACTTCAAATCCTCTAGCTGAGGTCTTCTGAGTAGTCTTCGGTGGCCTGTAGTTACGGCTCTCCTGGTTGATCCAGTACTCGAACTCCTAGTGGCCCTTGTTTTTTGCAATACCGGCACTCCACTTTGTGGCCAATGCAATCAACCCCTGGATGGTCCTTCCCACAACGCTTGCAGTGAAAGTGGTGTTGGGGTTGTCCGATGCCTGATGGTGGCATTCAATGTAGATTAACATTTGAAGGTACAAAGGTTAAGGTTACAATTCAATTTAAGAGGAAGGTGTTCTCACCCTTAGGAGGCGTAGATCTCAGAGGCTGGGCATCGATAGCTGGGCCGGTCAACCGAGGGACGGGATCTTTCCCCTTGGCACCATGGTGACCCTACTGCCCTTTCTTCTTGAAGAATTTCCTGTTTAAAGTTTCAGGTCAGCAGTCATGAAAGATGTTTAATATGGTAAACAATTTAGAATGGGATAAGTTCTTACTTTCTCTTCTTCTGGTCCTCATCTCGAGATGCTCCTCCATCCTCAGACTCTCTCTCTGGGTTCTTTCTCTTCTTCGGCCCGAGAGTCTCTTCCCGTGTCTGGAGCAGTAGCTCCGTCCTTGAGGCAGCGTCATAGCACTCCTGGAATCTCATTGGTAAGTCTTCACTTAACTAATTGATAATTTAGTAAGTAAGGAATTAATGGTATTCATGTTTATACTTGGATAGTCGTATAGAGGGTAGCACCCATCGCCATCTGGATGCGAAACAACAATCCCCCCCGGAACTTCTCCACTTTATGGTCTCTGAGTATTCGACTCCGGGGATGAGTCCAGAAGACCGATGAATCGAGCGTAGTACTCATCCACGGTCATACCTCCCTGGGAGAGTGTCTCAAACTCATGGTGCTTCTTCTGCTTGAGGTGCACCGGGTAGTACTTCCCCCACAGCAGCTCAATGAAGGCAGCCCACGCAAAGTCAAGCATAGCCAGGTGATGGTCCTTGACCAACCTCCACCAAGTGCTGGCTGCATCCTTCAGATGAAATGCAGCAATGACGACCCTCTGGTCAGCAGGCACTTGTAAAGCCTCATAGGCCTTCTCATGCTCAACTATGAAACACTCTAAGGCAACGGGGTCTGGCTCCCCTGCATAAGTAGGTGGTCGGGTCTCGGAAACTAACTTCAGCCAGTTCGTCTCCCTGGGCTATGGCGGGTGGGGTAGTGCTCCTCCAATCTGAGCTCCAAGCTGAAAGAGAACGGCAGCAACCGCCTCTGCAACTCATGGCATCACGGGGTCGCTGCCACCCCCTCTACTGGCACCATGGCCTCTAGTTCCTCCTAACATCTGTAGGACAAAATGTCGTATCATTACTCGGTAAATATACCGTACACAACCAGTGGATATTGAATTTCCTTAAAGGTTATCATATCACACAATTTGCGTTACTGAGCATAATTTCATTTAAGATGAGTCGTCTCGTACCTCACAAACGTTTCCCGTATTTCCCAAATCCTAGGCTCACTGTCTTAATCCTAGTATCTCGTCATCAGAGCGATACTCCACTCTGATACCACTTTTGTAACACCCCTCTCGATCAACACTTAATAATCTCTCACGTAGCATAACTAAAGACGTCTTATAGAGGAAGTATAAACAATAATATTAATCTTCACTCGGGTGTCACCTGCCATTACCCGCCCATGTGAGTAATGAAGTAGAAACTAAAAACAACTACAGAATAAACAATGATACTAAATCGCAGTGAGAACAGATAAATACTTATACATCATACTAATTCCATAATCATAGCCGACGACAAGTGAGCGTCTACCCATTCTTGAATATATACAACCATATCATCGTACAACCTAAGTCTAACATTGTTATACAAAACGAATTTCGTGTGTAGTTAATAAAATAAAACCCTAAAAACCCGGGTCCCGCACTTCGGCTTCCATGCGATCAACGTCCTGCAAAATGCCGTGGAGGCTCAACGATAAACGCTGAGTATGCTAGGTATGCATTCGGACCATATTGGTCACTTAGTCATTTTAACCATCTTGATATTAAGTTGATTACATGCTTGTCTGGTTTACAGTTATAAGAAATAATGTAAGGATCATGCATAATCACAGAGTCATCCAACCAATACAATCACTACATTTCACAAGCAACAGTAGCATAAATGAAGACATCGAATACATGCAATAAAGTGCGTAATCACTTTTAGCGAACGGTATTTATACTTGTATTAATATTCGGCATTCAAGGCTCCATCCAACATCACCATGTTAACTCACATCACCAGTTGGGTGTCATGTTAGGAAAACCTGAATTAATCTTTTAAACGGACAGTAATCCTCCCATATACACAAAGGTGCTCATGTTTGCCAGAGGTCCGGAGGCTCCTGGTCTTCTATTGTGCCTTAATAAGGAGTCCATAAAAAGGTTGTAGCCGTGTACCAACAGTAGGTACCATTTGACCAACGATCTATGTGGGCTCGTTGGAATTTCCTAGAGCAGGACCCGATCGGGTATCCACTCAGTGATCACAAATGCGCAACCAGGTAGTTCATAAACTACACTAGATTTCCTCCCCTCATCACATACGAATTCTCTCATAGGATAAAGTGTCTTAATCATTTCCTAAGATATACTCTTAGTTTTATGGAGAATACATTTAATATAGCTGTAACACCCCTACCGTTAATCCTATGCTTACCGTCCAATCATCCCATAATTCTATCAATTCGCAGCGGAAGACTACTACTACTACGGCGGGTGATACAACGCCGCTAACCGCCCATACGGCTAGCTAGGCTTACCTTACTTACAGTCACGGTCTGATGATCATAGTATACCAAGCTACTACTATATTGCATACCGAATACAAAGGTAACATTCTTACATTCCTGGATCACCGAGTATTTAAAGTATATTCAATTACATTCCCTTTCTCCATGAAATACCCCAAATTTAGATATGGTGTTTAAATGATAAACTAAGTTATAAGGAGGCTAAATAATGCCTTAGAAACATTTCTAAACAAAGAAAACATAAGGAAACACCAAAAGAGCAGTTTAGGCAAAAACGTGCTCTAAGCTTGGAGAGACTTGGGTGAGTACCCAAATATTGTTCTAAGACCTTAGTATCCTAATGGTCATTTTAAATCAATTACAAAGAAAACCAAGCTTGAAAACAAGTTAAAACACAAAATGTGCTTTAAGGAGTCTTAAAGCACATTTTTGAAAAATTGTCTTGTAAATGGGTTTTGAGTGGCTAAATGTCCATCATTACTCTTTAATAAACATGTGTACTAATTAGTATCACATTAGGAAGTCTAAATCAATGGGAAATCAAAAATTTCACAACAATGTGCCTTGTTTTGTGAATAGTAATTTAATTAAGCTAGTTTATAACATAAGTCAATATAAGTGAGATATTTGGTCAACAAAGACTTAAGTACCCCTTGTTACTTAATGGGGGCTGGTTTTTACAAGGTGAGTCACCACCTTTATTAGTTATTAAGTAAACAAATAATTATAAAGCAAAACTACTATTTACTTTACAAGATAAATATCTTACCTTTAATCACCTCTCTCCTCATCTCTTCATTCTCTCTTGTTCCCACGGTTTTGAGTTGCTCTCTCCCTTCTCCATTGACATGAAGCACAACCCCATGCTAGCTCCACCTTCCTTTGTACACTACTTACTCATTTTAGCTCCAAAACCAAAACAAATTACATATTCTTCTTAGTTAGCTCAAGCTCTCTCTTTCTATCTTTTCAAAACTTCAAGATCTTTGATTTGGTGCCAAGCCAAACCACCATTAGAGGAGGAAACTCAAGTTTGGAGACTCCATTGGCTTCTCCATTCTCTTAAGGTAAAGAAAGTGTAAGAAAATCTAGGTTTCCATCATTTTTCTTCATAACTGAAAATACATGCTCATGAGGCTTCATTTTAATGCCTTGTTCTAGCTTGTTTTCTACTCTCCAAAGGATTGAGGAGGTCCTTCTTGCTTCATATCCAAGCTTGTCTTGAGAAACCAAGGTAACACAATCACCTTAATACCTCAAAGCACATTTTAACCTAGAGTTTATTCCTTAGGGTAAATGTATTATCTAGTACTCATTGGAGTCATTGGATATTGGTTAGAACATTGGCAAGGAAAGTTAAGTGGTGACCGAGATTGGGCAAGAAAAACCTAAGGAAGAAAGTTTGTAAAGCTTGGGAAAGAACAAGGTAAATTACTTACCTTAAGGTGTTTTATTGTTTAAGGGAATGGGATTTAGATATGTGATGAGCTTAGTGTAGAGTTTACATTGGGAAAAAGGGGTTATAAAACCTAGGAGAAAGAACAATGACTATACTTGTGAACTTGTGATTAAGGAGCCAATGAGAAAAGAGATAGTCAAACAATGTTGAGATGAATTACAAGAAGCATTTCATTTCAATGGGAGCCTTGTTGTGTGTATTCACAGGTTAAAGGCAAATATATGTGGAAATTCAGTGATTAAGATTATTGTCATTTAAGGGCCTAAGTGCCAAGCGTTTAAGTTTATACACTATGTAATGATGTGGTGAAGTCTTGGTGTAAATTGTGTGTTAAGGTGTTGTGATGAGAATTTGAGTGATCTTGGTTGTTTGATGGTGAAAAACCAAGTGTTTGGATGCAACTATATACTAGAGAACCCATGGCAAAATTTAGAGGAGAACCTAAGTGTTTGAGATGTTCTAAGGAGATTTCATGACTAAGGAAGTACTAGGAAGTTCTAAAGGTTGTCTTGATGAAAAAGGGTGGGATTAAGGTGTTTTAAGTGACTTATAATGACTTAGGCATCACTATGAAGGATTTAGGAATCAAAAGAATGTACTTGGGTATTTGGGACTTAGGTAAATGTTAAAAAAAGAAGCTAGGAAACTTTAGTAAGTTTGATGTAAAAGAGCATAAAATTCTTAGATGGTTTAGGTAGAAACTAGAGTTTAGAATTTAAGGAAGTCTTGGAAAATGTAGTAGGGGTGGAAAGTAGTGTATATGGTGTGGTCAAGTTCTTAAGGAGGGAACTTTTGGCAAGTAGAAGTCTAGGTGAAAGGGATGTTGAAATGTAGGAAAGAGATAAGTGTTAAGTGTTAGTAGTTGTTGTAAGAATTGAGTAAAGGATTGGAATGATCTTTGAAGGTTGTTTCAATGAGTTTGGAAGATGGTTTAAGGTGGGTTTAAGGGTCTAAATGATGTTAGAACACATTGGAAGGCTTGAGGGAAAGTTTAGTGAAGATTTGACAATGTTTAGGCATGTTCTGGTGGCGTCCGACCCAGGGGTCCTGTAACACCCCGTCTCAATCCAATCGTGGTTATCACAAACTTATCACCTTAAATACAAACATAGCAGCGGATTCAATTACATTCCAGGACCTTGCCACGGTCTGACTAACAGAATATACCGAACATTAGTACTTACAAGTCTTAACCAAATACATATCCTTCTTACAATCCCCTCACATCCTATACAACTTACTAACTCAAAAAGCCATACGAGTGTACATGCACAACTCGTAGGCCACACTTAACCCGTAACGCTTGTACCCCATCTTACTCTCGCGACGGCCGCCTCCTGACGTTCACCTGTGTAGTAAAAACAGCCCCCAAAGGGGGTCAGCACGAATGCTGGTACGATCCTCTCATGGCCCCCAAGCTAACATGGCTACGACGACTAATTGTCAATAGCATGGAGGTTGATTAGATGCACAACATAATAGAAAGTGCAGTAAACAACAATCCAAATATGAACAATCAAAGTTCAAACATAATGAACGACTTAAATGTGTTCCCTTAATTAGAGAGTTAATTATTCAACTCCTTAAGTTATGTTTCCTCTTAATCTTAGTCCATCCTTATCTTACCTCAATCTTAGTCTTATCTTAGCCTTAGAAACAACCATCCTTTAAAAAGGAATGGATGTAGCTTATCTTAATCTTATAATACAAACCATCCTTTAAAAAGGAATGGTTGCAACTTATCTCAAACCTTATCTTAATCTTTGAATACAAACCACTCTTTAAATAGAAATGATTGCATCTTACCTCAATGTTTATTTTTGTCAGGTCAAAAGCAACCCTAGCCAATGAGCTATTAACTCCATTGGTTGAATAAACAACTTATCTTAAAATTTAGGATTTAGGTGATCCTACCGCACCATCTTAATGCCTCCTACCTTGGAATGTATGTCCAACGTAGCTGAGCCGGCAACCGACCCTAGGCAACAAGTCCGAAGACAAGTCCTTAAGCGGAAGTCGGATCTGCTATAGATACCGACCCCCTTTTTCCTTAGCATGCATGACCGAAGTCAGTCCCGGGTTCCTCACTCCCCCCTTAAGTTCCAGTTAGTAGAAGTCTCAAGACAATGTTTGTTGGTTAACCTCTTTCGGTTTATAACAAACTAATATTAGGGAGCGTTCCTTAGTCTCACTCAATTCCTTACTAAACGTTGGTTAGTAAGTTCTCACGGTAAGTTGTGTTAGTTTTCAAACATCACACAACACAATACAATAAACATAATGTTCTGGTTGCATGCTTTATCTTGTTTAGTGGGCACACAAAAACAAATAGCACACAAGCCGAGGGACACCTCGTTAGCAAGCAGGTCACAAGAAGAACTGTACCGTTCACCGTTGGTCGTTTCGGTTGCTTACTCTCCTCCGGAGTCCAAACTCTCAAGTCCTAAAACATTGATTCAGTTTTAGGTTATTAATCACTTAACTTAATTAAACTTATTTAACTTACTTAACTTACTTAACCCTTAATGATCCCCACCTAACACCTCTTAAGTCTTACAACTTAATCTTACAAACTTACCCTTAAACTTTTTAGCTTACACTTAACTTAATCCCTTAGGTCTTTTTACTCTAGTAATCATTGCCTCCTTAATGGGGTACCCTTAATACCACTAAACTCTCTTAGGGTTTCTTTTTTTTTAAAGTCTTAAGGGTCGTCGACCCACCGTCCGACCCACCAACTGGGTCGGACTCTTCCAGAAACTTTCGGGTTTGAAAAACTCCACTTGTCCGACCCATGTCCGACCCAACCAACTGGGTTGGACCATTCCAGAAATCCTCCCGTCTTTTAAAACTCCTCCGTCCGACCCACCGTCTGATCCAACCAACTGGGTCGGACCGTTCCAGAACCCTTCACTGGCGTCTAACAGAGGCCGTCCGACCCAAACTTGGGTCGGACCCCTAGGTCGGACGCCACCAGAACATGTCCAAAAATTGTTAAATCTTCACCAAACTTCTCCTAAAGCCTCCTAATGTGTTCTAACATCATTTATACCCTCAAACCCAACTTTAATCATCCTCCAAACTTATTAAAATAACCTCCAAAGATCTTCTTGAACATTTACTAAATTCTTGCAAAAACTCCTAACGCTTATCATATAGTTCCTTATATTCCCAACTTGGAACCTCACTAAAACTTCAACCAACCCTAGTGCTCCCTCCTTAACAGTTTGACCACTTCATAAACTTCATTTTTCCATCTTTGATTCATCCATCTTTCCTTTGCTAAACCTCCTAAGGTTATCTTGCATTTCCATGCACTAATTTCTCTTCTTTTCATTTGTTACTCATCACTCCTAAACTCTTGAGCTTACTTATACATTTATTTCCATTACCTTAACACCTTGACATTGTTCTTCATTTACCTTAACCATGCATCACCCTCCTTAGACATTTCCACTTCTTTTATGCAACTTACTCACCATTCTCATGATCATACCCTCTTATACGTTTCTAGTCATTTTCCTTGACGACTTACAACCTTCTCCTACAGTTTTCACTTCCATCACCCAAGTCCACACATTACCATTGAAACTAAACCTTACTAGCCCACTACTAACATCACCACCTCTTACACAAACTTCCCAAAACTCTCACCGTTTTACTTTCTAGTTCATACCTAAATCATCTCAAAGCATTTTACATCATTTCCTCCAAGTTTTTGCACAAGTCTTACATTCCTCATACCATGATTTTAGTGTGTATAATACACTCACCAATCCTCTAATTCCTCCTAGACATCTCTAGGTCATTCTCATCCTCAAGAACTTCTTAGTTAACTCATTTCCACTCAAATTCCTCTTAATGATCCCTAGTGAACCCTAGGTAATATCAATTCACAACCATCACTTAAACACTTCTTTTTCTACTCAAATTTCGCCATAGCTCGTCTAGTATATTATCATGCCCATAAGCATTGTTTTCCTCATTCAACCATCTCATACACATCAAGTTTTTTCTCATCATATTTTCTCACCCAAATCAACTCATTCACAACAAACTCAATATATTGCAATAATCTTAAATTGCATAGCACCAAGGCTCTTAAATGACATGGCTCTTAGGCCCTTAAATGACTTAAACTTAAACACTGAATTTCCCACATATAAAAGCCTTCAACCTACAAATACACCCATCAATCTCATAGTAGTTACAATACTCTTAAAATCCATCTTAAACTTATATTACTAACTCATTCTCATTGGCTCCTTAGTCACAAGTTCACAAGCTTGTTTAAACTCTTTTTCCTAGGTTATATAACCCATTACCTAATGTAAGCCCTAGGCTACATTGGTACTCCTCTAAAACTCATTCCTTAAACCTTAAACCACCAATAGGTAAGTAACTTACCTTGCTTTCTCAAGCTTATCTTATCTTCCGCCTTAGACCTTCTTCTTGAATGAACATCGGCCACCACTTAAACTTCCTTTGCCCATGTTCTCACCAATATTCAATGACTCACATGAGTACTAAACAATACACTAACCTTAAGGAGTAAACCCTAGGTTAAAAATGTGTTCTAAGGTTTTGAAATGAATGTTTTACCTTGGAGTCTTAAGATAGGCTTGGATATGAATAAATAAGGACCTACTCTAGCCCTTGGAGAATAGAATTAAGCTAGAACAATGGATAAAACAAGGCTCCATGAGAAGGTAATTTTCGGCCATGTAGAAGAAATGATGGAAACATGGTTTTTCTTACATTTTCCTTTCCTTGAATGAATGGAGAACCAAATGGGCTCTTCAAACTTGATTTTCCTCCATCAATGGAGTTTTCTCATGGCACCAAACTTGAGCTTTGAAGGATTTGAGAAGATAGGAAGATAGGTCTTGGCCTAACTAAGAGAAATCTATACTTGGTTTTTGATTTGGAGCAAAGATGAACACTTGGTGAGCAATTGAAGGTGGAGCACCCATGGATGGAGCTCTCTCAGTTTTGGAGCAAGAGAAGAGAAGAAGAAACCGTGGGAAGAAGAGAAATGAAGAGAGAGAAGAAGAAAGGTAGGCTAATATAAGATATTTGCTTTATAAAAGCAAATAGTAACTCCTTTTACTTATCTCTTCTTTTCTTCCTTATTTGATGAAGTCTATGGTGACTCATCCTTAGAAAACCGGCCCCCTCTTTATAACCAAGATATTTATGGTCTTGGTTGACCAACTAATTGACTCATATTGATTAAAACTTAAACTAGTCACTATTTGGCACTATTCACAAATTAGTGCACATATTTCTGAAATTTGTGATTTCCCATTGATTTAGGCTTCCTAATGTGATACTAATTAGTACACAAGTTGATTAAAGAGTAATGATGGACATTTAGCCACTCAAAACTCAATTCTAAGACAATTTCTCAAAAAGGTGCTTTAAGGAGTCTTAAAGCACATTTTGTGTTTAAGCTTGTTTTTGAGCTTGGTTTTCTTTGATAATTGATTTAAAATGTCCATTAGCATATTACTAAAGTCTTATAATGGTATTTGGGTGCTAATCAAAGTCACTCCAAGCTTAGAGCACGTTTTTCCCAAATTGCCCTTAAGGCATTTTCTTGTGTTTTCCTTGGTTTAAATTGCCTACTAATCTTTCTAAGGCATATTTTAGCCTTACTACATCATAAATTGATGTTTACTTAGCATACTTAGGTTTGGGGTATTTCAATCTACCCCCCTTAAAAGAACTTTGTCCCCAAAGTTCTCATGCATCTTATCTTATTAGAATACATATCTTACCTCATACCACAGATCATACAGATCATACTTATGTATACTTAAACTCATTGAATCCTTAGGTCCACCAAATGCTTATACTTAAATATCACACAACATGCTTAAGCATGTATAGCACTCAAAATTCTCTTTGTTTCTTTTGATGATTAAAACATTCACATAATTTCCAACGTATTCTCCCATGTCACCGGTCCGTAGACAATGGCTCATTCGTCCTCAGCACCATGGGCCAGAATACAAAACACTCTGCTCTCCCATGTCATCGGTCCGAAGACAAAGGCTCGTGCGTCCTCGACTTCATGGGCGAGACTCAGTAAAAAGGTAATCCTTTTTACGAGGTCATGTGAGGAATAATTCCTCTAATTAAAAATACAATCAAATCCAATTTCATTTTATCCTAAGGCCTCTATCCATAGTGTGATTTAATTGTGACCACTGGTAGGGAGTTTCAGGAATCATCCTACCCTGATGTGATCAGCATCAGTGTAGAACTATCCTTCCACCCCAATTTGTGTTTGGTTTCCCTTGATCCCTAGAAAATCAAGTTCCACCTCCCACGTCATTTTCAAACATCCAATAATTCACTCATGTCCAATTTTCTATCTTTTTAGTTCTTCTAATCATAATCAATACAATTCAAAGTGTGGACTCAGTCCATCAAACATTCCCGATTCATCTCTTAGTAATTACCTCAAGACTTAAATTCCCACTAAGTTCTATAACCGTCTCATACCAATTCTCACCATCTTATATCTCCTAGCATTACTATCTTCTTCTTTATATTCATATCGAACAGTATCCCATAGTGTTATCTTATTCTTATCTCACACATAGTCTCATATCGACTCATACCTCATATATTCCTTATTCCTTAAGTCTCCATAATCCTCTTCCTTAATTCTCTTAACTTGAACTCACACCGGAGTTAACAAGATAGGTACTTAATATGTATGGTATTCACATCTTCTGTGCACAATAACCATAATTTATCTCAAAATGTTTATGTAAAACATATTCTCAAATTATTTTATGCTATGCACACCGTAGTTTATGTACTCAGTACACAAACATACGCTAAGCGGTTTTCGCTCTACCCCCCTTAAAATGGATTACGCCCACGTAATCAATACTATCATCCTTGAACATAAGTTCAAGATGTCTAATTCTCACCAAACATTCTAGCTTCCATGTCATCTATCTTACTTATAATTCGATCAGAAATGACTTAGTCTCTGTATCGAGGATTCTTACGGTACTTATACCATTTTCGTAACTTAGTTTGGTCTAATCTCAAAGGTAGTGATCTGCTAGCTTCCACTGCACAACTCTGACGGTCTTAGGCTTAATTGCCTCGCTTATCATTTTTACAGTATTGTATATCTTTCTCCTGCGTGCTTATGGTTTAGCACTAAAGGTCCCTCAATGGTCACGTGTTATCTTTATATATACACGACCTTGATGAGTTGTAGCTCGTCTATCCAGTCTTCCTGGAGCTCTAACGTTTGTATTCTTAGTGTTTCTCAAGTGTCTAAATCGTTCTTTCCATCTGACCCTTGGTCTGAGGATGATTCTTAATCAGAAACTACTGTTTAGTGCTTATTGCGCTTTACAGTTAAATCTCTTCCATCTTAAGACATGTCCAATGTTTGTACTTAACAATCCGTAATCTTCGCACTTCGTAGTCCTTAATTATATGTTCTCTGATTCCTCATGTTGTTGGTTCAACTGAATTCTTCTCTTCGACTGTTTGTGGTAGTAGCTGCTCTTGTCTGATCTTGCGTCGTTGTCCCTGATACGGAGTCGACTACTTCCCGTGTTCCTTACACCACTCGTCTACATGCATGGGGTACCTTACTGGTACATTACTACTTACCCAACTAACTCATAAATGAGCGTGTTAGGCCTGCAAGCCCCTGCGGGGTGCAGTCGTCCCACGTCTCATTTTAGTAAACTCATAGTGTCTATCACACGTTTAGCTATTGCCAATCATGAAGTATTCTGTTGTCGATCTCCTCTTTCATCGTTCCATAATAACACTCATTGTTCTTCTTGAACTTAATCAAGGAAAATCCATTTACTATGTTCTTGGTATTGTATGCGCTAGTTCTTTCTGTATCCCTGAAATACCCCAAACCTTGATATGTTGTTTAAATGTTAAAACATGGTATTTAAAGGCTAAAAAGTGCCTTAGAAGCATCAGTGGACAATTTAAACCGTAGTAAAACACAATAAAGCACTAAGACACAGCTTGAGCAAAAACATGCTCTAACCTTGGAGTGAACTTGGTTGGGACCCAAAGGACCTACCAAGACTTGGTAATATTCAATTATGATTTAATAAGGCTAATTAAGTCCTTAGGAAACTTTGGTAGACAGTTAAACCAAACAAAACACAAGAAATACCTTAAAGTCAATAAGAGCAAAAATGTGCTCTAAGCTTGGGATATAAGACCTAAAGGTCATACCTATACCTTATAAATATGTTAATGAGCATACTAAATCAATTACTAAAGAAACCAAGCTTGAAAACAAGTTAAAACACAAAATGTGCTTTAAGGAGTCTTAAAACACATTTTTGAAAAATTGTCTTGTAAATGAGTTTTGAATGGCTAAATTTCCATCATTACTCTTTAATTAACATGTGTACTACTTAGTATCACATTTGGAAGTTTAAATCAATGGAAAATCAAAAATTTCACAACTACGTGCCTTGTTTTAGTGAATAGTAACAAAATAAGCTAGTTTATAACATATGTCTATATAATAAGTTAAGTGGTCAAAAAAAGACTAAAACACCCCTAAGTAATATAAGGGGGCCGGTTTTTGTAAGGTGAGTCACCACCATTTACAAATCAATTAAAGAAAAGGAAGACATAAAGCAAGTTACTATTCTACTTTATTACATAAATATCTTTACAAAAGTACCTCTCACCTCATTCTCTTATTCTCCTTCACTCACCATCGATTTCTTCATCTTCTCCCAAGCTCCATCGGTTTTGCTACAGCAAACCACACCATCTTCAACTTCCATAGCTTGTAACTTCTAGCTCCATGCACCAAATTAAATTCCAAGACCATATTTGTCTTAGTTAGGTCAAGCTCTACACTTCTCTCTTTTCAAATCTTCAAGAACTCCATTTTGGTGCCATGAAGATTCTCCATTGAAGGAGCTTGAGCTCACCTTTTCATGCCTTGTCATCCTCCTTTGCTTCAAGGTAAGGAAAATCAAAGAAAACCAACATTCCCTCTTGTTTTTGTGTGTAACCGAGAATCACCTTTGTGTCTTCTCTTGTTCTTTCATAGCTCATTTCAATCTTCAAGGGACAAGGAGGAGTCCTCTCTTTTTACATATTCAAGTTCTCTTTCAAATTCAAAGGTAAATATCATTTTAGTGTATTAAAACACTTATGTTAAACTAGGGTTTGTATATGAGTTTAAGTGTGAATTCTTAAGCTCATTACCCTTATATGTATATTGATTAGAAAGTTGACAAGTGATCAAACTCCTTGCTGATTTTCGGTTCAAGGAAACAAGAAAGAAGTTTGAGAGGAAAAGAGGTAAACAAACTATCTCAATGTAGTTTAAATGCCTTAGGAAAAATGAGCTTGATTTGCTTAATAAAATACCTAAGGAGCCAATGGTGACGACTAGTAAAATGCTCTCAAGGAAATTATTAAAGGGCATATGTGTTGTTGTATGTAATTGCAGGTTAAAGGCAATATATATGTGGGAAATTCAGTGTTTTTAATTTATTTAAGGGCCTAAGAGCCATGTTATTTAAGGGCCTAAGTGCCAAGCAATTTAAGTTTATGCACTATATTGTGATGTAGTGTAAATTGGTGAAGTGTTGTGTGTGAGAATACTCGTGATGGATTTTAGGTGTTCTTGAATGAAATAAGGTAAAAACCTAAGTGTTTGGATGTGAGAATATACAAGAGAAGCTATGGCAAAATTTGGAAATGTATAAGAAGTTCTAAGTGTTTTAAATAAGTTTGGTGAACTAGGAAGTGTTAAAGGTGAACAAGTGTTTTACTAGGGAAGAAATCATGTATTAAGGTGATTTAGAGTGATACAAGGATTTAGGTATTATCTTGGAAGTTCTAGGAATTCAATGAGTGTTTTTGAGGAATGTATTAAAGTCTTGGAGAAGTTTGCTTAAGGTTTAGGTAATGTTGATATACAAGGAATAAATGATGTTTAGGTAAGATGTGGAAAAGGATATTTAGTTAGTAAGAAAAGATGGTTGAGAGATGATGTTATGATGGTGAGGAAACATTCTTGGCATAGTGGTTATCATAGGTATGAAACACCACTTGGAGAAACTAAGGAGAAAACAATATAAGTGTTAGGAATTTTGGTAAGAAAAGAGTAAGTGTTTAAGGAGTTATAAAATGAGTTTTATGGATGTTATATGAAGGGTTAAATGTGCCAAATGATGTTAGAACACATTAGGAGGCTTGAGGAAAAGTTTGGAGAAAATTTGACAAGTTTTAGACAAGTTCTGATGTTGTCCGACCCAGTGGTCCGACCCAGTGGTCCGACCCAGGGTGGGTCGGACAGCCATGTTAATTCATCCATTGATGTTTCTGGAATGGTCCGACCCAGAGGTCTTGGGTCGGACTTGGGTCGACAGGTGGATTTGAAAGACGGAAAAAGTTTCTGGAACGGTCCGACCCAGTTGTGGGTCGGACGGTGGGTCGGACAACCCAAAAGATGTAAAAAAAAACAAAACAAACTAAGTGTGGTTTAAGTAGTAAACCCTAGTGAGTTATAATGCCAATTTAGTGGGGGAGAAGTTGTATTAAAATGTAAAAGTAAAACAAGTTAAAATGTGAAGTTATTTAACTAAGTTAACGGGGATAATTTATGAGCATTAGAATTTAAACAATCATGTTACCCCAGTGTTAATAAAAGTACATGTAATGTTACCAGTTGTTCGAGAATTGTTCGAGGAACATAAGTGGACATGATAGAGTGGACTCCGGTGACAGGTTTGGTTTTCTTGCAACCTGTGTCCTACCGGATTACACCGGCTTGTATGCCAATGTGTTTTTCTGAATGGTTGCCACGTTGTAAGATAAAACATGTAATGAGTTTATAGTAATTCATTTATGTGGCGTGTTCAACTCCGATACCATGTAACCTCGAAAGAGTTAAACCTTAGTTAACTGAGTCTAGGATCACATGAGAGTTCGGTATTCGGATTAAACGACCCGAACCATGGGACGTTCTAACCACGGCTATGCGTGTGTTAATTGTGTGATATTTGTGTGTGTATGTAAGGACCTCCCTCGTATGTTTAACCCAGTTGTAATACTGTACAGTGTGTATGTGATAGACTCCATAGTGGGGCTCTAACTATTTATCTACAAGTAAATATGTACTAACAGGGGTGAGGAATCCGGTTAGGCCGGTCGCGCGTTGTTTGGGAGTGGGTATCCTTTTTAGCCTTACCCTCATCTCTGTTATGTTACGGTTGTTTCCCTCACGGGTTATGATCTCCCATTAGCTTACTCCAAAGCTTAGCTATTCTGACTTATGATCGGTTTAGGGGGAACATGTGTTTGTGTGGTGTGTTCGGGTCACAAACCCGAACTATCTTAACTTAAGTTACTCGTCCGACTATTAGGACGGTAATGTGGGTGACATCATTCTCTAGGCTCACCAGTGAATTAATTATGTTTGGGTCGGTTCCTAAGAGAACCGTTCCCGTTATGTTATGTAATGTTGTTATACTGCAATTCCCATTGCGATGTTATTATGTGCACGTTGAAACGCAAAAGGTGTTGTATGTGATGTATGTCATATGTTGTAAAATGTGGAGTATGTGGATCATGGATATGAATCCCAGTTTGTGATAAGAGGCGTTTAAGGATAACCCGATTAATGGGTAAGTGTCGTCTATTAAGGAAGTAGCTCCATTAGAGGAGAAACACTCTAGGGGTAATGAACACCAAAAGTGACTTATCAAGTAAGGTGGTGTTATCTGTTTGTTGAGCCTTTGAGGTGGAATGTTATGTGTTGTGTGTTTATAGTTACATGCATGATTTAAATATAATCAACCGCATGCTAAGACGACAATTAGTTGTGCGTGGCCCGGTAGCATGCGGGCTGCGGGATTACCATACCAGCAAAGGTGCTGAGCCCCTTAGGGGCCACCCTTTCTCTTCTTTTCCTATTTCAGGTACAAGGAGCTGGAAGCCGTTCGAGAGTAGGACGGGGTAGTCGTTGTACATGGGTAATCATTTAAGTTGTATATATACAGTAGGTGTAGTAAGACCGAAATTGATATTGGCATTAGTTCGTGAATACTCGGTACAGTTGGAAGGTGTATGTTGTTTCTATTGTTAATTGAAGGTTCAGTAATGTGTAGTCGCTCGGGAATCTAGTCCATCAGACCGGTACAATGAATATGTAATAGCCTTGTTAGCCACGTGGGTGGTTAACGGCGTGTAACACCAACTAGTTAAGTAATGTGATGAAGCTTGTTTTCCGCTGCAGTTTGTTATTAAGTGCTTAAGTGTTGGATGGGGTGTTACAAAAAGTGGTATCAGAGCGAAGTATCGCTCTGATGACTGAATTACCGAGCTTAGGAAGTACCGAGTTAGGATTTTAGTACTTTGGGTTAAGGGTTGAGTGATAGCGTGAGAGATTCGCTAGTTAGGTATTACCATTGTGTACTGGAAACCTACAATATCCTTCCCGCCCTCCAAAATCCCTGTTTTTAACTTGCGAAAACAACGCCAGAGATGGAAGTCCTCTCTTACTCGGGAATACCCGATCTGGCTGTTATTAAATACCACTGTGGGTACGGAGAACCTGTCATACGGTAGATCCTGAAAACTGGGAGTCCCGGAGACGGTTCCCATCTAAACAATGTTAACCGCATTTAATAGCGAAGAATGACGAATCTTGTGTATAGAAGAATAGAATTTCCGGCAACCTGGGTCGACATGCTGAGCAGTCGAGAATAACCAGCTTGCAACGCACTGACCGTGCAACAGGCAAGAAGTGAAGTAATGGAACCCGAGACAAGTGTCTACGGAACCACAGTTGTTAAGTGATACACCAACGGTATACCAACCGATAAGGAACCACAACGTAGTGCCCAGAACAGAGACAAGTCTCAGTAACCACGACAATGCGTGGAACGGGCTACGAAGAGGAAACAATACAAAAAAAAAGGGGTCTCCAAGAATGGGAGACACCCCAGTTAATAATTATCATGTGAATACAGTGAGAAGTCGCCCAGAGGGTTAATTGTCAAGAATGTAGGATCAAGTGAGGGCCAACAAGGCCACTGATGACAGCATGGGTAAAAACAATACCACAACCGGTATGTGTTGAACCGATAGTCAGTTAGCATGGCGCACTTGCCATGGCAAGTGCTGCTATAACAGGGCTGTTCAGGGAAGTTTTAACAACTACAAGTACTTGGTAAAGGACCACGAAGTTAAGTGCGATCATTATAACTGTGGAAGGGCTTAACAGCCTAACCCTTGTAATTAGAAGTACACCAGTCAGCAAGAAGCTAGATTTGGTTAAGGCAAGAAGATTGTGAACCACGAGAATTTTTCTTTCAAACCCAGATTTATTCAAACCCTTTTCTTTTCAAAACCAAATTTTCTTTCAAACCCATACTCATTTTCTACCTTCTTTTAAAAACCAACCAGAGGACCTACACCGGCCTCAGTGCCACACGGTAGGTAAGTTATACCCAGTTTACTTTTGAATAACCGGAAAGGAAACCGGTAAACCCAAGGGTAACAACCCGAGGGAATGGATTGAGTTCATGGTAATACAACAGTGGATAGACTTTCCCTTGATTAAGTTCGGGAAGCACAGAATGTATATTGTCACAAGACAATACAAGGGAGTTGACAACAGAATACTTCACCTAGGCGTGTGACAGACACTACGAGTGTACCAACTGTAATGTGGGACGACCGCACTCCGATAGGAGCTTGTGGGCCTGACAGACCTGCTTATGGGTTAGTTGGGTAAGTAGCAATGTATCAGCATGGTACCCCACATATGTATACGAGTAGAGTCCAAAACACGGGGAGTAGTCGACTCCGTACTACGGTCAGCAGTATAAGTCAAACAAGAGCTAAGGATTACCATGAATGGTTGAAGTAAAGGAACTCATTTAAGTTAACGAGACTAAAGGAATTGTGAATTCCTTTCAAGGAATGTTTAATAGTCAGGAGGTGCGAAGTGCGCTAACCGTAATGTAAAGACATCGTCTATGTCTTAAGGATCCTCGGGATAAACTGATAGCTGGAACGGAGACCCAGCCTGTGCATGTCAAGCAATGCCTATGTGGACACATTATGTGCAATGAATGGGATGAAACTCCCGGAATGAGTACCTACCGACCGGAAATTTTGATCTTCACAGAAGAAGATAATAAGCCAGTTAAGAACGCGAACGGCGTGGCTAACTGAGTATACCAATAAGTGCGAACCTGATGTAATGGCATCACTTAGCAACACCCAGGAGCAATCCTTGAAGGGTGTTCGCATCAACAATTGTTGCACGAAATGACATGACAGAAGCACAAGGGTTGAAACTAACACCCAGTTTAGACATAAGTTGTCAGGAGACGGACTGGCAATCCTAAGGGGCATCCCGTGAAAGGAAATGTGATGCAACGACCTTGTCATGGAGCACAATATGATATCCAAACCATGTAATGATACAGAGGAAGTAAATGTGTGTGAACCGTCCACAATGGACAGAGCTCGAAGCAGTAAGGCTCATAAGCCACAAATAAAATGTGTTACGTGAATTAGATTGATTGTAGAAGCTTATGTTGTATAAGTGAATAGAGTGGTAAACGAACCGCTGCATTAAGAGTGGGGATACCTCTCGATATTGTGAGACCGCAGGAGCGGTAGTTATGTGAACCAAGCTCAAGAAATATGTTAAGGATTGACCATGTTGTCATTACGAGAGAACAGAAAGTTCAGTAGCGTGTGTGTATAAGTGGAGCACCGAACTCAATAACGCCGGTTTGTGACTCGAATGAGCAACGCTCAAGGAGCATTCGGTAGTCATCCAAATGAATGACAAACCATAATGTGAATAATATAAGTATATGTGTGGAAGTTAATGTGACAGTAAATACCATGTAAGTTAGTGTTATGTAATGAGTAAGAGCACGGTGCGCAGCAAGCGACCGTTGTATAAGTGTTGTTGAATAATAATGTGGCAGATAAGACCAGTTACGAGTTAAACTCAGTGGAGATGCAAGGTAAGTGATGTTAAACAGACTGGACAATAAGCCAGTACTAGGTACTATGTGATAATGAACTCAGTGTGGATCCCATTGCTAATAAGAGATTTAGTATCAGGAGTTTACGCCTCTGCACTCTGTATGACTGAGTGTTTTGGTATTGCACTTACGCAGTAATGATCGAGTGGGATAGCTAGGAATTGGAAACATGTTAATTATGGAGGAATAATGTTATAATGGCTGATGCATAGGAAATGCAAGGCCGCACCAATGAAAGAATACATGTACAAAACCAAATGTGGAGGCATGATTAGCAACAAGTGACTACAGTAACACAGAATACTAGATATCGGTATGGAATATACCTCAAGTGTGGGAAATAGCTGAGAGATAACTACACACTAGGTAGTAGCTCAACCTCAACTGACAGTAAGTCGGAAGGAAACAAGTCAATCATTGTGAAATACATAGCTGTATACACAATAAGTTATTAGAGAAGTGGATGGAAAGTCTTGAAACTCACCGAATTCGCTCATGGTAAGAGATACCACGCATCGGTTGAGAAACCGTTATTACCAAGATAAAGGTGATAATAGGAGAAGTATAATACAGTAAGAATAACGAGTGGAACCCATGCTTCAGATACCGAATATGCATGGTGAATACGAATAAATGGCTAATTATTAATGCCTAGAAGCCTCACAGGCCAGAACCGAAACCAGTTAAGAGTTAAAGCAAACTCCAATGAGAATTCTTGGTTTAGGGACTAAACCGCCAATATGGTCAAGATCCTCTAACCGGAACACATTGTATAACAGACCGCGTGGAGTTGAAACACTTCACGACGGTAGAACTTTTTAAACCAATGATTAAGTGATTGATTACGTGGGCGTAATCCCTTTTAAGGGGGGTAGAGCGCAAAACCACTTAGTGTGTATTACCGTACAAGTGTACGTGACCTATGTTGTGCATAGCACAAAATAATTTGTTTTGATGATTGGTGTGTGTGTTACGTAAACATACCATTCATTCATGGTTGAATTGTGGTAATTGCGCACAGAAGATGCGAATACCATTGTGATAAGTGTGTTGATTTATTAGCAGTTGTGTGTGATAGTACAAGTGTGGGGAGTAGAGAAACTCCCGGGGAAAAAAAAACCCTGACAGTGTATAAATGTGAAACTGTGTGTTGTATTTTGATAAAATATATGTGTATATATATACTATATAGTGACTCATGAAAGGGTATGAAACCGATATAGAACCTAGTGAGAATAAGATTCCCTAGGTAACAACATTAAAGTGAATGGAAATAACTGGTAGACGAAGTTCTATCCCTTGGAGATGTTATGATCATGATTAGAATGATTTAAAAGATAGAAAATTGGAAATGAGTGTATTACTTGATGCTTGAAAATGAAGTGGGAAGTGGAACTTGATTTGCATGCGATCAAGGGAAGCCGAACACAAATTGGGGTGGAAGGATAGTTCGACACTGATGCTGATCACATTAGGGTTGAATGATTCTTGAAGCTCCCCTTTAGTGGTCACAATTAACCACGCTAAGAAAAGAAGCAAGAGCATAAGTTGGACTTGGAGTTGTATGTGTTTTCAAAAGGATTTTCAATTGGTGTTTTCAAAACAGTCGGTTAACATTTGAAATAAAGGATTCTCTTATACTTAACCTAGTAAAGAATATTTTTGTAGTACTTGCTCACGAGCTGAGGATGTATGAGCCTTTGTCTTCGGACTGGCGACATTAGAAGTACATATGTTAAAAATTAAGTGAATGTTTTGATCTCCCAAAGGAACGGGGACCAGAAGGTGTCCATCACGACCGGGTTCTGCGGGATCACAGTGTATGTAAAAGATATTTTTGGTTGCCATACATGCTAAGACATGTTGTGTGGTATGTGTAATAAATATTATTTTGATCTTGAGTTCCAAAAGTATATGTTATCAAGACCTATGAGTCTAAATATTGTTGTGTTGCATAGACCTATGTGTCTAAAGGTTGTTATGTTATAAGGGCCAACGGGTCTAAATGTTGTTATGTTACCCAGGCCCAAGGGTCTAAGGGTTGTTGTGTATGTGAAAATGTTGTTAAGATACCCGGACCATTGAGTCCGAGGTTATCATGTGAGTATGTTATGTTATGTATGGATGTGAATGTGTTACCCGGACCATTAAGTCTGAGGGTGTGATGTAAAGTGTGTTAGGTTATGGAAGTTTTATTTTTATAAGTAATCCCCGTATTCTAATCCAATGATGTGTGGGATGTGTGAACTTCGAGGACGAAGTTCTTTTTAAGGGGGGTAGATTGAAATACCCCAAACCTTGATATGTTGTTTAAATGTTAAAACATGGTATTTAAAGGCTAAAAAGTGCCTTAGAAACATCAGTGGACAATTTAAACCGTAGTAAAACACAATAAAGCACTAAGACACAGCTTGAGCAAAAACATGCTCTAACCTTGGAGTGAACTTGGTTGGGACCCAAAGGACCTACCAAGACTTGGTAATATTCAATTATGATTTAATAAGGCTAATTAAGTCCTTAGGAAACTTTGGTAGACAGTTAAACCAAACAAAACACAAGAAATACCTTAAAGTCAATAAGAGCAAAAATGTGCTCTAAGCTTGGGATATAAGACCTAAAGGTCATACCTATACCTTATAAATATGTTAATGAGCATACTAAATCAATTACTAAAGAAAACCAAGCTTGAAAACAAGTTAAAACACAAAATGTGCTTTAAGGAGTCTTAAAACACATTTTTGAAAAATTGTCTTGTAAATGAGTTTTGAATGGCTAAATTTCCATCATTACTCTTTAATTAACATGTGTACTACTTAGTATCACATTTGGAAGTTTAAATCAATGGAAAATCAAAAATTTCACAACTATGTGCCTTGTTTTAGTGAATAGTAACAAAATAAGCTAGTTTATAACATATGTCTATATAATAAGTTAAGTGGTCAAAAAAGACTAAAACACCCCTAAGTAATATAAGGGGGCCGGTTTTTGTAAGGTGAGTCACCACCATTTACAAATCAATTAAAGAAAAGGAAGACATAAAGCAAGTTACTATTCTACTTTATTACAAAAATATCTTTACAAGAGTACCTCTCACCTCATTCTCTTATTCTCCTTCACTCACCATCGATTTCTTCATCTTCTCCCAAGCTCCATCGTTTTGCTACAGCAAACCACACCATCTTCAACTTCCATAGCTTGTAACTTCTAGCTCCATGCACCAAATTAAATTCCAAGACCATATTTGTCTTAGTTAGGTCAAGCTCTACACTTCTCTCTTTTCAAATCTTCAAGAACTCCATTTTGGTGCCATGAAGATTCTCCATTGAAGGAGCTTGAGCTCACCTTTTCATGCCTTGTCATCCTCCTTTGCTTCAAGGTAAGGAAAATCAAAGAAAAACAACATTCCCTCTTGTTTTTGTGTGTAACCGAGAATCGCCTTTGATGGTGTCTTCTCTTGTTCTTTCATAGCTCCATTTCAATCTTCAAGGGACAAGGAGGAGTCCTCTCTTGTTACATATTCAAGTTCTCTTTCAAATTCAAAGGTAAATATCATTTTAGTGTATTAAAACACTTATGTTAAACTAGGGTTTGTATATGAGTTTAAGTGTGAATTCTTAAGCTCATTACCCTTATATGTATATTGATTAGAAAGTTGACAAGTGATCAAACTCCTTGCTGATTTTCGGTTCAAGGAAACAAGAAAGAAGTTTGAGAGGAAAAGAGGTAAACAAACTATCTCAATGTAGTTTAAATGCCTTAGGAAAAATGAGCTTGATTTGCTTAATAAAATACCTAAGGAGCCAATGGTGAATGACCTAGTAAAATGCTCTCAAGGAAATTATTAAAGGGCATATGTGTTGTTGTATGTAATTGCAGGTTAAAGGCAATATATATGTGGGAAATTCAGTGTTTAAGTTTAATGTATTTAAGGGCCTAAGAGCCATGTTATTTAAGGGCCTAAGTGCCAAGCAATTTAAGTTTATGCACTATATTGTGATGTAGTGTAAATTGGTGAAGTGTTGTGTGTGAGAATACTCGTGATGGATTTTAGGTGTTCTTGAATGAAATAAGGTAAAAACCTAAGTGTTTGGATGTGAGAATATACAAGAGAAGCTATGGCAAAATTTGGAAAATGTATAAGAAGTTCTAAGTGTTTTAAATAAGTTCTGGTGAACTAGGAAGTGTTAAAGGTGAACAAGTGTTTTACTAGGGAAGAAATCATGTATTAAGGTGATTTAGAGTGATACAAGGATTTAGGTATTATCTTGGAAGTTCTAGGAATTCAATGAGTGTTTTTGAGGAATGTATTAAAGTCTTGGAGAAGTTTGCTTAAGGTTTAGGTAATGTTGATATACAAGGAATAAATGATGTTTAGGTAAGATGTGGAAAAGGATATTTAGTTAGTAAGAAAAGATGGTTGAGAGATGATGTTATGATGGTGAGGAAACATTCTTGGCATAGTGGTTATCATAGGTATGAAACACCACTTGGAGAAACTAAGGAGAAAACAATATAAGTTTTAGGAATTTTGGTAAGAAAAGAGTAAGTGTTTAAGGAGTATTAAAATGAGTTTTATGGATGTTATATGAAGAGTTAAATGTGCCAAATGATGTTAGAACACATTAGGAGGCTTGAGGAAAAGTTTGGAGAAAATTTGACAAGTTTTAGACAAGTTCTGATGTTGTCCGACCCAGTGGTCCGACCCAGGGTGGGTCGGACAGCCCTGTTAATTCATCCATTGATGTTTCTGGAATGGTCCGACCCAGAGGTCTTGGGTCGGACATGGGTCGGACAGGTGGATTTGAAAGACGGAAAAAGTTTCTGGAACGGTCCGACCCAGTTGTGGGTCGGACGGTGGGTCGGACAACCCAAAAGATGTAAAAAAAAGAAAACAAACTAAATGTGGTTTAAGTAGTAAACCCTAGTGAGTTATAATGCCAATTTAATGGGGAGAAATTGTATTAAAATGTAAAAGTAAAACAAGTTAAAATGTGAAGTTATTTAACTAAGTTAACGGGGATAATTTATGAGCATTAGACTTTAAACAATCATGTTACCCCCAGTGTTAATAAAAGTACATGTAATGTTACCAGTTGTTCGAGAATTGTTTGAGGAACATAAGTGGACATGATAGAGTGGACTCCGGTGACAGGTATGGTTTTCTTGCAACCTGTGTCCTACCGGATTACACCGGCTTGTATGCCAATGTGTTTTTCTGAATGTTTGCCACGTTGTAAGATAAAACATGTAATGAGTTTATAGTAATTCATTTATGTGGCGTGTTCAACTCCGATACCATGTAACCTCGAAAGTGTTAAACCTTAGTTAACTGAGTCTAGGATCACATGAGAGTTCGGTATTCGGATTAAACGACCCGAACCATGGGACGTTCTAACCACGGCTATGCATGTGTTAATTGTGTGATATTTGTGTGTGTATGTAAGGAACTCCCTCGTATGTTTAACCCAGTTGTAATACTGTACAGTGTGTGTATGTGATAGACTCCATAGTGGGGCTCTAACTATTTATCTACAAGTAAATATGTACTAACAGGGGTGAGGAATCCGGTTAGGCCAGTCGCGCGTTGTTTGGGAGTGGGTATCCTTTTTAGCCTTACCCTCCTCTCTGTTATGTTACGGTTGTTTCCCTCACGGGTTATGATCTCCCATTAGCTTACTCCAAAGCTTAGTTATTCTGACTTATGATCGGTTTAGGGGGAACATGTGTTTGTGTGGTGTGTTCGGGTCACAAACCCGAACCATCTTAACTTAAGTTACTCGTCCGACTATTAGGACGGTAATGAGTGTTGTACAACGAGCTTATCATGAGGGTGACATCATTCTCTAGGCTCACTAGTGAATTAGTTATGTTTGGGTCGGATCCTAAGAGAACCGTTCCCGTTATGTTATGTAATGTTGTTATACTGCAATTCCCATTGCGATGTTATTTTGTGCACGTTGAAACGTGAAAGGTGTTGTATGTGATGTATGTCATATGTTGTAAAATGTGGAGTATGTGGATCATGGATATGAATCCTAGTTTGTGATAAGAGGCGTTTAAGGATAACCCGATTAATGGGTAAGTGTCGTCTATTAAGGAAGTAGCTCCATTAGAGGAGAAACACTCTAGGGGTAATGAACACCATGAGTGACTTATCTAGTAAGGTGATGTTATCTGTTTGTTGAGCCTTTGAGGTGGAATGTTATGTGTTGTGTGTTTATAGTTACATGCATGATTTAAATATAATCAACCGCATGCTAAGACGACAATTAGTTGTGCGTGGCCCGGTAGCATGCGGGCTGCGGGATTACCATACCAGCAAAGGTGCTGAGCCCCTTGGGGGCCACCCTTTCTCTTCTTTTCCTATTTCAGGTACAAAGAGCTGGAAGCCGTTCGAGAGTAGGACGGGGTAGTCGTTGTACATGGGTAATCATTTAAGTTGTATATATACAGTAGGTGCAGTAAGACCGAAATTGTTATCGGCATTAGTTCGTGAATACTCGGTACAGTTGGAAGGTGTATGTTGTTTCTATTGTTAATTGAAGGTTCAGTAATGTGTAGTCGCTCGGGAATCTAGTCCATCAGACCGGTACAATGAATATGTAATAGCCTTGTTAGCCACGTGGGTGGTTAATGGCGTGTAACACCAACGAGTTAAGTAATGTGATGAAGCTTGTTTTCCGCTGCAGTTTGTTATTAAGTGCGTAAGTGTTGGATGAGGTGTTACAATCCCGTACTGATTCGGTCTCTTAGCGACTGAGGTCTCTTCCCATAGAGCCTCTTATCTTCTTTCTCATATTTGTTTAATTAGGAATGCACTTCCAGTTCCTTAAGGAATGGGTAGTGTGCTTCCGGTGAAATCTTATCTAACCAGATCCAGACTACTGGCATAAATGCACAGTTCGTCTACCATCTTATTTCTTTACTTATACTGGTCTTAAGTCATAAATCTAATTGCCTCCGTGTCAATATTTGACGGCTCATACATAACTGTCGCTTACCGCGCACCATGACTTAATCCCCTTATATTAATATTGTACTCACGACCACTACTACCGTGGTAGCTGGCCTTTACCACGTTGCCCATTGATGGCGCAACTACTTGCTCATTTACTCTAACATCTTATCTTATGTTCAATCCCTTCTTGGTGTAAACACACTGGGGGTTCTCTAATTTCGGTGTTTGGCGGTTGTCATACCGTGCTGTAAAATGGTTATCTCTTAATATGAAGGTGTTCTGCTTCAATCTCAGGTTCGTAAGTAGGTCAGTTTCTCTCACGTTCTTCCATCTCTTGTGATGTTATTTACCAAGTAATTTTACCGGTTACTGAAGAAGTCATCCGTTTACTCACAAGCTCTTCTGAGCGTTGATCACTTGACGTGTCATTCTGTGCACTCACCATGTTCATCTCTGACGATTACTAATTCCAAAATCCTGGGTGTTGGATATGAGGTCTGTCTCTGCAGCCTTTCTTATTACTCAAGTGTATTCGGTATGTTCTAAGGTAATCTCAAAGTTACGGTTTCCATTCTCTAACAAAAGCATATTATATCTCTAACGAGTGAAAGCCCTTTTTGAGGGGTTTATTCCCACTCATGGCTTCACAACAAGGAGAGGTATCCCCACCCTAAAGGCATGGTTCGTTCTCCGCTCCTGCCAGTGTACTATCTCATTGTTCTCATTGGTACCCCTTTCTTGGTAATATTTTCCCCAATCTAAGTTATAGGTTTGTAACCGTTCACATGTACACATTGTAGTTCCTTCATGGCTTGAATCAGGTCTTTTACAACTTACTGCGCCTTGAGCTCTGATGTGGTTAACATCCTTGGCTCGTAGGCTCTTAGTGTTTAATGCCTCAGTCCATTACTCGTACTCTCACTCATCTGTAGGTCATTCTTAAAGGTTTTTGTTTCCTTGAACACTATCCACCATTAGATTATATAATAAATGTAGTATTGGGTTTCATGGTAAGTTGTTGTGTCCTGCTTCCCGCTATGGAAGTTTATTCAGGCATTCTGAGGTTACTTAGTGTCTTTGTCAATACTGTCGTTTTATTAGACCGATGTCTTTTAGCAAATAAGGATAAGTTCGTATTAGGCTTTTGCCTTACGGTGTCCAAGTTGGATATCATCCTGTCATCTTATGCTTCCATCCAACGCTTCGTTCAACTTCCGTTGACTACGCCACCCGTTGATGATTGTTCATATTTGGGTGTTAATGAGTTAGGCAAACAGTATTAGCTGTCATTCATCAGTTGTTCGGCTCGACTATGCCCGCTCTGTGGGGGTAGTCCTCTGAGCTTCCTTCTGTCGGGATTTTATATCTTTAATCCTTAGCAGATTACTGCTTAAGTTTATTCCTCTTGTCCCTGTTTCCGGGGTTCACTAACATCTTCATTGTAGAATGTTTGTTATTGGTATTCTTAATGATCAATCTGGGAGTCTTATCCCATCCTTGTTGGAAGTCGTTCGGTCGACTGCCTTTATTGTATCTCTTGATACATTCCATGTATGTTGTTACTCACGTAGTGTTTTTGCTCGGATTATTGAGCGATCTCCTAGGTTCCTCCTTGAGATCCGGGTTTGGTGTTCTTACCGCACTGTTGGTTGTTGTTGTCGTAGTACATTGTACTGTTGCTAATATTCATATGGTCTAATATTTCGTCCAAGTTCCGCTCCCGGCTGACTGGTGTGTCACCTCATCTCATCATGGTCAGGCCGTCGGGCCTTTCCAAGGTCTTATTCTTCTGTTCTTATGGATTTACAATCCGGTATTAATATGTGTTACAACTGTAGCGTTCTCCTATCTTGCCATGATGGCTTTCTGTAGCTTAACCGTGGTAGCATTTGCTATGGCATGCGCCTGCAGGATGGTTATTGGTACAAGGTACATTGGTAGCGATACTTCTTTCTAATTTCCATGTAATTGGTAGTCCTCGGGACTCCTTCGACGTTCTCTTGTTTAGGATAATTAGCCATCCGGCAATTTCCTGGTTATTTTTTATTGTACTGTCACTTATCCGGGCGTTCCCCTTTCTGAGGGAACCCCTTATTATTTCCTTACGTCTTAGTCCTCAATCCTGTTTCCACATATTTTGTCGTGGTTACTAAGTACTGATTCTCCTTTAGGCACTACATCGTAGTCCTATTCTGGTATACAATTGTTTGTATTTCCACTGTCATCCGCGTTATGTCGGCCAGGTTTTGTAACCTTTCTCATTGTATGGGGTTTGGAGTTCCCATTTCTAACTGGACTTTCCAATAATCTTAACCCTCATGCTTGTATCATCCCACTGTTATGCTCACTCGGACCGCTGTCCGGTACTCATGTCGCTTATCTTTTCATATCCATTGCACTCGTAGTGCTTTTCTTATCATTAGTGTTGCGGTGTAACTCGACTGCGTAGCATGTCGACCCATGTTGCCGGTAATTACCGTTCCCTTACTGGTAGAATTCCCTTGATAGCGCCTGTTTCACCGCTGCGCCCCAGTTAGAACGTTCAAGCTCTCATAAACGGTTATTCAACAAAATGTTTCTCGTATTGCTTACTGTTAACTAACTGCCAGATCGGGTTTTTCCTGAGTAAGAGAAGGCTTTCTTCTCTCTGGCGTTTGTTCCACATATTCAGGGTTAGGGATGTGGAGGGCGGGTCTAGGTACTATGGATATCCGGTAAACACCGGGAAGTCCTAGCTAATGCACCTCTCTCTCTATCACTCAACCCTTAACCCATAACTCAAACTCAACCTCTGTATTCTCCTAAGTTCGGTAATTCCTGTCATCAGAGCGTAACTACGCTCTGATACCACTTTTTGTAACACCCCGTCTCAATCCAATCGTGGTTATCACAAACTTATCACCTTAAATACAAACGTAGCAGCGGATTCAATTACATTCCAGGACCTTGCCACGGTCTGACTAACAGAATATACCGAACATTAGTACTTACAAGTCTTAACCAAATAAATATCCTTCTTACAATCCCCTCACATCCTATACAACTTACTAACTCAAAAAGCCATACGAGTGTACATGCGCAACTCGTAGGCCACACTTAACCCGTAACGCTTGTACCCCATTTTACTCTCGCGACGGCCGCCTCCTGACGTTCACCTGTGTAGTAAAAACATCCCCCAAAGGGGGTCAGCACGGATGCTGGTACGATCCTCTCATGGCCCCCAAGCTAACGTGGCTACGACGACTAATTGTCGATAGCATGGAGGTTGATTAGATGCACAACGTAATAGAAAGTGCAGTAAACAACAATCCAAATATGAACAATTAAAGTTCAAACATAATGAATGACTTAAATGCGTTCCCTTAATTAGAGAGTTAATTATTCAACTCCTTCAGTTATGTTTCCTCTTAATCTTAGTCCATCCTTATCTTACCTCAATCTTAGTCTTATCTTAGCCTTAGAAACAACCATCCTTTAAAAAGGAATGGATGTAGCTTATCTTAATCTTATAATACAAACCATCCTTTAAAAAGGAATGGTTGCAACTTATCTCAAACCTTATCTTAATCTTTGAATACAAACCACTCTTTAAATAGAAATGATTGCATCTTACCTCAATGTTTATTTTTGTCGGGTCAAAAGCAACCCTAGCCAATGAACTATTAACTCCATTGGCTGAATAAACAACTTATCTTATAATATAGGATTTAGGTGATCCTACCGCACCATCTTAATGCCTCCTACCTTGGACTGTATGTCCAACGTAGCTGAGCCGGCAACCGACCCTAGGCAACAAGTCCGAAGACAAGTCCTTAAGCGGAAGTCGGATCTGCTATAGATACCGACCCCCGTTTTCCTTAGCATGCATGACCGGAGTCAGTCCCGGGTTCCTCACTCCCCCCTTAAGTTCCAGTTAATAGAAGTCTCAAGACAATGTTTGTTGGTTAACGTCTTTCGGTTTATAACAAACTAATATTAGGGAGCGTTCCTTAGTCTCACTGAATTCCTTACTAAACGTTGGTTAGTAAGTTCTCATGGTAAGTTGTGTTAGTTTTCAAACATCACACAACAATACAATAAACATAATGTTCCGGTTGCATGCTTTATCTTGTTTAGTGGGCACACAAAAACAAATAGCACACAAGCCGAGGGACACCTCGTTAGCAAGCAGGTCACAAGAAGAACTGTACCGTTCACCGTTGGTCGTTTCGGTTGCTTACTCTCCTCCGGAGTCCAAACT
This sequence comes from Limonium bicolor, assembly GCA_023374045.1. NCBI lineage: Eukaryota > Viridiplantae > Streptophyta > Magnoliopsida > Caryophyllales > Plumbaginaceae > Limonium > Limonium bicolor. The sequence goes on from CM041779.1 coordinate 267,867,032, forward strand.
CTCAAGTCCTAAAACATTGATTCAGTTTTAGGTTATTAATCACTTAACTTAATTAAACTTATTTAACTTACTTAACTTACTTAACCCTTAATGATCCCCACCTAACACCTCTTAAGTCTTACAACTTAATCTTACAAACTTAACCTTAAACTTTTAAGCTTACACTTAACTTAATCCCTTAGGTCTTTTTACCTATAGTAATCATTGCCTCCTTAATGGGGTACCCTTAATACCACTAAACTCTCTTAGGGTTTCTTTTTTTTTTAAGTCTTAAGGGTCGTCCGACCCACCGTCCGACCCACCAACTGGGTCGGACCCTTCCAGAAACTTTCGGGTTTGAAAAACTCCACTTGTCCGACCCATGTCCGACCCAACCAACTGGGTCGGACCATTCCAGAAATCCTCCCGTCTTTTAAAACTCCTCCGTCCAACCCACCGTCCGACCCAACCAACTGGGTCGGACCGTTCCAGAACCCTTCACTGGCGTCTAACAGAGGTCGTCCGACCCAAACTTGGGTCGGACCCCTGGGTCGGACGCCACCAGAACATGTCCAAAAATTGTTAAATCTTCACCAAACTTCTCCTAAAGCCTCATAATGTGTTCTAACATCATTTAGACCCTTAAACCCAACTTTAATCATCCTCCAAACTTATTAAAATAACCTCCAAAGATCTTCTTGAACATTTACTAAATTCTTGCAAAAACTCCTAACGCTTATCATATAGTTCCTTATATTCCCAACTTGGAACCTCACTAAAACTTCAACCAACCCTAGTGCTCCCTCCTTAACAGTTTGACCACTTCATAAACTTCATTTTTCCATCTTTAATTCATCCATCTTTCCTTTGCTAAACCTCCCAAGGTTATCTTGCATTTCCATGCACCAATTTCTCTTATTTTCATTTGTTACTCATCACTCCTAAACTCTTGAGCTTACTTATACATTTCTTTCCATTACCTTAACACCTTGACATTGTTCTTCATTTACCTTAACCATGCAACACCCTCCTTAGACATTTCCACTTCTTTTATGCAACTTACTCACCATTCTCATAATCATACCCTCTTATACGTTTCTAGTCATTTTCCTTGACGACTTACAACCTTCTCCTACAGTTTTCACTTCCATCACCCAAGTCCACACATTACCATTGAAACTAAACCTTACTAGCCCACTACTAACATCACCACCTCTTACACAAACTTCCCGAAACTCTCACCGTTTTACTTTCTAGTTCATACCTAAATCATCTCAAAGCATTTTACATCATTTCCTCCAGGTTTTTGCACAAGTCTTACATTCCTCATACCATGATTTTAGTGTGTATAATACACTCACCAATCCTCTAATTCCTCCTAGACATCTCTAGGTCATTCTCATCCTCAAGAACTTCTTAGTTAACTCATTTCCACTCAAATTCCTCTTAATGATCCCTAGTGAACCCTAGGTAATATCAATTCACAACCATCACTTAAACACTTCTTTTTCTACTCAAATTTCACCATAGCTCATCTAGTATATTATCATGCCCATAAGCATTGTTTTCCTTATTCAACCATCTCATACACATCAAGTTTTTTCTCATCATATTTTCTCACCCAAATCAACTCATTCACAACAAACTCAATATATTGTAATAATCTTAAATTGCATAGCACCAAGGCTCTTAAATGACATGGCTCTTAGGCCCTTAAATGACTTAAACTTAAACACTGAATTTCCCACATATAAAAGCCTTCAACCTGCAAATACACCCATCAATCTCATAGTAGTTACAATACTCTTAAAATCCATCTTAAACTTATATTACTAACTCATTCTCATTGGCTCCTTAGTCACAAGTTCACAAGCTTGTTTAAACTATTTTTCCTAGGTTATATAACCCATTACCTAATGTAAGCCCTAGGCTACATTGGTACTCCTCTAAAACACATTCCTTAAACCTTAAACCACCAATAGGTAAGTAACTTACCTTGCTTTCTCAAGCTTATCTTATCTTCCTCCTTAGACCTTCTTCTTGAATGAACATCGGCCACCACTTAAACTTCCTTTTCCCATGTTCTAACCAATATTCAATGACTCACATGAGTACTAAACAATACACTAACCTTAAGGAGTAAACCCTGGGTTAAAAATGTGTTCTAAGGTTTTGAAATGAATGTTTTACCTTGGAGTCTTAAGATAGGCATGGATATGAATAAATAAGGACCTCCTCTAGCCCTTGGAGAATAGAATTAAGCTAGAACAATGGATAAAACAAGGCTCCATGAGAAGGTAATTTTCGGCCATGTAGAAGAAATGATGGAAACATGGTTTTTCTTACATTTTCCTTACCTTGAATGAATGGAGAACCAAATGGGCTCTTCAAACTTGATTTTCCTCCATCAATGGAGTTTTCTCATGGCACCAAACTTGAGCTTTGAAGGATTTGAGAAGATAGGAAGATAGGTCTTGGCCTAACTAAGAGAAATCTATACTTGGTTTTTGATTTGGAGCAAAGATGAACACTTGGTGAGCAATTGAAGGTGGAGCACCCATGGATGGAGCTCTCTCGGTTTTGGAGCAAGAGAAGAGAAGAAGAAACCGTGGGAAGAAGAGAAATGAAGAGAGAGAAGAAGAAAGGTAGGCTAATATAAGATATTTGCTTTATAAAAGTAAATAGTAACTCCTTTTACTTATCTCTTCTTTCTTCCTTATTTGATGAAGTATATGGTGACTCATCCTTAGAAAACCGGCCCCCTCTTTATAACCAAGATATTTATGGTCTTGGTTGACCAACTAATTGACTCATATTGATTAAAACTTAAACTAGTCACTATTTGGCACTATTCACAAATTAGTGCACATATTTCTGAAACTTTTGATTTCCCATTGATTTAGGCTTCCTAATGTGATACTAATTAGTAAAAAATTTGATTAAAGAGTAATGATGGACATTTAGCCACTCAAAACTCAATTCTAAGACAATTTCTCAAAAAGGTGCTTTAAGGAGTCTTAAAGCACATTTTGTGTTTAAGCTTGTTTTTGAGCTTGGTTTTCTTTGATAATTGATTTAAAATGCCTATTATCATAATACTAAAGTCTTATAATGGTATTTGGGTGCTAATCAAAGTCACTCCAAGCTTAGAGCACGTTTTTGCCTAAATTGCCCTTAAGGCATTTTCTTGTGTTTTCCTTGGTTTAAATTGCCTACTAATCTTTCTAAGGCATATTTTAGTCTTACTACATCATAAATTGATGTTTAATTAGCATACTTAGGTTTGGGGTATTTCAGGTCCGACCCAAGTTTGGGTCGGACGGCCTCTGTTAGACGCCAGTGAATGGTTCTGGAATGGTCCGACCCAGAGGATTTGGGTCGTACATGGGTCGAACGGGTGTGTTTTAAAGGGCGGTTAAATTTCTGGAATGGTCCGACCCAGTTGGTTGGGTCGGACATGGGTCGGACAAATGAGGTTTAGAAGACGGAAAATTTCTGGAATGGTCCGACCCAGTTGGTTGGGTCGAACATGGGTCGGACATGTGGAGTTTTTCAAACCCGAAAGTTACTGGAAGGGTCCGACCCAGTTGGTGGGTCGGACGGTGGGTCGGACGACCCTTAACACTTAAAAAAAAAAGAAATTTTGAATTCTAAGGATGATACTTGGTAATAAGGTATACCATTGGTAGGGTAGTAATGATTAGAACCCTAAGAACCTAAGGGATTAAGTTAAGTTAAGTAAAAACCTTAATGTTTAAAGGGTAAATTTATAAGGTTAAGTGGTAAGGATTTAAGAGGATATCCAATGGGAATCTTTAGGGACTAAGTGAGTTAAGTAAGGTGCAAATAACTAATGGCCTAAAAATCAATCAATGATTTAGGTTTGTGAATTTGGACCCCGGAGAAGGTTAACGACCGACGATCGACGGTGAACGGTACAATCTTTGTTGTGACCTGCTTGCTAACGAGGTGTCCCTCGGCTTGTGTGCTATCTGTTTACTTGCTATGACTAAGACAAGATAAAGCATGCAACCGATTATATTTGTTCTCGTTGTGTATGTGTTTTCTTTACACTAACCCACGAGACTTGAGATTGTTACTAACCGAGTTTAGTACTTACTGAGTTAAGAATAAGAGTTAAGTATTGGTGATTGTTGGTTAATACCCGTTAAGGTTTAACTAACATATGAAGTTTAAGATTTCTACTAACTGGAACTTGAGTGAGGAAACCCGGGACTGACTCCGGTCATGCATGCTAAGGAAAGGGGGACGGTATCTGAATCAGATCCGCCCTCCGCTTAAGGACTTGTCTTCGGACTTGTAGCCTAGGGCCGGTTGCCGGCTCAGCTACGCTGGACTCCCGTCCAGGGTAGGTGGCATTAAGATGGTGCGGTGGGATCACCTAAATCCCAGGTTTGAAATTAAGCTACAACCATTCCCTTCCAGGAACGGTTTGTATACTGAGAATAATTTGAGGTTAAGATTAAGGTAAGGTAAGCAACTGAGGTTAAGGAATTCAGGACTAAGGAGGGGGTTACTAACCCACTTGATAAGGGAACGCTTGTGTCGTTCATTGTTTGTGAACTAAGTATGTTCATCTGTGGATTGTTGTTTATTGCACTTCATATCATGCTTGTGTATGTAATCAATTTCCATTCTATCGACAATTAGTCGTCGTAGCCCCATTAGCTTGGGGGCATGAGAGGGAGTACTAGCATTCGTGCTGACCCTCTTTGGGGGCTGTTTTTTTTTTTACACTTGCAGGTAAGAGGCCCATGAAGACATACCACGAGAGTAGGAGCGGTTAGACTTAGGATGGGTTGTTTATTTTGAGTACGGGTTGCGCTTGTGCCCCCGTCTGTTTATATTGAAACTGATGTAGGTTTTATTATGACTCTTAGTTTATACCTGGTTGTGGTGGTATTTTGGTTAGTGGTACTTTGGTCGGTTTTTCATTTTGGATAAGTGTTGTAATATTATAAGGCCGGTATGTTCTAACGATCAGACCGTGGCAAGGTCCAGGTGTTTGTTATTTCCGCTGCGACGAATTCGATTAAGCATTCAGTTTTGCGATAACCACGATTGGCTTTGGATGGGGTGTTACAAAAAGTGGTATCAGAGCGTAGTTACGCTCTGATCAAGAAATATCAAACATGAGTAACCACCGAGTTAGGATATAAGATAAGGAATAAGTGATGGGTTAAGGGTGTGAGAAGTTAGAGTGAGTGGAGTCAGATGACCACCCGTAAGGGTGGATCGTCTTTACCGTCTACGGACGTTATAAATTCGTTAACCGAAACAGTGGTGGATACGAATCTAATGTGAGATATGCTTGTTCAGATGGCAGGACGTCCTAGAGGAGGCCGAGGTCGTGGCCAGGGCGATGATGCTTCAGGGATACCGGGAGGGCAGACGATCGCCGAGATCGTAGCTGCCGCATTAGGGCACATGGGCTATTAGCCTGGTGTTGGTGCACCACCTCCACCGCCACAACCCAGGGAACCAAATTGGGTGAAGAGTCTTGCAGACCTTCAACCAGCACACTTTAAGGGGGAGACCGATCCCGCCAAGCTGGAGGCGTACATCTCCGAGCTGGAGACCGCCTTTGAGACCCTTGATGTCCCTGCTGGGATCAAGGTGCATCTGGCTGCTTTCTATCTGAAGGGGGCGGCAGGCGATTGGTGGAAGCTGGTGAGGGCCGAGCATGTGGCCAGTCCAGAGTTCGGCTGGGAGCAGTACACCGCCTTGCTACGAGCAAAGTACTACCCTGCCCATGTCCAGACGAAGAAGAGCTTGCAGTTGGATGCGCTTAAGCAGACCGACAAGATGACGGTGGACGAGTATTACTCAGAGTTCACCGCCTTGCTCCGTCTTCTGCCAGGTCTTGGATATTCAGACCAGATCCTAGTGGACCGCTTCTATGGCGGGCTTAGCCATCGACTCCGCTACGGCATGGGGCCGACGAGTTACACTACCTTGCAGGTAATAAGAATGATTGAGATTCGAGTAAGTAAATGAGTAAGACTTAGATTATGAGAAATAAGAGTGACTAATACTGTGGAAAGCAGGAGTGCTATCATGCCGCTGCTAAGGTTGAGATAACCGTCCAGCTGAGGGACGAGGAGAATGCTAAGAGGAAGAATGCTGGTAAGAGCTCGGAGAGTCAAGGGCAAGGAGGGTACAAGAAACAGAAGTACCAGCCTCAGGCCCAGAAAAATCAGAACCCAAAAGGGAAGGAGGAAAAGGAGAAGGCTCCGGAAGAGCCATTGAAACTGACGTACGCATACGCAGCTACACCCCTGCGCTCTAGGGCTCCAAAGGGTAAGGAATTGGTATTGAATGAGTTAAGAAACAATTAGTAACCGTTTGAGATGTGAGTATTGATATTGTGAATGATCAGGATCTGAGACTGAGAAGGGAGCCGGTGGTGGCTACCAGCGACGCTACATCTGTAGGTGGTGTCACAGGGACCACCCCGGGCTCGATTGCAAGGGGAATAAGGTGGAGTGCAACTATTGTGGGGTTTACGAACACCGAGCATATGAGTGCTACCGGAACCCCGCTAGCAGAGCCTATAGGCCCGATACCAGGGGCAAGGGCAAGACCGATCAGGGAGCTGGATCTGACGGTCAGAGGAAGTGCAGTAGGCTGCAGACAAGAACCCACGGGTGACCCAGAAGTCAGGACCCACACTACACTTGGTGGACCGGGACGATGAGCCTGAACCCTCATCGAGGCCAGGTACCGCTATAACCACTTAGTAATATAATTGTCTGCTTACCGCATTATCATGCATGTTTGGTGAATAATTGAATTAAGTAAGAATGAGATGAGATTAGAACTTAAGTAAGATATAACCTACTACCATTTTAGGAAGCTTCAACATCTGCTATCCAATGTCATTTACACCTAACCCGGAGCACACCGACATCGAAACCATAGACTTTCCAACCGAACAATGTCAGGTTATCCGCCCAGGTATGGTCTTATTAAGGGGATACCTGACACCCGAAGCGCAAATAGCCATCATCAGGAAATGCAGTCAACTAGGAATGGGACCGGGAGGTTTTTACACACCGGAGTACCCAGGGGGAGCAAGGATGAGATTAAAAATGATGAGCTTAGGCAAGGATTGGAATCCGTATGCCAAGAACTACCAAACCACGAGGATGCACGATGGAGTCTCACCACCGGGGATACCCGAAGAGTTCCATCCAGTTATTACTGAAATACCCCAAACCTTAATGCGTTAATTAATTATGTAATTATAATTTTCTAAGGCTAATTAAGTCCTTAAGATCATTGGTGAAGAAATGAAAACCAAAAAGAAAAAGAAAATGCGTAAAAGTCACAAAACGTGAAAACGCGTATTTAATTATTTTAGGAGGTACATAACCTTTATTAGGGTTATAAATATTTTTGTACCTTAATTACACATTAAGAACATGTGGGAAAAATTCCGGAAGAAAACGGATTCAAATAATGCGTTAAAACGCTAACGGAGTCTTAAAGCGGTTTTTCGAGAAAACCCGAAACGTGACCTTAAACAGTTAAATGACCCCGTAAAAGTAATAGTTGATTTTGTAACAATAATTAAACATTATGGGAGTTTAATAACCACAAAAAATTAAAGGATGAGAAAATTCCGGAAAACGGTCCCGGTTAGTGAATAGTGCTAAACCGGGTAATAAACGAGTTTCTGTTAAAAGACGAAAAACGCTCCAGCATGTACATTAGTGGGCCGGTTTTATTTATGTAAGCAGCTCACTCACACATGACTAGTTAACTAATTAATAAAGTCAAAAATACAAACACCACTTATACCCCCACACTCTCTCTCTCCTTCCTTATTTTCCTTTTCCCCTCTCTCTCTTTTTTCTTTCCTCTCTTTCTTCCAGCGGTTCCTTCTTCTTCCCCAAGGCCACCGATTTTTCTCCCTTTCTCATGGCTTCAACTTCAATGCCATGCCCAAGCTCCATTTGAGCTCCAAATCAAAAACAAATCACATATTCTTCTTCCTCTCATCTTCCTCTATCATCCTCTCTTTTCGAAATTTCAAAAGGATGAAGTTGACCTCCATGGGTTTTCCCCATTTGAAGAGAAAATGGCACCAATGTGAAGCTTGGAGCCACCTCTTCCTTCTAAGGTAAAAATTTCCAAGAAAAAGTCATTTTTCCTTCATCTCATGGTGTAATCAATTTTTCACCATTTTTGATACCTTGTTTTTCTCCTTGTTCTTGAGCTCCAAATTGATTCTTCAATGGTGGAGAAGTTCCCTCTTGATTCAAGGGTGAAAATCCCTCTTGAAAGCTTCACAAAGGTAAACCCTAACCTTGTGTTCTAGCCCTTTGATTGAATTGAAATATTCCAAGGGTTTAGATAATTAATTGAGTGTGTTTGTGTTCTTGAAATGTTGGGATGGAGTTTGGAAACTCCATGCCTCTTAACCGATTTTGGAGAAGATATGAAGCAAGAGGAGAATTAAGGAAACTTGTGAAATTAAGGTAAGGAATCCACCTTAAACCTTGTTCTAAATTGTTTTAGTGTTTGGGATGGGTAAACAAATTAATAAACCCAAAATAGTAGATTGAAATGTATGTTGGAATGTGTTTAATTGGTTTGGAGAGGTTCGTGAATTAATGTTGAGTTGAGGGCCTTAAGAGCCAAATGTTTTAAGTTTGAGATTGATATTGTGGTTCATTGAGATTATGGTGGTTGTATTGTTGTTGATGAATTTGAGGATTGTGTTAAGTGCTGTTAGGACCCTTGAAAGGGTGTGGCTAGATGAGGGATGAAAATGATGGAAATTGATGAGGATGAATGTGTAGAGTTTATGGGGAGGTTATGGCGAAATTTTGGTAGAAATGGGTGTTTTTGACTCTTTGATTTGGTGATGTTTTTGGTTGATTTTAATGGGTGTATGATGCGTTAAAACCCCGTGGAAATGTGTTTTCGATGGGCTATTTTGCTACTATAAGTTATGTATGTTTTGTGGGGGATTTGTGGCTTGGTTCTAGTTGTTTTCCATAATGGATTTTGCAGTTTTCGGTATGTCCTAACATGTGTCCGAACATTGAAGTTCGGACATCATACGACGGAAAATTTTCAGAACTCTCGACTTATGTCCGAACATGCAAGGTCGGACGCATGTTCGGACCAACCTTTGTTTTTGCATAACTTTTTCGTTTGAACTCCATTTTGAGTGCCGTTTGCGGCGTTGGATTCCTCTTTTCGAGTACTATCTGTTTTGACATGTTTTGGCATATGTTTATGTATATTTTGATTTTAAAATGACCGATAATCTTTTGAACTCCATTTTTGTGTGCTTCAGCCTTCTAATGATAGGGGATTGGATGGTAATGGTTTTGGATGATGTTTCGGCCTTGTTTGGTGACATGTAAAGGCCTTAAAATGTGTAAACAAGTGTTAGGTTTGATGTGAGAGTTGTGAACTTAAGATCACGAGAGTAAAATTAAGTATAACGGGATAACGGGGTTAACTATGGGCGCACTAGTCGTTTAACAATTGTATTGCCCCGATTTAATGGAAACAAATGTAATGTTACCAGTTGTTCAAAGATTATTCAAGGAACCTAAGAGAACGCAATAGAGTGAACCTTCGGTGACAGGTATGGTTTTCTTGCAACCTGTGTCCTACCGGATTACACCGGCTTGTATGCCAATGTGTTTTTCTGTGTGTTGCCACCTTGCAAGATAAAGCATGAAATGAGTTTATAGTAATTCATTATTGTGGGCGTAATTAATTCCGATACCGCTTAACCTTAATTATGTTAAATAATAGTTAACCGACCTTAGGTTCACATAAGAGATCGGTATTCGGAATAAACGTCCCAACCCACGGGAACGTTCTAACTGGCTATCCATGCGTTAGTGTATGTTGTGGTTAAAGTGTGATGTATGTGACTGTTTAATATGTTGTTGTTGTTGATACTGTTATCCGTGTTGTTGAAATGGGATATGAATTCCCTTGCGTGTCTAACCGAGTTAGTAACACTATGTGATGTATGTATGTGATAAGTTCCATAAGGGAATCTCTAACCCATAAGTATATGTTATGTATGGAGAGGAATCCGGTTGTCCCGGTCGCGCGTGTTGTTTGGGAGTTAATATATATGTGAATTAACTCCCATCCTGTTATGTTAGGGTTGTTTTCCTTCATTGGATTTCGACCTCCCACTAGCTTAGCCAAAGCTTACCTACCCGACCTCCACATCGGGCTAGGAGGGAAATTATGTATAATGTTGGTAGGGTGTCGAGGCCTAAGTTCGCTTCGACTCCCTCTTTGTTATGTTACGGTTGTTTTTCCTCCTTGAATTACAACCACCCACAAGCTTAACCAAGGCTTACCTACCTCATCACTATTGGAGCTAGGGGAAATTACGTATGTTGTGATCGATCCTATATGAGGCCGCCACTCAAGTAAAGAAAATGTATGTATGTTGTGCTCGGGTCTATATCACCCCGGCACTCCCTAAATGAAGTTCATGTACTCTAAGAAGAGTGAAATTAAGTTGTGTATGTCATAAAGTGAAGTGTGTTGTTATGTTGAGTGTGCTAACCTTGTGTCTGTATTCTATTAATGGATGTTTGCCTATAAGCATGATATGTGTGTGAGTTTGTGCATGTTTGAAATAAATCAACCGCATGCTAAGACGACAAATAGTTGTGTGTGGCCCGGTAGCATGCGGGCTGCGGGATTACCATACCAGCAAGGGTGCTGACCCCCTTTGGGGGCTCCCATACTTTTCAGGTACAAGGAACTGGAAGCCGTTCGAGAGTAGGACGGGGTAGTGTTCGTATGTGGTAGTCATGAGAATTGTGGATGTATTATAGGTGTAGTAAGACCGAAAATGTATCGGCGTTAGTTGGTAATTACTCGGTACAGCTGTAATGTAAGTGTATAATGATTGTTGGACATGGAACGGGATTTATGTGTAGTTGCTCGAGAGTTTAGTCCATCAGACCGGTACAATGTATGTATGTTAGCCTTGTTAGCCACGTAGGTGGCTAACAGCGTGTAACACCAAGGAGTTTAAGTTATGTTGTGAGTTGTGATTTCCGCTGCAAGGTGTTGTTAAGTGTATTGTTAGTAGTTGGGGTGTTACAAAAAGTGGTATCAGAGCGAAGTATCGCTCTGATGACTGAAGTACCGAGCTTAGGAAGTACCGAGTTAAGATTTTAGTACCTTGGGTTAAGGGTTGAGTGATAGCGTGAGAAGTACGCTAGTTAGGGAACACCAGTGTGTACTGGATACCTACGATATCCATCCCGCCCTCCACAAACCCTATTTTATAACTCGGGAAAGAACGCTAGAGAGATGAGAGTCATCTCTTACTCGGGAAAACCCGATCTGGCAGCTGATATTTACCCCTGTAAGTACGGAGGACCTGTCATACGGTAGATCCCGAAAGGTGTGATCCCGAAGACGGTCTCCATTTTAACAATATTAACCGCTCTTGTTAGCGAAAAGTGAAGAATCTTATGCACAAGGGAATGGAATTTCCAGCACCCTGGGTCGACATGCGGAGCAGTCGAGGACAACCAGCTTGCAACGCACTAAGCGTGCAACAGGCAAGGAGCGAGATAATGAGACCCGAGACGAGTGTCTACGGGACTACAAATGTTAACTAATACACCAACGGTATACCAACCGATTAAGGAACCACAATATAGTACGAGGAGGATACGATACTAAGAAAAGGGGGGTCTCCCAGGATGGGAAACACCCTAGTTAGTGGTGAACATGTGAAGACAGTAAGATGTACCCAGAAGACTGTTGTTAGGACTGTAAGATCAAGTAAGGGCCAGCAAGGCCATTGATGTTGGTGCGGAAGTAAACAATGCCGCAACCAGTGTGTATTGAACCGAAAACCAGTAAGCATGGCGCACTTGCCATGGCAAGTGCTGCTATAACAAGGCTGTATGGAAAATTTTAAACAATTACCGGTACTTAGTAAAGTACCATGAAGTTAAGTGGGGTTATCATAACCGTGGAAGGGCTTATTAGCCTGACCTCAGTGCTTGGAAACACACCAGTCAGCAGGAAGCTAGACTTGGATAAGGCAAGAAACGTTGTAAAACCACGGAAATTTTTCTTTAAACCTAAAATCATTTTCTGTCAAACTCTTTTCAAAACCAGATTTTCTTTCAAACCCATGTTCTTTCAATTCTTTTCTTAAAACCAAACCAGAAGACCTACGCGGGCCTCAGTGCCACATGGTAGGTAAGTTTTACCCAGTTACTTTTAAAACAACCGGATGGAAACCGGTAAACCCAAGGGTAACAACCCGAGGAATGGATTGAGTTCATAATAATACAACAGTGGATACATTTCCCTTGATTAAGTTCGGGAAGCATGGAATGCATATTATCACAGGATAATATAAGAGGAGTTGACAACAGAATACTTCACCTAGGCGTGTGACGGACACTACGAGTATACCAACTGTAATGTGGGACGACCGCACTCCGATAGGAGCTTGTGGGCCTGACAAACCTTCTTATAGGTTAATCGGGTAAGTAGCAATGTATCAGTAGGGTACCCCACGTATGTATACGAGTGGAGTCTGGAACACAGGAAGTAGTCAACTCCATACTACGGTCCGAAGTAAAAGTCAAGCAAGAGCAATGGATTACCAAGTATGGTTGAAGTAAAGGAAACCAGTCAAGTTAAGAAGACTAAAGGAATTAGTAAGTTTATTTTAAGGAAATGTTTAAAGGTGAACTAGTGCGAAGTGCACTGGTTAGTAAGTAAAGACATAGCATATGTCTTAAGGATCTGGATGGATGAACACAATAGCTGGAGTAAGTACCCAGCCTACATATGGTGAGGCAGATGCCTACTATGGATACGTTAATGTGCAAGGATCGGGACGAGACTCCCGAGATGATCACTAGGGATAAGAATCTCACTAAGGAGAATATTCAACCCAACAAAGAATGCAGGGCGAAGTAGTAAATTAAACATAACAGTAAGTGCAAGCCAGATGTAATGGCAGAACCCAGGGACACCCAGGAGTTATCCTTAAAAGGGTATTTGGGTCAACATTGGTTGAACGACTAACGTGACAGAAACGCAAGGGTCGAAACTAACACCCAGTTTAAGCGTAAGGCATCAGGAGGAAGTCTGACATCCTTGAAGGGGCATCCCAGGAAAGGAACCGTGTAATATAGTACGGAGAAGTAAGTGTGTGTGAACAGCCTACAATGAGCAGAGCTCGAGGCAATAGGGCTTATAAGCCACAAGTAAAATGTGTTAAGGAAATTTTATTAATTATGGAAGTTTATGTTATATAAGTAGGTAAGCGGATAACGAACCACTGATTAAAGTGTGGGGATACCTCTTGATATGGGAGACCGCAACAGCGGTAGTTATGTGAACTAAGTTCAGGGAATGTGTTAAGAGTTGACTATGTTGCTATTACCCAAGAATGATGTGAGTAGGAATAATACGAAAGGAACTGTTTGCACTAGTTGTGGAGATCGGATGAGTAAAAAGTCAAATAGCAACCACCATAGGTGTGGGATGCTAAATGTGTAATGAACAACGCTCAAGGAGCATAAAGACTCGTAGAATAGCGTATTCAACAACCAGCCAAATAAATGGCGAAACACAGTGAAATGGCAGAAGCTAATATAATAGCGGATGCAGTGTAAGTTAATGTTATACAATGAGTAAGAGCACGGTGCGCAGTAAGCGACCGTTGCATAAGTGTTGTTAAATAATAATGTGGCAATAAGACCAGTTATGAGTGAAACTCAATGGACATACAAATAAGTGATGATACACAGACTGAGCAATACGCCAGTAGTTGATGCTATGTGATAAGGAAAACAGTGTGAATTCCTATTGCAATCGCATAAGAGATTTACTGTCAAGAGTTTACGCCTCTGCACTCTGTATGACTGAGTGTTTTGGTATTGCCTTGTGCGGTAATGATCGAGTGAGATAGCTAGGAAGTTTGGGAAATGTTAAATGTGATAGAAGAACAAGACTTATGATGTGATAAAACCGATGCATAAGATAAGCACGGTCATACCAATCAAAAGGTACTTAGTAGGCATAAGTGACTACAGTAACACAATTATTAAATATCGGTATGGAATATACCTCAAGTGTTGGAAATAACCGACAGAGTACTACACAAAAGGTAGTAGCTCAAAATTAACCGACAGTAAGTCGGAAGAAATCAAGTAAGTCATTGTGGAATACAATAAATTATCATGGAAGTGGATAGTAAGTTTTGTAACTCACCGAATTCGCTCACGGTAAGAAATACCACGCGTCGGTTGAGAAACTGTTATTACCAAGATAAAGGTGATAATCGGGGATGTACAATACAGTAAGGATAATGTATGGGGGCAAACTAAGCTCTAAAGTTATCAAGAGTCGCGCAGCAGAAACTAGTGAGCCAGCGATTCAAGTGTTGGATGTGCGTTGTGAATATGAGTGAATGGCTAACTATTAACGCCTAGAAGTTTCACAGGCCAGAATCGAAACCAGATAAGAGTTAAAATAAACTCTAGTGAGAACTCTTGGTTAGGGACTAAACTGCCTATATGGCTAAGATCCTCAAACCAGAACACATTGTGTAATAAACCGCGTGGAGATAAACACTTCACGACGGTAGAACGTTATAAACCAGACATTAAGTGATTGATTACGTGGGCGTAATCCCTTTTAAGGGGGTAGAGCGCAAACCGTTTAGTGTGTTTTACCGTACAAGTGTACGTGAACTGTAGTGTGCATAGCACAAAATGATTTGTTTTGATGATTGGTGTGTGTGTTACATAAACATACGCGTTCATTCATGGTTTAATTATGGTAATTGCGCACTGAAGATGCGAATACCATTGTGATAAGTGTGTTATTTTGTTAAGAGATGTGTGAAAGTATAAGTATAAGGGGTAAAGAAACTCCCGGGGAACTAAAACCCCGACTATATGTTCATATAATACTAAATGTAAAACCGTGTATCGTATTTTGATAAAAGTATATATATATACAGTGTTGTGATTTATGAAGAGGTATGAAACCGACATAGAACCTAGTGAGAATAAGATTCCCTAGGTGACGGGATTAAGTTGAATTTGGATGATGATCGATAGACGGAGTTCTATCCCTTGGAGATGTATGATTATGACTAGAAGGATTAAAAGGTAGAAAATTGGAAATGAATGTGTTATCTGTTGTTTGAAAATGAAGTGGGAGGTGAAACTTGATTATCATGAGATCAAAGGAAGCCGAACACAAATTGGGGTGGAAAGATAGTTCAACTCTGATGCTGATCACATTAGGGTTGGATGATTCTTGAAACTCCCTATAAGTGGTCACAAATAATCACATCAAGAATAAGATGCAGTTAGCAATAATTGGACTTGGAGTTGTATTGAGTTTTCAAAAGAATTTTAAATTGGGTTTGAAATTTTTCAATTGGTATTTTCAAGACTTCAATAAATATTTTTAAGATTCTTAAGTGGTATTTTCAAAGGAAGGACTACCTTTATGTGACCTCGTAGAGGATTTTCAACTTGTATCCTTCCAATAAAGGATTTCATGATACTTAACCTCATAGAGGGTATTTTCCTACTACTTGCTCACGAGCTGAGGACGTATGAGCCTTTGTCTTAGGACCGGTGACATGAGAAGTATATTTTAAAGGTGTATGCAATCGTTTTGATCTCCCAAGGGAACGGGGACCAGAGTGTCCATCGCGACCGGTTCTGCGGGATCACAGTGTATATGTACTCTACATGGGTCTCAAACTCATGAAGAGATGGAAAAGGAATTTCTGGTTGATATACATGCTATGACATGTTGTGTGGTATGTGTAATAATTATTATTTTGGACCTTGAGTCCTAATGTGGTTAAGTTCTGAAAGTGTTATGTTATCAAGACCTACGAGTCTAAATGTTGTTATGTTACCCAGACCAAGAGTCTAAGGGTTGTTATGTATGTACAAATGTTGTTAAGGTACCCGGACCATTAAGTCCGAGGATACTATGTAAGTATGTTATGTTATGTACGGATGTGTATATGTACCCGGACCGTTAAGTCCGAGGGTGTGATGTAAAATATGTTTGCTATGGAAGTTTTATGTTGCAAGTAATCCCCGTATCCTAAACCAATGATGTGTGGGAAGTGTGAACTTCGAGGACAAAGTTCTTTTAAGGGGGGTAGATTGAAATACCCCAAACCTTAATTAAGTCCTTAAGATCATTGGTGAAGAAATGAAAACCAAAAAGAAAAAGAAAATGCGTAAAAGTCACAAAACGTGAAAACGCGTATTTAATTATTTTAGGAGGTACATAACCTTTATTAGGGTTATAAATATATTTTTGTACCTTAATTACACATTAAGAACATGTGGGAAAAATTCCGGAAGAAAACGGATTCAAATAATGCGTTAAAACGCTAACGGAGTCTTAAAGCGCGTTTTTCGAGAAAACCCGAACACGTGACCTTAAACAGTTAAATGACCCCGTAAAAGTAATAGTTGATTTTGTAACAATAATTAAACATTTATGGGAGTTTAATAACCACAAAAAAATTAAAGGGATGAGAAAATTCCGGAAAACGGTCCCGGTTAGTGAATAGTGCTAAACCGGGTAAATAAACGAGTGTTTCTGTTAAAAGACGAAAAACGCTCCAGCATGTATACATTAGTGGGCCGGTTTTATTTATGTAATCAGCTCACTCACACATGACTAGTTAATTAATTAATAAAGTAAAAAATACAAACACCACTTATACCCCCACACTCTCTCTCCTTCCTTATTTTCCTTTTTCCCCTCTCTCTCTTTTTCTTTTCCTCTTTTTTCCCAGTCGGTTCCTTCTCTTCCCCAAGGCCACCGATTTTTCTCCCTTTCTCCCATGGCTTACTTCAATGCCATGCCCAAGCTCCATTTGAGCTCCAAATCAAAAACAAATCACATATTCCTCTTCCTCTCATCTTCCTCTATCATCCTCTCTTTTCGAAATTTCAAAAGGATGAAGTTGACCTCCATGGGTTTTCCCCATTTGAAGAGAAAATGGCACCAATGTGAAGCTTGGAGCCACCTCTTCCTTCTAAGGTAAAAATTTCCAAGAAAAAGTCATTTTTCCTTCATCTCATGGTGTAATCAATTTTTCACCATTTTTGATACCTTGTTTTTCTCCTTGTTCTTGAGCTCCAAATTGATTCTTCAATGGTGGAGAAGTTCCCCTCTTGATTCAAGGGTGAAAATCCCTCTTGAAAGCTTCACAAAGGTAAACCCTAACCTTGTGTTCTAGCCCTTTGATTGAATTGAAATATTCCAAGGGTTTAGATAATTAATTGAGTGTGTTTTGTGTTCTTGAAATGTTGGGATGGAGTTTGGAAACTCCATGCCCTCTTAACCGATTTTGGAGAAGATATGAAGCAAGAGGAGAATTAAGGAAACTTGTGAAATTAAGGTAAGGAATCCACCTTAAACCTTGTTCTAAATTGTTTTAGTGTTTGGGATGGGTAAACAAATTAATAAACCCAAAATAGTGGATTGAAATGTATGTTGGAATGTGTTTAATTGGTTTGGAGAGGTTCGTGAATTAATGTTGAGTTGAGGGCCTTAAGAGCCAAATGTTTTAAGTTTGAGATTGATATTGTGGTTCATTGAGATTATGGTGGTTGTATTGTTGTTGATGAATTTGAGGATTGTGTTAAGTGCTGTTAGGACCCTTGAAAGGGTGTGGCTAGATGAGGGATGAAAATGATGGAAATTGATGAGGATGAATGTGTAGAGTTTATGGGGAGGTTATGGCGAAATTTTGGTAGAAAATGGGTGTTTTTGACTCTTTGATTTGGTGATGTTTTTGGTTGATTTTAATGGGTGTATGATGCGTTAAAACCCCGTGGAAATGTGTTTCGATGGGCTATTTTGCTACTATAAGTTATGTATGTTTTGTGGGGGATTTGTGGCTTGGTTCTAGTTGTTTTCCGTAATGGATTTTGCAGTTTTCGGTATGTCCTAACATGTGTCCGAACATTGAAGTTCGGACATCATACGACGGAAAATTTTCAGAACTCTCGACTTATGTCCGAACATGCAAGGTCGGACGCATGTTCGGACCAACCTTTGTTTTTGCATAACTTTTTCGTTTGAACTCCGTTTTGAGTGCCGTTTGCGGCGTTGGATTCCTCTTTCGAGTACTATCTGTTTTGACATGTTTTGGCATATGTTTATGTATATTTTGATTTTAAAATGACCGATAATCTTTTGAACTCCATTTTTGTGTGCTTCAGCCTTCTAATGATAGGGGATTGGATGGTAATGGTTTTGGATGATGTTTAGGCCTTGTTTGGTGACATGTAAAGGCCTTAAAATGTGTAAACAAGTGTTAGGTTTGATGTGAGAGTTGTGAACTTAAGATCACGAGAGTAAAATTAAGTATAACGGGATAACGGGGTTAACTATGGGCGCACTAGTCGTTTAACAATTGTATTGCCCCGATTTAATGGAAACAAATGTAATGTTACCAGTTGTTCAAAGATTATTCAAGGAACCTAAGAGAACGCAATAGAGTGAACCTTCGGTGACAGGTATGGTTTTCTTGCAACCTGTGTCCTACCGGATTACACCGGCTTGTATGCCAATGTGTTTTTCTGTGTGTTGCCACCTTGCAAGATAAAGCATGAAATGAGTTTATAGTAATTCATTATTGTGGCGTAATTAATTCCGATACCGCTTAACCTTAATTATGTGTTAAATAATAGTTAACCGACCTTAGGTTCACATAAGAGATCGGTATTCGGAATAAACGTCCCAACCCACGGGAACGTTCTAACTACGGCTATCCATGCGTTAGTGTATGTTGTGGTTAAAGTGTGATGTATGTGACCTGTTTAATATGTTGTTGTTGTTGAATACTGTTATCCGTGTTGTTGAAATGGGATATGAATTCCCTTGCGTGTCTAACCGAGTTAGTAACACTATGTGATGTATGTATGTGATAAGTTCCATAAGGGAATCTCTAACCCATAAGTATATGTTATGTATGGAGAGGAATCCGGTTGTCCCGGTCGCGCGTGTTGTTTGGGAGTTAATATATATATGTGAATTAACTCCCATCCTGTTATGTTAGGGTTGTTTTCCTTCATTGGATTTCGACCTCCCACTAGCTTAGCCAAAGCTTACCTACCCGACCTCCACATCGGGCTAGGAGGGAAATTATGTATAATGTTGGTAGGGTGTCGAGGCCTAAGTTCGCTTCGACTCCCTCTTTGTTATGTTACGGTTGTTTTTCCTCCTTGAATTACAACCACCCACAAGCTTAACCAAGGCTTACCTACCTCATCACTATTGGAGCTAGGGGGAATTACGTATGTTGTGATCGGTCCTATATGAGGCCGCCACTCAAGTAAAGAAAATGTATGTATGTTGTGCTCGGGCCTATATCACCCCGGCACTCCCTAAATGAAGTTCATGTACTCTAAGAAGAGTGAAATTAAGTTGTGTATGTCATAAAGTGAAGTGTGTTGTTATGTTGAGTGTGCTAACCTTGTGTCTGTATTCTATTAATGGATGTTTGCCTATAAGCATGATATGTGTGTGAGTTTGTGCATGTTTGAAATAAATCAACCGCATGCTAAGACGACAAATAGTTGTGTGTGGCCCGGTAGCATGCGGGCTGCGGGATTACCATACCAGCAAGGGTGCTGACCCCCTTTGGGGGCTCCCATACTTTTCAGGTACAAGGAACTGGAAACCGTTCGAGAGTAGGACGGGGTAGTGTTCGTATGTGGTACTCATGAGAATTGTGGATGTATTATAGGTGTAGTAAGACCGAAAATGTATCGGCGTTAGTTGGTAATTACTCGGTACAGCTGTAATGTAAGTGTATAATGATTGTTGGACATGGAACGGGATTTATGTGTAGTTGCTCAGGAGTTTAGTCCATCAGACCGGTACAATGTATGTATGTTAGCCTTGTTAGCCACGTAGGTGGCTAACGGCGTGTAACACCAAGGAGTTTAAGTTATGTTGTGAGTTGTGATTTCCGCTGCAAGGTGTTGTTAAGTGTATTGTTAGTAGTTGGGGTGTTACAATTACACTAGTCGTGGAAATCGCTCAGCAACTGGAAGCTGAACCGATTCCAGACATTCAAGCAGACATTTGCATTGTAAACTTCTATGAGAAGGATGGGCGACTTGGACTACACCAGGATAAGGACGAGACAACGGAGTCTCTCAAAAGAGGGATACTCGTAGTGTCTTAGTCCATTGGGGATGCTGCAGAGCTTTTATACGGCGAGCAGAAGCGTGCGGACCATGCGAATAAGTTGGTACTTAAGTCTGGAGATGTATTAGTTATGGGAGGAGAATCAAGGATGTTATATCATGGGATTTAGAGAATCAAGCTGAATACAGCACCGTCAGCAGTAATTAATGCGACGCATATGAGACCTGGGAGATTAAACCTAACCTTTAGACAATATTAGCCATGTAATGTTAATGAGGTGAGGAATGAGATGTAAGATTGAAGCACATGTTGTAAACAGGATGGTTATGAATAAAATAACAATGTTGTTCATATAAATTGTTTCGACTCTGGTTATACCATCAATACTCATGAAGCTTATGAACACAATTAGGTTATGGACTCGGTACGAAAGGTGCATTAAGCATACTTACAGAGGCACAGGCCGATGCCAGCGGCACTATCCTCACCGGCACATTTCCGATTAATGGGATTGAGGCATCAGTTCTCTTCAACTCAGGGGCCTCGCATACCTTTGTCTCGGCATCGTTCGTGAGCAGGTTGGGGCTAGACGCTGATGAGCTACCCGACTTCACGGTTACGCTCCCGTCTAAGGAGAAGGTTCGTTGCACTCGTTACTACCGAGGAGCCACTGTCAGAATTAAGGGAGAAGACTTTCCAGTCAGTTTTATTGAGTTCAGTGAGCTAGGATTTGATGTTATCTTCGGGATGAACTAGTTGGAGCGGCACAAGGGACGTATCCTCTGCGCCGAGCATAGATTGCTGCTCAGGAGTCCGTCTGGGGTAACAATATCATACCGCCAGAGGCCCAGAGAGCCTTCGACTAAGATCATCACCGCCATGGCAATGTATAAGGAATTGAGAAGGAAGGGAGAAGTGTACCTCTGCTATGTACAGGACATAGAGAGAGACCCCGAGTTCGACCCCGACTTACCGGTAGTGTCGGAGTTCCCCGACCTATTTCCACGGGAACTGCCCAGCATGCCACCCACTCGGGAGGTAGAGTTCACCATCAAACTACTACCTGGTACCGGACCGATAGCCAAGGCACCATACCGCATGGCTCCGGCAGAAATGAATGAATTGAAAGAACAGTTGAAAGATTTGTTAGATAAGGGATTTATAAGACTAAGTGTGTCACCATGGGGAGCGCCAGTCCTCTTCGTGAAGAAGAAGGATGGTAGTCTCCGCCTCTGTATCGACTACAGAGAGCTAAATGCAGTAACAGTGAAGAATAAGTACCCACTACCCCGCATTGACGATCTGTTCGATCAGTTGAAGGGAGCATCGGTGTTTTCCAAGATTGATCTCAGATCGGGGTATCATCAGATAGCCATTAAGGAGGGAGACATTGAGAAGACGACATTCCGGACACGATACGGCCACTATGAGTTTACAGTGATGTCGTTCGGTTTGTCGAACGCACCGGCAAAGTTTATGGATCTGATGAACCGCTTGTTCTGGGAGCAGCTGGACAAGTCGGTTGTGGTGTTTATTGATGATATTTTGATATACTCGAAATCTAAGGCTGAACATGAGGAACATCTGAGGAGAGTATTGGAAAAATTGAGGGAGAACCAGCTATATGCTAAGTTCTCCAAATGTGAGTTTTGGCTTGACCAGGTCTCTTTCCTAGGTCATGTCATCTCGGATGCTGGGATCTCAGTGGATCCAGCAAAGATTGATGCTGTACGTACTTGGCCAAGGCCGAAGACTGTTACCGACATCCGGAGCTTTCTCGGTCTGGCAGGTTACTACAGAAGGTTTGTTAGGGATTTCAGCAAGGTCGCAAAGCTGATGACCAGTCTGATGAAGAAAGATGCACCGTTCGTATGGACGACTGACTGTGAGAAATCATTTCAGAGCTTGAAGGACTCACTGACCACTGCACCGGTTCTAACCATTCCAGACGGTACAGAGGGCTTTGAGGTTTATTGTGATGCATCCGGCAGAGGGCTGGGTTGCGTGCTCATGCAACATGGCAAGGTGGTGGCATATGCCTCACGCCAGTTGAAGAAACATGAGGAGAACTACCCCACACATGATTTGGAGCTGGGAGTTGTAGTCTTCGCTTTGAAGATATGGCGCCACTACTTATACGGGGTTAGTGTGACGATCTACACCGATCATAAGAGCTTAAGATACATATTTACTCAGAAGGAGTTGAATCTCAGATAGAGGAGATGGTTAGAGTTCTTGAAAGACTATGACATTAACCTCCAATATAAAGAGGGAAAGGCCAATGTTGTAGCAGACGCCCTGAGCCGTCGAGCACACTCACTCCATTCGCTAGTTTCTTTCTCCAGCTTGGTTGATGAGGTGCGAGAGGCTCAGAGGACAGATGAGTACATGAGAGAGGTCAGACAGAAGCTGACAGATGGTACCTTTGAGAGTCAGAAATATGACTTCAGACTTCACGACGATGATCTGATCAGACTTAAGGGCCGGTTATGCATACCACGGGGCAACACGGATCTGAAAGACCGCATACTTAGAGAATCACACTGTTCTTCAGTTTCCATCCATCCGGGAGCCTATAAGATGTATAAAGACATGAAGAGATACTTCTGGTGGTCGGGGATGAAGACAGATGTTACCGAGTTCGTCTTGAGGTGTCTCACATGCCAGAAGGTAAAATTCAAGCACCGACGACCGGGCGGAATGGTATAGTCGATGCCAGTTCCAGAGTGGAAGTTCCATGATATCTCCATGGACTTTGTAGTTGGACTCCCACCTGATAGGGGAGGTCTCAACATGATATGGGTGGTGGTGGATCGCCTTACCAAAGTAGCCCGATTCATACCGATGAAGGATACTTGGAAGGTGACCAAATTAGCTGAGTTGTTTGAAAAAGAAATAATGAGACATCACGGGATACCAAAGACCATAGTGTCAGATAGAGATACCAGATTCCTTTCGAGGTACTGGAGAGCTACCAGAGAGGCGTTGGGTACAGAACTCAAGCTGAGTACCGCGTTCCATCCTCAGACAGATGGTCAGACTGAGCGTACTATTCAGACACTCGAGGACATGCTGAGAGCATGTGCCTTAGACTTCCAGGGCAGTTGGATTGACAGACTACATCTGATCGAGTTTTCATACAACAACAGCTACCACACTTCGATCAAGATGGCACCTTTTCAAGCGGTGTACGGTAGGCCATGTCGTACACCGCTCTACTGGGATGAGTCGAGTGAGACGATCATTATAGGACCAGAGTACTTAGAGCAAGTTAAGGCTGAAGTTCAGCAAATCAGGGAGAACATGAAAGCTGCTCAAGATAGGCAGAAGTCGTATGCTGATGTTCGACGACGAGACCTGGAGTTCGTAGTGGGCGACCAGGTATTTCTGCGAGTTTCACCGATGAAGGGTGTATTCAGGTTTGGGCAGAAGGGCAAATTAAGCCCGAAGTTTGTTGGTCCTTATGAGATTACGGAGCAGGTGGGCCCGGTTGCTTTCAGGTTGAATTTACCTACTGAGCTGGGTAAAGTGCATGATGTTTTTCATGTTTCACAGCTAAAGAAATACATGCACCACCCCTCCCATGTGTTAGAACCTGAGTGGTTGACTTTAGAACCAAATATGAGATCCATGGAGACTCCTCAGAGAATCTTGGACAGTAAGACTAGGGACACTCGCCACAACTCTGTGCGACTGGTGAAGGTTCTCTGGTCAAACCAGGATGTCGAAGAGGCCATGTGGGAATTAGAGGATAAGATGAGGGCGAAGTACCCTTCTTTGTTTACTGACTAGATCGTCTGTATAGGGTACGGGGCGTACCCCTTTTTAAGGGGGGTAGAGCTTCCTCGCTTTTGAGTTAGGAAACAAACTTGTTGTCGTTTGTTTGGTTGTTTAAGATGTGAATTTGTGTAAGCTGTTACACTTTGGTGTTAAGTTTGAGTTATGTATAATACTTATGTATTGTATTTGAGATTGACCTTTGAGTCTTGAGATGTGTGAATGTGAATATAAGATGTGGTGTTAAGATTAAGGGAATTGAGTATCGTGAATGGTTAAGCATATATGTGAACTTTGGGGACAAAGTTCTTTTAAGGGGGGTAGATTGAAATACCCCAAATTTAGATATGGTGTTTAAATGATAAACTAAGTTATAAGGAGGCTAAATAATGCCTTAGAAACATTAAGAAACATTTCTAAACAAAGAAAACATAAGGAAACACCAAAAGAGCAGTTTAGGCAAAAACGTGCTCTAAGCTTGGAGAGACTTGGGTGAGTACCCAAATATTATTCTAAGACCTTAGTAATATCCTAATGGTCATTTTAAATCAATTACCAAAGAAAACCAATCTTGAAAACAAGTTAAAACACAAAATGTGCTTTAAGGAGTCTTAAAGCACATTTTTGAAAAATTGTCTTGTAAATGGGTTTTGAGTGGCTAAATGTCCATCATTACTCTTTAATTAACATGTGTACTAATTAGTATCACATTAGGAAGTCTAAATCAATGGGAAATCAAAAATTTCACAACAATGTGCCTTGTTTTGTGAATAGTAATTTAATTAAGCTAGTTTATAACATAAGTCAATATAAGTGAGATATTTGGTCAACAAAGACTTAAGTACCCCTTGTTACTTAATGGGGGCCGGTTTTTACAAGGTGAGTCACCACCTTTATTAGTTATTAAGTAAACAAATAATTATAAAGCAAAACTACTATTTACTTTACAAGATAAATATCTTACCTTTAATCACCTCTCTCCTCATCTCTTCATTCTCTCTTGTTCCCACGGTTTTGAGTTGCTCTCTCCCTTCTCCATTGACGTGAAGCACAACCCCATGCTAGCTTCACCTTCCTTTGTACACTACTTACTCATTTTAGCTCCAAAACCAAAACAAATTACATATTCTTCTTAGTTAGCTCAAGCTCTCTCTTTCTATCTTTTCAAAACTTCAAGAGCTTTGATTTGGTGCCAAGCCAAACCACCATTAGAGGAGGAAACTCAAGTTTGGAGACTCCATTGGCTTCTCCATTCTCTTAAGGTAAAGAAAGTGTAAGAAAATCTAGGTTTCCATCATTTTTCTTCATAACTGAAAATACATGCTCATGAGGCTTCATTTTAATGCCTTGTTCTAGCTTGTTTTCTACTCTCTAAAGGATTGAGGAGGTCCTTCTTGCTTCATATCCAAGCTTGTCTTGAGAAACCAAGGTAAAACAATCACCTTAATACCTCAAAGCACATTTTAACCTAGGGTTTGTTCCTTAGGGTAAATGTATTATCTAGTACTCATTGGAGTCATTGGATATTGGTTAGAACATTGGCAAGGAAAGTTCAGTGGTGACCGAGATTAGGCAAGAAAAACCTAAGGAAGAAAGTTTGTAAAGCTTGGGAAAGAACAAGGTAAATTACTTACCTTAAGGTGTTTTATTGTTTAAGGGAATGGGATTTAGATATGTGATGAGCTTAGTGTAGAGTTTACATTGGGAAAAAGGGGTTATAAAACCTAGGAGAAAGAACAATGACTATACTTGTGAACTTGTGATTAAGGAGCCAATGAGAAAAGAGATAGTCAAACAATGTTGAGATGAATTACAAGAAGCATTTCATTTCAATGGGAGCCTTGTTGTGTGTATTCGCAGGTTAAAGGCAAATATATGTGGAAATTCAGTGATTAAGATTATTGTCATTTAAGGGCCTAAGTGCCAAGCGTTTAAGTTTATACACTATGTAATGATGTGGTGTAGTCTTGGTGTAAATTGTGTGTTAAGGTGTTGTGATGAGAATTTGAGTGATCATGGTTGTTTGATGGTGAAAAACCAAGTGTTTGGATGCAACTATATACTAGAGAACCCATGGCAAAATTTAGAGGAGAACCTAAGTGTTTGAGATGTTCTAAGGAGATTTCATGACTAAGGAAGTACTAGGAAGTTCTAAAGGTTGTCTTGATGAAAAAGGGTGGGATTAAGGTGTTTTAAGTGACTTATAATGACTTAGGCATCACTATGAAGGATTTAGGAATCAAAAGAATGTACTTGGGTATTTGGGACTTAGGTAAATGTTAAAAAAAGAAGCTAGGAAACTTTAGTAAGTTTGATGTAAAAGAGCATAAAATTCTTAGATGGTTTAGGTAGAAAGTAGAGTTTAGAATTTAAGGAAGTCTTGGAAAATGTAGTAGGGGTGGAAAGTAGTGTATATGGTGTGGTCAAGTTCTTAAGGAGGGAACTTTTGGCAAGTAGAAGTCTAGGTGAAAGGGATGTTGAAATGTAGGAAAGAGATAAGTGTTAAGTGTTAGTAGTTGTTGTAAGATTTGAGTAAAGGATTGGAATGATCTTTGAAGGTTGTTTCAATGAGTTTGGAAGATGGTTTAAGGTGGCTTTAAGGGTCTAAATGATGTTAGAACACATTGGAAGGCTTGAGGGAAAGTTTAGTGAAGATTTGACAATGTTTAGGCATGTTCTGGTGGCGTCCGACCCAAGTTTGGGTCGGACGGCCTCTGTTAGACGCCAGTGAATGGTTCTTGAACGGTCCGACCCAGAGGATTTGGATCGGACATGGGTCGGACGGGTGTGTTTTAAAGGGCGGTTAAATTTCTGGAATGGTCCGACCCAGTTGGTTGGGTCGGACATGGGTCGGACAGATGAGGTTTAGAAGACGGAAAATTTCTAGAATGGTCCGACCCAGTTGGTTGGGTCGGATATGTGGAGTTTTTCAAACCCGAAAGTTACTGGAAGGGTCCGACCCAGTTGGTGGGTCGGACGGTGGGTCGGACGACCCTTAACACTTAAAAAAAAAAAGAAATTTTGAATTCTAAGGATGATACTTGGTAATAAGGTATACCATTGGTAGGGTAGTAAGTATTAGGACCCTAAGAACCTAAGGGATTAAGTTAAGTAAAGTAAAAACCTTAATGTTTAAAGGTTAAGTTTATAAGGTTAAGTGGTAAGGATTTAAGAGGATATCCAATAGGAATCTTTAGGGACTAAGTGAGTTAAGTAAGGTGCAAATAACTAATGGCCTAAAAATAAATCAATGATTTAGGTTTGTGAATTGGGACCCCGGAGAAGGTTAACGAACGACGATCGACGGTGAACGGTACAATCTTTCTCGTGACCTGCTTGCTAACGAGGTGTCCCTCGGCTTGTGTGCTATCTGTTTACTTGCTATGACTAAGACAAAATAAAGCATGCAACCGGTTATATTTGTTCTCGTTGTGTATGTGTTTTCTTTACACTAACCCACGAGACTTGAGATTGTTACTAACCGAGTTTAGTACTTACTGAGTTAAGAATAAGAGTTAAGTATTGGTGATTGTTGGTTAATACCCGTTAAGGTTTAACTAACATATGGAGTTTAAGATTTCTACTAACTGGAACTTGAGTGAGGAAACCCGGGACTGACTCCGGTCATGCATGCTAAGGAAAGGGGGACGGTATCTGAATCAGATCCGCCCTCCTTTTAAGGACTTGTCTTCGGACTTGTAGCCTAGGGCCGGTTGCCGGCTCAGCTACGCTAAACTCCCATCCAGGGTAGGTGGCATTAAGATGGTGCGGTGGGATCACCTAAATCCCAGGTTTGAAATTAAGCTATAACCATTCCCTTCCAGGAACGGTTTGTATACTGAGAATAAGTTGAGGTTAAGATTAAGGTAAGGTAAGGAACTGAGGTTAAGGAATTCAGGACTAAGGAGGGGGTTACTAACCCACTTGATAAGGGAACGCTTGTGTCGTTCATTGTTTGTGAACTAAGTATGTTCATCGGTGGATTGTTGTTTATTGCACTTCATATCATGCTTGTGTATGTAATCAATTTCCATGCTATCGACAATTAGTCGTCGTAGCCCCGTTAGCTTGGGGGCCATGAGAGGGAGTACCAGCATTCGTGCTGACCTCCTTTGGGGGCTGTTTTTTTTACACTTGCAGGTAAGAGGCCCATGAAGACGCACCACGAGAGTAGGAGCGGTTAGACTTAGGATGGGTTGTTTATTTTGAGTACGGGTTGCGCTTGTGCCCCCGTCTGTTTATATTGAAACTGATGTAAGGTTGTGATTATGACTTAGTACTTATACTCGGTTGGTTGGTGGTATTTTGGTTGGTGGTACTTTGGTCGGTTGTTCATTTTGGATAAGTGTTGTAATATTATAAGGACGGAATGTTCTAACGATCAGACCGTGGCAAGGTCCAGGTGTTTGTTATTTCCGCTGCGATGAATTCGATTAAGCATTCAGTTTTGCGATAACCATGATTGGCTTTGGATGGGGTGTTACACTCCATCTACCAAAATAATGAGTTTCTACCGGCTACTCATCTATACCAATTCACCATCCTTTCTATATCCAAAAAGGTGTACCCCATGGTACACCAGCTAATCAAAAAGCTACCGCCGTGTACTACTTAGTACACCATTCATAATTCATTGTTTACAGACAAAAATAAACAAACTTAATCTTCTTCCTCATCTTCACCCTTCTCGAGTACCTGCGTGTAGTAAAAACATCGCCCCAAGGGGCTCAGCAAAAGCTGCGCATAAACTCCGCATATACCGAGTGCTAACAAGGGCACGCCGACTATTTGACGTCCACTACACATGCGGTTCATTAATTTCATACATACATGCTTTACATATATCATACAATCATGCTCCATACATTACATAATCCGAGGCAACAATACTATGGCACACATCATACTTACCTCCACAAGGGTTAGCCAAATTACGTATCCGGGTTAATCGGAATGCTAATTACTCTTTTACTCATTATACACTACTTACTCTTACTTACACTTACTTATTTTCCTTTACTTACTTACTCATTCTTACTTACTTACCTTTACTCATGTTAAGTCGGTATGACCTCCGGCACGGGGACTACACCGTCCCACCACCGGGATTTACTTGACTCACCAATCCGGGATGCTACCCATTTAAGGGGTTTGGGCCGCGGACCAGTTTAAGAGTCAGGAATCGGATCCAACCTCTTGTGTCTCCTCATCCTCACGCATGGCCGAAACTATATCGGACTTCTACTCATTCCAATTTAGTTACCAATTTATTAAGTTAGATTGGTTAGCTTGTTAGGAATCAAATAGAAGTCCAATCACAAATAATATTCGGTCACAATACAATTCAACAAGCATACACGCATTCATTATCATCCATACATTTCATGAATTATACAAACTATGATTTAAAGACAATATTCAACAAGATACAACACTACATATTCACAAGTAAGCATAATAACTCCGATTCGTGCATTTATCTTATTTGGTGATCAATTAGCACACAACACACAAATCAGAGTAACCAAGGTAGCATACGGGGCATGAGGAATTCATACCGTTCACCGTTGTACTTGTGTCCCAACGTTCCTCCGGTTCACAAATCAAATCCTATGATATACATACAATTGAATGATTAATCTAACTATCATTAACTTAACTCGATTACTCTTGCGTCTCCTAATACATACTTACTAAGTCTTTACATTCCTATACTTACATTTTATTTACTTACTTTAAATTTGTTTCCTTACTTAACATTGGTGCTCTCATGCATATATGTACATATGTATATGTGGGTATACATATATATATATACATACTTACTATAGTTATACATTTTTTTTGTAAGTTACGGGCCGTCCGACCCACGGTCCGACCCAAGCCCTGGGTCGGCCCATTCCAGTAAGTTTCAGTCTCGTTGTCCAAGCTCCGTCCGACCCACGTCCGACTCACGGCCCCTGGGTCGGCCCGTTCCAGATTGTTTACTCTCGTTGTTTAAGCTCCGTCCGACCCACGTCCGACTCACGGCCCCTAGGTCGGCCCGTTCCAGATTGTTTACTTTCGTTGCTTAAGCCTAGTCCGACCCACGGTCCAACCCAGGCTCTGGGTCGGCCGGTAGCAGAATGTGCTACAGACCTTATTTTTCTTTCCCAATTTCACCCATTGCTTCCCCAATCTTCCTACATACATCCTAACATGTTTTAGTACTATTTAAACACTCTAAATCATGCTAATTCATTTCTTAATTCATTACACAAATCCTATACTAACTTATACACACAATTGTCCAAGTTTCACTTCAACACTTACATTGTTTTCTTCCTTAATGCATTTTGCTACAGATTTTTGTTCTAACACTCCCCATTTATAGTTCCCTCTTCTAATGTCATTTCTAGTACTCCTAATGCATTACAACCACATCAACTATCTCTCCCAACTTACCCTCTATCTATCTCAATCAAAATCTGTTACAAACACACACATTAATCACCTAGTTCCTAGTCCACTAAGTGTTCTAATCCTAGGTAAATTTTGCCATAGTCTCCCCTATATTTTTATACTCCCACCACATTGTTTCACTCACATCTCATTACCCAATTTACCTGTTTTCGATAGCATCAATATACATCGCTCTCATAACCATATACCAACACTAAAACAATCTTAAAAATTCCTGCACTCAAACATTAATTCCCAATCTAGTTTGTAACAGTTTTTAAAATGTCTTTTAAAGGTTTAAAACACTTGTTTCCTCCTACACATTACACTTCCACTACATTACCATTTTACAATGCCCATATTAACTTCTAAAAATCTGTTACATACATATATATAAGACTACACAAAGGTGAGCTTAATTACCTTGTTTTCTTCTTCTAGTTTCTTTTCTTCTACTTGCTTCTTCCTTCTTCTTTCCTTTCCTCTTTCTCTACCGGTTTGTAATTTCAATTCTCCAACACTACAACCATTCATATACATACTCCATTACTAAAACTAACCCTAGTCATTATTTAAGCTTTTAATGTGTATTCTAGGGTTTAGAAATCTCATTACCTTGCAAGGGTATAAGTGAAGCTTGGAATGGCTCAAGAACAAAGTTTCCCACTCTCCAACAATGCCAAACTCGGCTAGAATACAAAGAAGCAAGCAATGGTTTAGCTTCAAATTTCGTTTTGCCCATAAGGCTAGAAAAACAATGAGGTTTCAAGAAGATTTTTACCTCAAAATGACAAGGAGAAGGAGGTGGTCCTAGTGGTAGTCTTGAAGCTCCAAATGCTCCATACCCATGGAGATGAAAGTTGTCCTTTTTGGATTTTGAAAGGATAGAAGTGTTCCTCTTGATGAGAGGAAGACAATGGTGGTATTTTTATAATTTTTGAAGCAAGTTTGGACACTCAACAAGATGAGAGAAGGGAGTATTTTGTGAGGGAGCTCAAGCTTCCATGGCTGTCCGGTTGGAGAAGGAAGGAGAAATCGAGAGTGAGGGGGATGGTGTTTACGTGAGTGAAGAGAATAGAGTAGGAGAGGGAGTGAGATAGGTAGTAATGTAGTTACTTTATGCTTTTTATTGTTTTTGTCTTTAGCTAATAAGAGGAGAGTGTGAGGGAGTGTGAGGGGGGCATGGAACCGGCCCACACAGCACACACACACACAGTTTACATTTTAATTTTAAAAGTGGACACATAAGTTTGGTCTATTTATGTTTCTACCCCACAACTTCCCGTTTTTGACTGTTTTTACTAATTTCTCGTTTTACTGATTTTATTGGGTCTAAAGCTTCACTAATATTTATTAATGATTATTTAGTTGACCAAAATTGTTACGAGTCTATTTGACCCGCTTAAAGTCACGTTTTCTCGGTTTCCTCGAAAAACGCGCTTTAAGGTTCGTTAGTGATTTTAATCCGTTTTAAGGATCCGTTTTCTTCGGAATTTGTTCCCTCATGATTATTTATACTTAATTAAGCTTCTAAATTACTTATTAGCCTAATTAATCAATATTTTTAATTACGGGGTATTTCAATAGCAGCCTTCAAGGTCTTATGCAAATACCTAGAAGCAGTCTAGGTCATATTCATGTTCGAGATCCATGCTCTAGAGACTGACATTGTCGTATCTCGTACCTAAGTGTTTTACTTAGGTTATTATATACATAATTATAATACTAAGAGTATTATATTAAGTAACAACCATTTCATTACATTGATCGCATATGTATATTTATATAAGTCGATCTATAGTCGATGTAGTATTAGTCCGAATGGACGTTCGAGTGCAGTAGTAGTAATGCGATCATAACAAACAGATATACAGTTCAAACACACATACAGGCATATAAGCTTCCACATAGAATTGTTAACACACATCAACAACGTCTGGACCCGAGGAAGTCCTCAGGATAATCCAGATCAAAACCATCCACATACCGTACACCGCAGACCAAGGGTGAATAAACCCTAAGCTCATTTGGCGCCTTTGTCTGACGTATGATCTAAATATCACTTTGAGTCAGTCTCCATGACTAACTAGATCCGGTATTTCCGAATAACATTGTAACCCTGACAGTTTCTTTCCTAGATTTCAACTGTTAATTGTTACGAGTTTCTCCAAACATGTCGGCTTCGTTACTTAGACTCGTAGTATTTCGACTGTTGAGTCTAATCCATTATATTCATTTAATCTTGTTCATTTTTGAACTTTGGCATATAACCTATAGTTACATGTATACATGCAATATTATCATATGGTGTTACTATCCCACCATTTATTATAATACATTATATAAAATAAACCATTAACCTTGTAAGAAGTTACATTTAAATTCCAAACTTAGTAACTTATAGTTTATAACTATACTCATGTAATGTCATTCACCATTTATTATCATATGATTTCCTACCATAATATATACTCCATCTTATATATATGGCTCACGCATATATATATATATATATGTATCTATACATATAAGTTTTATGAATTATAAACCCATGTATTTAAATGTTACATTTATCATTTCATGTAAGTGAATTATTCTCACTAGTTTGTATTATATAATACAACTTACATTAAGATTTTTATCTTAATACTATGTAACATTTATATTGTATAATTACAACTCCTAAGGTTTATTCAATGTACACCTAAGTTTATAAATCTCATTATGTATTGTTTGTCACATTATTTCATGTGAATATTCTTACTTATATTAATCTCCTTAAAATCACATTAATACTATTCAAATTGTTATAACATTTATAACATTGTAGACCATAGTCTAAAATTCATTTTCCAACTCTTATATTTTTGGTACAGCCCATTATACCTCTTTTATTTACAAAACTACCACATTAATTATATAATGCTACAATTATATCCTCATATCATACAATATGACATGTTTATCTCTTTATAACTTATAACCTATAGTTTTATACAAACTATTATTATTGCCCAAAAGGGCACAAATGTTATAAACCAATTTTTATCAACTTTCCACACTTTTCCTTTATTACAATTTTACCACACATTTTATACAATGTTATATATAGCATATAATATAACATTTTTAACTTTATAAAAGGTATAACCTAAGGTTATATATATTGAAAATAATCGAACAGACCTAGGTTCTATTCTAATTTGTTTTCCAGCACCTTTAACTTTCTACATTTTCAAATTGACCACATATATAATATCATGTTATATATATCATATATTATAATATATTAATCTTTATAATAAATATAACCTATGGTTATATAGGTTTAGAATATCCGAACAGGCCTTATGGTTTGTTCTAATTCATTTCTTTACCCACCAACTTCCTATATTTACGAATTTGCCCCAGATTTAAACATATATTTTTATTGTCATTAAAACTATATATTATACACTTTTCTTAATATAGCCTTTTATAATATTCCAAAAATCACCAAATTTCACCAAAAGGTTATAAACTGTTATATTAACCATTTCTACCCAGAATTTTCGGTAATTACATTTCCACCCCAAACGTTATGTAATTTTTACAATTTAATACATAACTTAATATATAGTCATAAATAAATCATTTAACTTATCTAATTTGGTCAACACCTACCATATGGTCAAGGTTGACCTCCTTAATATTGCCTTGACCAATATTTCCCAGTATTCACTGTTTCTACACCATATTTTCTAGAAATTACAATTTAACCCCAAAACTTTATAAAATCTTATAATTTTTATTTAAACTCCTTTTAACACCTAGTTTTCGGCTATATTCATATTTAGCCCCCAAATTTCATTTTAATAATAGTTTGACCCCTATATATTTCCGGTAATATTAATATACCCCTAAATCTTGTTTAAACTGAATGTAACATATATTAAAATGGCCTAAAGTACATGGCCTTATTATAAACATTAGTTTATAAAAAAAATTACACATAAATGTCTCAAAATACATTCAACTCTCGGACGTGCCCACATATTCTCCATATTTACCAATTTTCCACATAATGTCTTAAATTTGACAATTATGCCACTTAATTATTTAATTAATTAACCAAAGTTTCTATAACATTTCCTAGTCATTTTTGAAGTCAAATATGACCATTTAAATATGTTCACTCATGACACACATTAAACATAAGCTCCCAAACAGTATAAACATAATATTAAGAAGATATACCTTGATTTAAGAGAGCTCTAAGGTTTGTTTGGCCACGACAAGATGGGGGGAATTTTTCCACATCTCTTAGACATGGTTTAAAGAGAAATAAGGATATAGTCAAGTTCCAAAAATTGAACTAACTATAAGAACAACTATAAACCATTAAAAAGCTAGATTTTTACCTTGAATCTCAAGGCTTGTACAAGGTATTTTCGGCCCTGTTTTACAGAGATGAAAGAGTATCAAAAGACCTTCTAATATAAGGCATAAAACCATAGGAAGTCAAGCAAGAAGATGGCTAGGTTTTACCTTGATTAAAATGCCAAAAATGATGTTTTTTGCATGGATTTGGTTACTCCTTGAAGTTATTGATATACCAAATGAACAAACATGAAAAGGAGAAGAAAATAAGCTAAGGAAACTAAGGTTTCAAACTGGAATTGAAGTAGAGGAAGAGTTACATGCTTAAAGCATGTTTTTACCTTAGAAATGTCTTAAGCTTTCTTCCCCCTTAAATTTGAGTTTCAGCCGAGTTTGGACCTTCCTTTTGAACACCAACTCATGCTAGATGAGTGGGTGAAAGTGGTTGGAAGTTAGTTTAATGGAAAGATGAAGAGAATGATATAACATGTTTTGAAGGTTTACCTCAGTTCAAGTGAGTTGGGTTTTTAAGTTGGCTGCCTCCAAACTCAACAATGGTGAAATGAGAAGGTTTGAGAGTTGGGAACTCGGCTGGAGTGGGGTGAGAGGAAAGAGAAAGTCAAATTTTACTTATAAGGTAAGTTTTATTACATATATGCATAGTAAATGATGACTCGTGTTTAGATATTGCTGTATAAGGCTATACAACAGCTATATTGCCACCTTATTGGCTGATATTTTTGGGGTCAATGTTGACCATTGACAAACTTAGTCAATTAAGACTAAATTTTGCATTATTTGGGTTAGGGGTGTTAAAAAAACCTGTAACCGTCTAACCGATACCGAAACCAGAAAACCATACTGAAAATCCGGTTAACCGTACCGATTTTCTGGTTTCGGTTAACCAACCAATCAAGTAAGCCGGTTACAGTTACGGTTACGGTTATCAGATTTAACCCAACCGGTTAACCAGATTAACCGTTTAACTATTTATAAATTAAAAAATAGGTTTTTTAAAAAATATTTATATACTATGCTTTCTTCTTTTGAATTCTAACCCTTATATTTTGTGTTAGATAAAATAAGTTTTGAATTAGAAGATAAAGAAAATGATGAAGGTCGGATTTTTTTGTCATATAGTTATTTTACAATTAATATTTCGTATCATTACTCTAAAATTTTCTATAAAACTTGTAGAAATGAAGGAGCTCATAGTGGAGTTACTTATAATAACAATTAATGAGTCTCTCGACTTTTGTATTGATTGTGAAACTTGGTTGGTATTTGTTAACAATATTTAGTTGTTGTGAGTTAATGGAGAGAAACTAGGTGGATTGCTTTAATAACAAAATTTATGATGTAACAGAAAATTTTATTATTTTAAATATAGGTTATAATCTAAAATAGTACATTTTTTTCTTTATCCGGTTTACAGTTAACCGGAAAAACCGTACCAAAACCGTCGGTTAATCGAACCCGGTTAACCGTTCCTAAATTAAGCGGTTATGGTTATCAATATTGACTAACTGTCAAATGCCGGTTAACCGAATAGCTGGTTAATTGGTTATGAACACCCCTAATTTGGGTATTATTCACAAATTAGTCCACAAATTTCTGATTATCTTGGAAAACTTAGAATTAGAAATTATAATGTGGTACATTATGTCACATTAGTATATTTAAGGGTAATCAAGGCCCTAAAACCAATCAAAACTCATTTTAAAGACAATCTTACAAAAACGTGCTTTAAGGAGTTTTAATGCACATTTTGTGTCTTAACGTGTTTTAGAGCTTGATTTTCTTTGGTAATGGTTTTATTATGTTCATTTATGATTTATAAGACTTAGGAATTCAATTTGGATCCTAAAAAGTTCATTTGGGCACATATTTGTCCTAAATGATCACAAGGTGTAATTCTTGTTTTATGATGATCATTGTTGTTCTCTATTGATTTTTAAGGCATGTTTAGGCCTTAACTATTTGATTAGATGTTTAATCAATTTTTTATTAGTTAGGAGTATTTCACTTAGAATTTGATATAGCTATAAAAATAACACTTTAACATCATCCATGTAAAATTTCATCAACTTTAGACAGAGTTTAAGCATCTTCTACATTGAGTGAAAATGATAAAAATAACAATCTAAATAAAAGATGTCCGATGTTAAACAGTAAAAATGTCAATCGGTGAGGAAATAATTTCTAAAATCATGTGGGTAGAGGATATGATTTCGTCGAAGGTGATGGTGAGAATATAATTTTCCTTTGGAAAATTACATGTCCCACCCATCACATTTGACGAAATTAAACATTCCACCCACAAGGTTTCAAAATTTACTTCCTCATTCATGTGGTTTCCCCCGTTTTACATCCAACAACTTTTCTACTTTTTGTTCAATTTAATAAATGCTTAAACATTGTTCGAAATTGATGAAATTTTACATGGACGATGCTAAAGTGTTATATGTTGTTGTAGTGACAAATCAAAAGCTTTTTAAGCTCAGATGTGACTTGTGGGACCCGATAAAAATACGCTCATATGTCACATGCTTCATTGGGTCCCACGGGTCACATGTGACCTTAAAAACTTTAGATTCGACTTAAGATCAAAATATAACCTTTTAGCATCATCCATGTAAAGTTTCTTCAATTTCAGACAATTTTTAAGTAGATTTTAAATTGAACAAAAATTAGAAAAATTGTTAGGTGTAAACGAGGAAAACCACATAGGTGCGGAAAATAATTTTTGAAACCTCGTGGGGTGAAGAATGTGTAATTTTGCCAAACTTCATTGGTAGCGACCCTGACACAATATGGCTCAGGACAGATGTCAAAATCTGATTGGAGAAGAAAATGAGTAAAAAAAAAGGAAAAACATATGTATGTAACAGGAGACTTGGGAGGCTATTAGGGGAGGGAATTTTTTTTTTCAAAATGTTATAACTTACAAAATATAAGTGCAAAAATAAAAAAATTATACTATTGTTCATCATATTCCGTGCTCTTCAAAACAAGATGCATCATGGATATGTTTTAGTAAACTTAAAATTTTATGTTTTTAAATTGAGTATATATCTTATTCACTAACAAAATGAATCTTCTTTAATTATAAAATGAACCTTTTTCATTAACAAAATGAATATTCTCTAAGATTTACTTTTCTTAAAAACCGACTAGTCAGTGATGACACTATAAAGTGTATAACTAATGTAAAAAGATTACCCTGCCCCCAACACCCAAAAAACTACCCTAGGAAAGCTAAAAATGTCAAAGGCTTTTTTTGGGTTTATGGTTAAGGGTTTAGGGTCATTAAAAACCACAGAGTCAGTGACGGCGATATAAAGTGTAGAACTAATGCCAAAAATATTGCCCTACCCCCCCCCCCCCCCAAACACTCAAAAAACTACTCTGGGAAATCTAAAAACATCGAAGAAAGTTTTAGGGTTTGTGGTTTAGGGTTTAGGGTCGACGACAATATAAAGTATATAACTAATGCTAACAAGATTACCTTACCCCCTCCCCCCCCCCCCCCAAACACTAAAAAACACCCTAGGAAAGCTAAAAACGTTGAAGACATTTTTAGAGTTTGTAGTGCCCTAAACCCTAAACCATAAACCCTAAACCTGTTGAGTCAGTAATAACAATATAAAGTGTAATACCAACAAGATTACTCTACCCCAAACACTCTAAGAACCACCCTAGGAAAGCTAAAAACGCCGAATACATTTTTTGGGGTTTGTAGTACAGGATTAGGGTCTAACGACCTCTGATTCCCTTTTTAATAACCTTTGATTCACTTTTTAACAACATTTGATTCACTTTTGTTAAAACTTAAGATTCACAATGAGCATATGTATGTACATATAAAAATATGAAATTTTACATTTATCAAAATGTATTCATGTTGGGTCGTATTTTGAGGAGCTCAAATAATAATAAATAATGATATAAAATATAAATTATTTGGATTTATATCTAACATGTAAAAATTCATAAGAAGACAAAAAAAGAAAGAAAGTGGTGCCAATTGGAATCAACCACCCGTCGGTCGAAAAATAATCAGCGTCTTTGATCCGTACAACCTTTATCGTTCTCCCGTTGAGAGACGATTCCTGAGGCGACTTCCGTCTTCCTCATTGTCTCACCTGATCTGATCAGTGAGTTTGATCTCAATCTCATCGACTCATCATCGCTGGTAGGTTTTGGTCCTTATCTTCCGCCCTCGGTTGCGTGTCCTGGCCTTGATTTGTTTCTCGGTCAGTCAAGTGTTTATTTTGCCGATCTAGGAGCCTTTCTTGGTGGTTAGGTCTAGTAGTCTCAGTGTCGGTGTTGGCTGGGTCTTCTCCGTGTGTTGGGTCCCCGGTCCTCTTCTACTGGGACTTTCAGTGAATCGGCAGGGATTAGGACGTCAGTGTCTCTTCTTCCTTTCGAATTTGGGTGGCTTTCTTTCAATCGTCGAGCAGTGGGCTGTGGGAGGCTTTCTTTCAATCGTCGAGCAGTGGGCTGTTCGCCCTCCTGGTGGTAGTCTAAGGGCGGTGCCCTAGGGTCTTCCTCGCCCTGTGTTGGTGCTCTGTGTAGTGGTCGCGCGGTGGTGGTCTTCCCCCAGAGGGATCGTTCTTCGCTTCTCCTTGCCAGATTCTGGTCGTGATTCGGTTGATTTGGTTTCTGAGTTTTTGGGGTGCGTCTGTCGTCGGGGTTTGTCTTTGTGAGCTACACCGACAGTGTTGTCCTCACCGGCATCAGTTGGTTCTGTTTGGAGAGTGCGGGACTCCTTGGTCCAGTTTGGGTGGTAATCAGAATCTGGGAGACGGTTGTGGGATCAGGCAATTGTTAGGGGCGTTTGTTCTCTCAGGTTCTGGTATTCTCTGGTGATTGGTTGCAATCGCTTTCTAGGTGATTGTTCTTGCTGGTTGTCTCTGAAATCCGACTGGTTATAGGTGGTGTTGAGTTGTTTTGGATCGGAGATAGTGTTCTCTGGTGTCGGGTTTGTGATTCTCTGTCGTTTTGGTGAGTGTGGTGTGGAACTGCCCTCTCGGTTTTCTGGATACTTCCGTTTTGGAGTTGGTTGCTGCCCTCCTATTGTTTCGATTGGGTTGATTTCGTAGTGCAGGTTGGAACTCAGTGTGAATTTGTTCGGCTGAGTGGTCAGGCTTTGATTAAGTTGTTGAGGTCCCTAGCGGTTATTTTCAGATGAGCTGCATAACTCTCAATTGCAGGGGATTAGGTAAATCCAAGGCAGTCTATTGGGTTAAGAGTTTGATTCTAAAACTCAATCCCGATATCATCTTCCTCAGTGAGACCCATAACTCTGAGAGTGATATGGAGTTTTTCTTTGTGATGTTCCCTCAGTATAGCAGGATAGCGGTTACAAGCAGGGGGAGGAGTGGAGGCCTCTGCCTTATGTGGAAAAGTTCCCTAGTTTGTTCTATGATTTCTCAATCTAGGCATCATATGTCGGCTAGTATGTCTATGTCGGGAGATCTCCATTTTGTGTTTACCGGGTTTTACGGGTGGTCCAATTGGTCTCTTAAGCATTTGTCCTGGAAACTTCTCCGAATTCTTGGTAAGCAAGTTAGCTTGCCTTGGGTGATTGCTGGGGACTTCAATCAGATTATGCATGCATCTGAGAAGATTGGGGGTAGAATCAGGCAAGAGGTTCACATGGCCCCGTTCAGAGAGGCCATTATTGAATGTGATCTCCATGATATCGGCTTCTTTGGGGAGAGTTCTACTTATACAAATTGCCAGGATGGGGATTCCCATTCCCACAGTAGATTGGACAGAGTGTTTTGCTCCTCGGCGGGGCTACAGGCCTTCCCCAATATTTCTGTGGAACATCTACCCCGGGAAGATTCGGATCACTGTCCTCTCTTTATCAGGTTCTTTGGTACTCATAAAGTTCCGGGAAAAATTTTCAGATTTGAAAATGGCTGGTGTTTGGATCCCAAGTGCGCAGAGATTGTTAC
Source organism: Limonium bicolor (assembly GCA_023374045.1). Taxonomy (NCBI): domain Eukaryota; kingdom Viridiplantae; phylum Streptophyta; class Magnoliopsida; order Caryophyllales; family Plumbaginaceae; genus Limonium; species Limonium bicolor. The sequence goes on from CM041779.1 coordinate 267,907,771, forward strand.
GGATGTGTGGAGTAACAATTATCCTAATATTACTACTTCTCTGGATCAATGTGCTCGGAAGCTAAGCGAATGGAAGGGGTGGTCTATTTCCAAGATTAAATGGAAGATCATTAATAAGAAGAAAGAGTTAGGCAAGATCTCTATTAGTGATAGCTCTTTGGGAGCTATCAATAATAGAAAGAGGCTCTTGTTGGAAATTGAGTTACTCTCTTTCCGGGAGGAAATATGGTGGAAGCAACGATCTAGAGATAAGTGGATTAGGGAAGGAGATAAGAATACGGGTTATTTCCATGCTAGGGCTTCATCTAATAAAAGATCAAAAGAGATCTTTGGTCTCATGGATCCCGGTAGCACTATGCAGTATTCTTGGCAGAGGATAGAAGTCATTGCTAGAGAGTATTTTCAAAACCTCTTTTCTTCTTCTCAACCTCAGGTGGATAGGGACCTTTTGGGAGCGGTGGAGGGTCGGCTAAATGGTAGTTTTATTTCAGAGCTGAGCAGACCTTATACCAGAGAGGAAATCATTACCGCTGTGAAACAATTAGGAGCTAACAAAGCTCCAGGGCCGGATGGTTTCAATGGTAAATTCTATATCACCTTTTGGCATATCATTGGGAATCAAATTATTGATGCAGTCATGCCTATTCTGAGAGGCCAGCCCCTCCCTGAGTCCTTGAATGAGTATTTTATTACTCTTATCCCAAAGATGGCGGGGGCGACGGAGATTGATAAATTCAGACCGATTGCTCTCTGTAATTTTGCGTATAAGATTGCTTCCAAGACCTTGGCTAATAGGGTCCAACATATTCTCCCTCATCTCATCTCTCACAATCAATCAGGTTTTGTGAAAGGGAGGCTTATTACCGACAATATCATTCTAGCAGGTGAGCTCCAACACTTTTTAGAGAAGAAACAAGCTATTAAAAAGGGTTACTTTGCTCTCAAGTTGGACTTTAGCAAGGCATATGACAGATTAGAGTGGAGCTTCCTCCAAGATGTTCTCACTTCCATGGGCTTCCCTTCTCTTTGGATTACTCCAGTTATGAATTGTGTTCGCTCTGTCAGATGTGCTATCCTCATCAACGGCAAGCCAGGTAACTCTTTCGACCAGTCTAGGGGCATTAGACAAGGAGACCCTCTTTCTCCCTTTCTATTCATATTGGCTCAGGAAGCCTTGTCTAGTCTCCTTAATAAGTCTGATATTAATGGAGATTTCCATGGTATTAAGCTTTCCCCCCTCTGCCCGTCTATATCTCACCTAGCCTTTGCTGATGACCTTCTCCTTTTTGGTAAAGCCGATCCCACTAATATCTCCCGCCTGAATCATATTCTCACAAAATTCCTTCTAGCCTCCAGCCACAAAATCAATCATCTCAAATCCGAATTGGTATTTAGCAAGAGATTATCTCTCCCCATTAAAGATAATCTCTCCAGCCTCCTGAATGTGCAAGAGGTGTCTTGCTTCTCCAAATACCTGGGCCTTCCCCTCAAGATAGGTAGGAGAAAACATGATCTCTTTACCTATCTTATCGAATCCGTTCATAAAAGGGTCTCCAGTTGGACTAAACCTATGGCACAAGCAGCTAGATCCATCATGGTGTCTAGTGTTCTCCAGTCTATTCCCAACTACACTATGTGTAACACCCCAACTACAACCATACATTTAACAACACATTGCAGCGGAAACTCAACTCATCACATTACTTATTTCAATGGTGTTACACGCCGTTAACCACCCACGTGGCTGACAAGGCTAATACATGTACTTTGTATCGGTCTGATGGACTAGACTCCCGAGCAACTACACGTTACATTTGCTTCCCTTAACAACAACCCATATACTTTATACATTCCAACCGTACCAAGTATTTACAAACTAATGCCGATAACAATTTCGGTCTTACTACGCCTACAATGCTTACGCCATTTAAATGGCTACCCATGTATAAACATCTACCCCGTCCTACTCTCGAACGGCTTCCAGCTCCTTGTACCTGAAATAGAAAAGGAGAGAAAGGGTGGCCCCCAAGGGGCTCAGCACCTTTGCTGGTATGGTAATCCCGCAGCCCACATGCTACCGGGCCACGCACAACTAATTGTCATCTTAGCATGCAGTTGATTATATTTAAATCATGCATACAAACCATAAACACACAACACTTTGCATACACCCAACAATAGGGCTCAACATATATCCAACACATCCACGCTTAACAAATCATCCAATGATTCCTTTAACCCTAGAGTGGCTCTCCTCTAAAACGGAGTTACTTCCTTAATGAACGACACATACCCATTAATCGGGTTATCCTTAAACGCCTCTTGTCACAAACTGGGATTCATTTCCATGATCCACACACTCCATATCCTACAACATATCTCATTCCTCACATAACAAAACATAACAAAACCTTTCTTGTTTCGGCGTACACATGATAACATCGCATTCATTTTAAACACCTAACGTATACATATCATAGCATAGCAAGGGAAATTGCCTAGCACAATAACAACACAAAACACCATAAGGTCGGTTCACACAAGGAACCTTCCACCATAGTTAGTATACATAGTGAGCCTAGAGATTAATGCCAATCTCATGCTAAGCTCGTTACCAACCTCGTTACCGTCCAGTTATATCGAACGGTTAACTTAAACCCAAGGTGTGTCGGATATAGTAATCCCAAGCACACCGAAATAACATTTGTATGCCCCTGTGGCCCGACGTGAGTCAGTAAACTAGCTTTGGATAAGCTAAGGGAAGATTGAAACCAAATTGGAATACAACCTATACATACACCAAGAGAGTCGAACCGGATATGACATCGACTCCCGTCCTCACACGCGTGGCCGGAACATGACGGACTCCTCACCCCCCATTAGTACATATATACTTATAAATAAGTAGTTAGAGATCCATTATGGAGCCTACCACATCCACACACCATACGGTATCATAACCGAGTTAAGCACACAAGGGAGGTTCACACACTTGCATACAACAACAATATCCAACTAACTCACACATAGCCGTGGTTAGAACGTTCCCAAGGTTTGGGTCGTTAACTCCGAATACCGATCTCTCTCGTGTTCCTAGTTCTAGTTAGCTAAGGTTCGACACTTATTTGAGGTTAACGGTATCGGAGACCAGATGCGCCACATAAATGAATTACTATAAACTCATTACATGTTTTAATCTTACAAGGTGGCAAACACTCAGAAAAACACATTGGCATACAAGCCGGTGTAATCCGGTAGGACACAGGTTGCAAGAAAACCATACCTTTCACCACGGTCCACTATTTTGTGTCCTCCTAGGTTCCTCGAACAAATCCCGTACAACTAGTAACATCACAATTACTGTCATTAACATCGGGGTGACATGATTGTTTAATATCTAATGCCCATAGTTAACCCCATCATCCTGTTGTACTTAATTTATTTATGTGATCTTAAGTTCACAACTTACACATTCACTCTCACACTTGTTTATACTTCCAATGGCCTTTAAAAGTCACCAAACAAGGCCTAAACATCATCTAAAACCATTACCATTCAATTCCCCATCATTAGGAGCCTTAAACAATTTTTTTTTCTTCATTTCTGGTCTGGACCGCCCCTCTGGGGCGATTTCAGGGGCGGTCCACAACAGATGCTACACGTTTCTTTTTTTTTTCACTTCTCTGCACTGGACCTCCCCACAGGGGCTAGGGGGGTCCACTGCAGAACCAATTTTCTAATGTGCTTTTCTCCTCTTTATGAACTCCAAATTCATCCCAATTTTTTCCTATGCTTTACACATGTTCTCCCACATGTTTTAACATCTTTTGGGCACACTTAAACCCTTTCAAAACATCCCAAAAATTCCTTAAACTTTTACTCAACTTTTACTAAGTCCTTAACACTTAGAACATTTTTTTCTTACACTTGTAACTTGTATTCTTGCCTAAAACTTCACCTAACCAAAGTACTCCCTCACTACCTTATAACCACCCTTTTAAACATCATTTGCACTACACTCATCCCCTTTACACACACTCCTCAAGTTTTTCCCACAAGTTCATAATTAAACCTTCACAAGGCGTTACACTTTCATTGTTCACCAAACTTTGCACAAGACTTTACGACACCTCCACCATCACCTTGGTGTATCAAGAAGTCATCCATTAGTTCCCTAAATCTCCAAGACTATGCCTAAGGCATCTTAACACCTAAGAACACCATGATTCACCTTCTTCCACCATCTTAACACTTAACAAGTTCCTAGTACCTTCTAGGTCTTAAAATCTCATTTCATCACATAAACTCCTTTGTTTATCAACTAAATTTTGCCATAGCTTCTCTTGTAAACTCTCACACCCAAACACTTAGGTTTTCACCTTTAGACAACCAAGAACACTTAATCACTTAATACACATTCCTTACACACAAACATATTGTTTTTCATCCTTTAACCATTCAAGACATTCATCTTTACAAGAAATGCCCTTTACACACAACTAAGCCTTTAACTACACTACATCACAATATAGTGCATAAACTTAAATTGCTTGGCTCTTAGGCCCTTAAATTGCATAAACCTTAAACACTGAATTTCCCACATAATAATGCCTTCAACCTGCAAGTACACACAACAATGCTCCCATGTATTTTTAGTCCACCTTGTGGATAGTTTTCTAGCTCATTTCCCATTGGCTCTTTAAGTCATTTATTAAGCAAATATAGCTCAATTTCCTAGTACAATAAACCACATTAAGAGAGGTCATTTACCTCTTTGTTTTCCAAGCTTTCCCATTTGTTTTCTCTTGTTCTTTCTTGGTTGAAAACCGGCAAGGAGGTTTTACCACTTGTCAATCTTCTAACCAATACACATATAAGGGTAATGAGCATTAAGTTTAATACTCAAACTCATAGTTAAACCCTAGGTTTACATAAGTGTCTTAAAACACTAAAATTTGATGATTACCTTTGGAATTCGAAAGAGAGCTTGGTTAAGTGGTAAGATAGGACTCCTCCTAGTCCCTTTAAGATTGAATTAAGCTAAGAAAATAGCAAGACAAGACACCATTGTAAGGTGAATTTTCGGTTATACAAGAAAATGGTGGGGACTTGGATTTTCTTTGATTTTCCTTACCTTGAAACAAAGGAGAATGACAAGGCATGGAAATATGAGCTCAAGCTCCTTCAATGGTGAATCTCCATGGCACCGAAATGGAGCTTTTGAAGATTTGAAAAGATAGGAATGTAGAGCTTACTCTAACTAAGACAACGGTAGTCTCGGAATTGAATTCGGAGCTTGGAGCCATGAGTTACAAGCATTCAAAGATGGAGAATGGCTACTTGCTGTAGCAAAACGAGAATGGAGAAGGGAGGATGAGGTTGGAGACGGTGGGAACCAAAAAGAAAAGAAGAGAAAGTGAGGAGAGAGGTAAGTTTTGGAGATATTTAAGTTATAAAGCAAAAAGGTAACTTTTACTTACTTTTCTTTCTTTCTTTTAATTGGCAAGCCAAGTGTGATGACTCACACCCATAAAACCGTGGCCCCTTACATATAACATATATATGGCCTTTGTTGACCAATTAAACAACTTATGTTGACTTATAACTTATTTTGAGCACTATTCACAAATTAAGGCACAATTTGTAAGGCACATATTTGTGAAATTTTTGATTTCCCATTGATTTAGACTTCCTAATGTGATACTAAGTAGTACACATGTATATTTAAGAGTAATGATGGACACTTAGCCACTCAAAACTCATTTACAAGACAATTTTTCAAAAATGTGTTTTAAGACTCCTTAAAGCACTTTTGTGTCTTAACTTGTTTTCAAGCTTGGTTTTCTTTGGTAATTGATTTAATATGTTCATTAACATATTTATAAGATATAGGTATGACCATTAGGTCTTATACAAATTTATCCCAAGCTTAGAGCACTTTTAGCCCATATTGACCTTAAGGTATTTATTTATGTTTTGTTTGGTTCCAATGTCTACCAAGGTTTCCTAAGGACTTAATTAGCCTTATAAAATCATAATTGAATATTATTAAGTCTTGGTAGGCTCTTTGGGTCCTAACCAAGTTCACTCCAAGCTTAAAGCACGTTTTTGCTCAAACCGTGTCTTAGTGTTTTATTGTGTTTTACCATGGTTTAAATGGTTCTTTGATGTTTCTAAGGCACTTTTTAGCCTTTAAATACCATAGTTTAACATTTACACAACATACCAAGGTTTGGGGTATTTCACTATGTCCCTATTTGCTCTTCCCAAGGGTATTATTGCGAAACTCAA